>VZQC01006393.1:844325-917205 GCA_009823505.1 Rhizomys pruinosus
AACATGCCTGTGCATACAAGCTTCTCCAACTGGACTATGGGAACCTTGGGTTGTTCAAAATTTGGACATAGATACTTGCAAAATGCACCAATTACTTAATTGTATGACATACTGAGTAACATCATTGTTATCTGCAAACAACTGTGTCATTGTATTGTAGAATCCCTTAAAAATAAAAAAAAATAAAAATAAATTAAAAATAAATAAATAAATAAAATATCTTTACCCAAGAAATCCCAAAGAGTAGGCGAAACTGGTCTCCCATTCAGCAGGCATTTATTGAACACATATTTTGAAGAAGAAGCTGTACATGTATCAGAGATACAGGGATAGATAAAGGGGAGGTTGAAAGCCATCCAATCTGCATTAGTGAGTCTATAGGCCTCCTAGTCTCACCTTTACATTTACAGAATCAGTTTAAGCAGCTTGTCTAAGTTTTGAAGCTGTGACATTGGGATTTCAGATTTGGATCGAGGTAGACTTCAAAGTCTGTACATGTTAAGTCTGCTATTTCCCATGGTGCTGTGCAGGACACAGTCATAGGAGTCAGCATCCCTAGATCTGTATCTAGTACGTCTGTATGGAGGGTGGGTTATGAGTACTGAACTGTCAGTTGAACCATAGAAGGTACATAGAATAAATATATGGGGCAAAAGCCAGAAGGGTGAGATAGGAAACTACAGTTCCAGGTGCTGGGCAAGACCTGGAACAACAGTGAAAAACAACAGTGGGTAAAGTTGAGGTCTCTGTGTTCAGTCTGGGAATGGCTGAAGGCCCTTATACTGGTAGAGGAGATGGGAAAGTTATGAAGAACTTCAGCTTCATGTGTGCTGGCTTAAATGAGAACTTCAATAGGAATCTTGGGAACGAAAGTATTCATCTGACATGGTCAACTTGTTTTTAAAGAGAATGGTTTCCTAATCTTATAGGCAAACAGTGGGTGATATTTCCTCTATCTTTTTCCATCAGCCCTGGTCTTTGTCCAGCAGAATACCCACTGACCATTTCTCAGCCTCAGGATCTCTCTCCTTCAATCTCTCAATCTCTTGTTACCATAAATCTCTGTGTGAGTATAATGGATGGTGGGTTGGGTGGTTACATAACCAAACTCTTCTCACCTTTCTCAAGTCCAAGGAATTGTTATGCATGCATCTCATTTGGCAATTTATGGCTGTTCTGGATGAGGAACAAGTTTCTCATAGTCATGGCCACTAAATTACATGCTTTCTCTGGAGAACATTCCATATGTTTTGTGACTGTTATTTCTGTTTCTAATGGCTGTACTCCTCCTATCTATGTGATAAACAGTACCGTGTAGGATGAAGAGGGCCAATTGTTGGTCAGGGCTTCTCACTTAGAACATGGAGCAGATGGGAGCAGGGCAGGGTTGGGATCCTTGGAACAGGACAGGAAAGTCTTTTGATGGTGGCCCCGAACCTCTTATGCAAAACACACCAGCCTACTGCAACAGAGTTCAGCTGAAATTGCTCAAATAGTGACCTTCAGTGTTGATTTTACCAGTTTTGAGTGTGCTAGTGGATTTAGTTTTGGATCATACTCTCACTGTTTCTCTCTTCTTTTTTATTTATTTATTTTTATGTGTATGAGTGTACTGTCTGCATGTAGGTTGGTGCACCTGTGTCGTGCAATGCCGAGGAGGTCAGAAGAGGGCGTCGGATTCCCCTGGAACTGAAGTTAAAGACGGTTCTTAGCTGCCATGTGGGCGCTGGGAATTGAACCCGGGTCCTCTGCAAGAGCAGTCAGTCCTCTTAACTGCTGAGCCATCTCTCCAGCTCCTGTTTCTCTATTCTTAATCACAGCATTATTTCTGAAGATGAAGACAAAGTCTTAGAATTTCATTATCTCCAGCCCTTGTCTACTGCTTCAAAGACAGAATAGAAATCACATAAGTTTGTAGAGAAGAATCTGCTCTTCATTTTGGTCCCTGTTCAGTCTTTATTAGCTGTGTGACCTCCAACAAGTTACTGTATACTTGTGATCACTGTCTCCTTATGTGGCTAATGAAAATGGCAATAACTTCTGCCTTAGCATAATTATGAAATTAATTGAAGATGGTGTTCTTTAGGATGGATGCTGTCAGCCTGTGGTACGGCTTGTGAAGAATGCTATAACAGTGTTATGATCCATGTGAAAGTACCTTGCCCAGTGCCTGTTACTGTATACAGGCTCCGTGAATGATGAATAAATGGGACAGAATTGCAAGCTGCTTGCAGTTTAGTATATAATAAATTATGTTAAGACACAGCTAAGCCCCAGATACAATGTCCCAGCAAGATTAAAATGTCTCTGTTACCAACCATATTTTGTAGGCAGTGCAGACACGTAGGCTGGCTCTGTCTCCTGTCACCCCTGACCTTGTCCCTTCTATCTGTGTCTGGGCTGTTCCCCAGGGTAATGTTCTCTTTAGAATGGTAAAAGTTGTCATACTGTGGTCAAGTTCACTTTGTAGCACACGATAAAGAAGAATATGGAGAAGGCAGTGGCCTTTGTGAAAGAATGCTACCAGGCAGAGGCACGCCTCCTTCTCAGTTGAGTGGAGCTTGCTTGGTCTTATGACTACAGTGAGCAGCTGTTTATCTGAGCATTGCAACCTTCTGTCGGGCGGCTTCCAGCTGACTCTGGGAGGTCAGGCTAGCAAATACAAGAAGAGAAAGGGACAGAGGAGGTGATGAACACTGTCACCCACACATGTCAACACACCAGAGATCAGCATTCACTCTACCAGAAGAGAGAGTGCACCTTGTGTTGCTAGGTACAGGTCCAAATGCATCTGCTCGATCTTTTTTCTATAAACATCCAGGTCTTCCTTGTTCCTCTTTGGATGATATTTTGAGTTTAGGATAGTACCTGACCTTTTGTAAGTATTCAGTGTTTTTTTGAGTGACTAAATGATTGAGGACAGCATTCACTAGGAGGGATCCTGTTGCCCTGTAGCAAAGTTTGTGAAGAATGCTGCAACAGTGTGTGTGACGAGAAGCACACAGCTCCTCTCCTTGTTTAAGCCAGTCTACACAGAGGATGACATGAGGCTCATAGCTGGCTGTGTATTGAACTTTTGAGTAACATCTATCCATTCTCTTGCCTTACTTGCTTTAAAAAGTGTTAAATACTTGTCTTACCATTTTCCACAGGAGAAGCCCAAGGTTCTAGATGGTTTAGGAACTTACCCAGAGTTGCTGAACTGTTGCTGCAATACCAAGATCAATATGCAGTTCTCCAAACTTGCTATCGTCTTTCTCAAAGCCTCTTTGCCTGTGTATAAAACTGTGTGTGACATACAGCATCCTCAGAATTGGGTCCAGAGCTGCACCATGAGGGTGGATGGTGCTAAAAGTAGATGTGATTTATTCGCTCTTCGTAGTAATTTTTCTCATGTTCAGATCCATAATCTCATTTAATCGTTAAACAACTGTTAAGAGGCTCTATTGTTACTAACACCCTCTTTAGCAGGCAAGGAAACAGAGGCTTAAAGAAGGATAAAGTACAATGTCCTGTCAGCCTAGGAGCTGGTGGAATCTGGACTCAGTTATGAGGATCCCAGCTCTGCAGGGCTTCCCAGAACGGACAGTGATGCATTCCAAAGCATCCCTTAAGCTGCTGCCGTCTCCAGCACCAGACTTTATTATTAATGTGCCATTGCTGCAAGCCCAGACCTGTACTTGAGTTCCCAACTTGGGGACTCTGCAGTATATTTTAATTATAGCCACTTGATAATCCTGGGATGATGGGAAGGAGGGCTGTCCTATATCAAGCCTGAGTCTTGAAGAGAGGGATTGCTGGAGGGCCATGAATATTCATTGTTATGCTAAACCACAGCAGCATCTCCCTTCATTCACAATAATGAGATGCTCACTGCAGCCTCTCTAACTTTATAGTCTCGGAGTGGATGGATGGAAGCATGGATTACTCTCTGCTAGGGTTTTCTCCTGTTAGCACTTGGGGATTCCAGAGAACCCAGATGAATGGTTGGAGAAATGAAAAGCTGCCATTTCCTGTCTGGAAGCTGGCAGGTGACTATCCAGGAAGCGTCCTGCCCCCAGCTAGGGGCTTCACCACCCAGCAATGCAGAGATGCTGCACTTCAGTCTTCCACTGCCTTTGGCTTCCACAGTGTGTAGTGAAGGCTTTACTCCCCAGTGTTCTGGTGTTCTTGAGAGTCCGTGTAAAAGGCACAACTCCAGACTGTACCTCAGCCCAAAGAATCAGAATCTGCCTGGTAACAAGATCCCCAGGGGGAATCCTTTGCAGGTTAAATTTCAGAAGCACCAGGCTAGGAGACAAGTTCTTATCTCTAGAGCCATGTCTACCTTTTCTGTGGGTGAGAAGGTAAGATTTGGACATCATAGGTTCTGTTTTAGGGAGGCAGTGTCTCATAAACTCAGAGCAATAAATACAAGAGGCCCCATCTTCCTTAACATTTTTAAGACTTCTTTTCTTTGGAACAGTGACTCATGCAACAACTCACTTATGTCAGTCTACACTTCCTCACTGCAACCAAACTCACAATCACCATTGTTTGGAAAGGTTCAATTATGGCCAGTCAATAATCCTGTAAATGAAGAATAAGTTTCCTATAACATGCATAAGAGTTCTGAAGAAAGAGATTGCTAGGTGCTCATGAATATTCATTGCTATGCTAAAATATGGGCTGTATGTCTTTTGAATCCTTCAAAGGCTAAGTACACATTCACCCTGCCTCCCATAGTCAATCCAACCTTTTCTCATCCTCATTGCTAAGAGTTAGACTTCTGTAGAAGTAACATGCTTATCTGAAACCTTTATAGTGCCACATTAGGATTTCTCAAGATCTGTTGTGAAGCTCTTGTTATTCATTTGTTCAAGCCTGTGTGCTCTCCAGATGCAGTGTCTGGCAGGTAGAGCCAAGCAATGGAAGACAAAGCTTGCCGTAGGCTAGACCTCAGCAGGAAATCTGGTGCTGCCCTTCCCTGGATGCACCTGTGTTCTTAGCATCACATATCTGTCCTTCCTATATCTACATAAGGAGACAATGGGCTTTTGTGGAAAACAAGAGACATTTAGACCCCAAGGAGTTCACAGCATCCTGGAGGGATTAGGTTTGAGCCAAGGTCATGACTTCACCTCTCCCAACTGGGGTGTTAAGTTATCCTGGAGGAAACAAGACCTCTAGATTGAGACCTAGACCTAGACTGAGACAGAGTCAGAAAGATGAAGATAAGGGCAGAGAGCAGGTAGAGAAGAAAGGAGACTTTCTGGAAGAACAAATACACCTCAAACTCTGCTAATTATCCCCTATGGCAGACCTTAGTCAGCACACTGGGCCTAAAGCTGGTTAACTCCTCTCACTTGGGCTTGCAGTTAACTTCCAAAGAAGGAACAAGAAATCGAGTCTTAGAAGTTGCTAACTGGATGAGAGAGAACATATTGGGTTGGGTTAAATGGAATAAACTCAATCTATATCTGTAATATGTGAGCACCCCCCCCCATTCAAATATTGGAAACTTAAATCCTGAATGTGATGGTCTTGGGAGGGAAAGCCTTTGGGATGTGAGAGGGCATCAGGGCTGAGTCCCTTGGAATGGGATTAGGGGAACACTAGCATGATAGGACCTGAGCTCTTTCTCCACCTTGTGAAGACGTAAGACCAGGACAAGTGTCTTCACTAGAACCCACCATGCCAACACCTGGGTATGATTCCAGCATCCAGATCCTGTGCTTGAGTCCACACAGTGTAAAGATTGTTTATAAACTATCACAACATTCCAAAGTGCCTGAAACATTCAGCTATTAGAAATTTGTTTGAATCACACTGTAAAGTACGATTCAGAGTAACCAGGGAATTGAGGTTTAGCTCAGCATGGAGGAAGCAAAGGCATTGTAGAAAATAGAAGTTACAGGGGACTCTAGGCAGCAGTTCATCTAGAGACCAGTAAGGAAGAGTCTCTAAGAAGCAGGAACACAAGTCCCAATCCCTTAGCGAAGGACCTCGATGAGGTATGCTCACAAGGCCAGCAACAAATTTTGAAGTTTGGGTTTTCCAATGGGGCATATTTTTGGTCAGGGCACTTTAGTGGCCAGGGCACTTCCAAGAGCTCCATTTGAGTGTGGGGCCCTTAGCCTGAAATCTCTCCAGACCATCTCCCACTTCCCTTCTCTGTCTACATCACTGTGGTTGGATTCCTAGTGCCCACCAGAGCTGCTGTAGATCCTGTGGCCTGCAGCTCTAACTCAGTTGTACTTCTTGTTCTGAGCATGGCTCTGCTAATACTCATCTGTTCCAACAAGGGGGGATGCCAGCTAAGAGATGCCAGGCTCACCTGGCTGGGCAGGTATGACTAATCATATCAGTTTTAAGCTACTGCCACAACCCTTCACCATACCAGCAGACAGAGAGATCCAGAAATAATTATACTGGCCTCTTTCCCTCCATGACCACACTCCACAGACATCATCACACAGTCCTAACATCTTCCAGCAGTGCGTATGTGTACATCTTATGCACACTTACCAATCACCAACTGCATGCCTGATGCAGTTTTAAGTATAAGAATACCAAGCTAAACAAGCCAAGGCATCTGCTCTCCTGGAGCTTCTTCAGTGAACAGGCAGCCCACCATGAGGAAAACAAAAAGGTACCACCCAGTATTAAGCACCAACCATGGAAAACAAACCAGGGAAGCAATAGGGACAACAGGAGGGGACTATTACTGTTAGAAGAAGTTGTCTGAAAGAAAACAAATGATACTAAGTGCTGGAGAGGTTGTGGGGAAAGCAGAACAGTCATCCACTGCTGGTGGGAATGTAAACTCATACAGCCATTATGGAAAGCAGACTTGGAATGAACTTGCCACTGGACCCAGCCATACCACTCCTGGGTATGTACCCACAAGACTCATCTTACCGCAGAGAAACATACACAGCCATGTTTATTGCAGCTCTCGTCACAATAGCAAAGAGGTGGAACCAACATAAGTGCCCCTCAACTGACAGGTGGATAGAGAAAATGTGGTACATCTACACAATGGAGTTCTACATAGCGGTAAAGAAAGATGACACTGGGCTGGAGAGATGGCCTAGCGGTTAAGAGTGCCAACTGCTCTTGCAGAGGTCCCGGGTTCAATCCCCAGCACCCACATGGCAGCCAAGAACCGTCTTTAACTCCAGTTCCAAGGGAATCTGACACCCTCTTCTGACCTCTGCGGCATTCCACGACACAGGTGCACAAATCTGCATGCAGACAGTACATTCATACACATACGAAAATAAATAAATAATTAAAAAAAGAAAGATGACATCACGAACTTCTCAGGTAAATGGATGGAGCTAGAAGATAACATGCTAAATGAAGTAACACAGTCCCTGAAAAACAAAGGACAAATGGTATCCCTCATCTGTGGATATTAGCACCAATTACCTAATTGTAGGGCAGACTGAGTAATGTTAATGTGATCTGAAAACAACTGTGCTCTTATATTGTGAATCCCTTAAAAAATAAGTAAATTAAAAATTAAAAACTAAAAGTAAAATAAAACCTTTCAAAAAAAAATGGAGGCAAACTTTTTTTTTTTTTTTTTTTTTGTCTTTTGAGGACAAAGGGTCTCCCCTTGTAGCCCCAGCTGTTTCCTGGAACTCACTCTGTAGACCAGGCTGGCCTTGAACCACAAAGATGCCACATGCCTCTGCCTCCAGAGTGCTAGGATCAAAGGGCATGCACCACCACTCCCACCTGGCAACAATCCTTTCTTTTACAAGCATAAAGTACAACCTATCACCCATCTGCTTGAATGGGTTTTAATTTTTCTGATAATTAAATCTAAACTCTCTGTAAGGGCCTCAAATCCCATCATACCCAGCGCGCCTCTAACCTCTAACCTGATTCCATCTACTCTGAGCTCCAAACTCATCTGTCTCCTTATGCTCTGGACAAGGTCTTTTTCTTCCAGTCACACAAAAAGTCACACAATCACTCTTTGATTGTGTATGACATGGTGAATCTGTTCCCTCCTGGGGCCTTGGCACCACCTCTTTCTTCTGTCTATGTGGCATTCATTCTACATATTAATATGACTGTCTCTGTTTTAGTATTGATTCAGAACAACTTCTTTTTTTTTTTTTTTTTTTTCAAAATTTTTTTTTTTTTTTTTTTTTTTTTATTTTTTTTTTTTTAGTTTATTTTTATTTTAATTTTTTAATTTACTTACTGTTTTTTAAGGGATTCACAATATAAGACACAGTTGTTTTCACATTAACATTAACATTACTCAGTCTTCCCTACAATTAGGTAATTGGTGCTAATATCCACAGATGAGGATACCATTTGTCCTTGGTTTTTCCAGGACTGTGTTACTTCACTTAGCATGATATCTCTAGCTCCATCCATTTACCTTGAGAATTTCGTGATGTCCATCTTTCTTCTTTTTAATTATGTATTTATTTTACGTATGTTATGGATGTACTGTCTGCATGCAAGATTTGGGCACCTGTGTCGTGGAATGCCGCAAGGTGTCAGAAGAGGTGTCAATTCTCCTGGAGTCTCCTGGATTTATTAAGACGGTTCTTGGCTGCCATGTGGGTGCTGGGGATTGATACCCGGGACCGTCTGCAAGAGCAGTTGGCACTCTTAACCGCTAGGCCATCTCTCCATCCAGTGTCATCTTTGCTTTACCCTCTGCTAAACTCCATTGGGTAGATGTACCACATTTTTTCTCTATCCACCNGGTGGATAGAGAAAATATCGTGGTACATCTACACCAATGGAGTTCTACATAGGTAAAGCAAAGATGACACTGGCTGGAGAGATGGCCTAGCGGTTAAGAGTGCCAACTGCTCTTGCAGAGGTCCCGGGTTCAATCCCCAGCACCCACATGGCAGCCAAGAACCGTCTTAACTCCAATCCAGTTCCAGGGAATCTGACACCTCTTCTGACCTCTTGCGGCATTCCACGACACAGGTGCCCAAATCTTGCATGCAGACAGTACATTCATAACATACGAAAATAAATAATAATTAAAAAAAAGAAAGATGACATCACGAAACTTCTCAGGTAAATGGATGGAGCTAGAAGATAACATGCTAAGTAAAGTAACACAGTCCCTGGAAAAACAAAGGACAAATGGTATCCTCATCTGTGGATATTAGCACCAATTACCTAATTGTAGGGAGACTGAGTAATGTTAATGTGATCTGAAAACAACTGTCTCTTATATTGTGAATCCCTTAAAAAAAAGTAAGTAAAATTAAAAAACTAAAAGTAAAAAAAACTAAAAAAAAAAAAAAAAAAAAAAAAAAAAAAATTTTTGCAAAAAAAAAAAAAAAAAAAAAGAAGTTTTCTGAAATCAATACTAAAACAAGGAGCAGTCATATTAATATGTAGAATGAATGCCACATAGACAGAAGAAAGAGGTGGTGCCAAGGCCCCAGGAGGGAACAGATTCACCATGTCATACACAATCAAAGAGTGATTGTGTGACTTTTTGTGTGACTGGAAGAAAAAGACCTTGTCCAGAGCATAAGGAGACAGATGAGTTTGGAGCTCAGAGTAGATGGAATCAGGTTAGAGGTTAGAGGCGCGCTGGGTATGATGGGATTTGAGGCCCTTACAGAGAGTTTAGATTTAATTATCAGAAAAATTAAAACCCATTCAAGCAGATGGGTGATAGGTTGTACTTTATGCTTGTAAAAGAAAGGTTGTTGCCAGGTGGGAGTGGTGGTGCATGCCTTTGATCCTAGCACTCTGGAGGCAGAGGCATGTGGATCTTTGTGAGTTCAAGGCCAGCCTGGTCTACAGAGTGAGTTCCAGGACAGCTGGGGCTACAGGGGAGACCCTTTGTCCTCAAGACAAAAAAAAAAAAAAAAAAAAAAAAAAAAAAAAAAAAAAAAAAAGAAAAGAAAAGAAAGGATTGTGGTGAGATGAAGACAAAGAAGAGAACTAGGAAAACCAGTTGGGGCTAAGCCAAGGTCTCAGGCAGAAAGTGACCATGTCTAAAGTACATCACTCAGAACATGGCCTGGGTTAGGTATGTGAACCTGGCTCCAGCTCTTGAAGATGTGGTAGAAATGGCGTGTATGGACTGGCCTTGGGAATCTCCATCCCAAGGCTGCATATTTGGTTAAAGACTCCTATTTTCTTTGTAATAACTCTCTGCAGGGCTTCATATTTCACAGAACATGATCATTGTCTAGATGAAAACAAAGGGTAAGAGTGATTGAGTGACAGCTGTGTCCCCTTTAGGACACACCTGAAACCTGAGATCCACACAGGTCTTTGGATGTCTGCGCTTTCCATTCATGCTTTTCTTTCCAATCATGCTCCACTCACTGCAAAAGCCCTAGGCCACTCTCGCACAGCCCTCCGAGCCACGGAGACTGGTCCAGGATTGCCAGCACCATAGAGACAAATCTCACAGGCAAGGCATCTGCTAGGGCAAATTTTGTGCCTCAGATTATTCTTCTAATGATGATCCTTGATTCTCACCCCTCAATTTGCCTTTGGTAATGAACTCACTTCCTTTGTCTATAAAATGGGAACATTACCTTTCTCTGCTAGAATCACTATAAATACAAAAGTAGCAAATGCAGCATTTAAATGGTTTCACATGAGTAGAACTTCCCCTTGTCCTTTTCCTAACATTGACCAGCAATACTCATTTCCCTGTATAATCTCAGACATCATTAAACAATCCCCATAACCGTACTTGGCATTTATTCAACACTAGATCATGGACTGTGACAGATAATGCTACTGTCATTATCTGGGCTATCCTTCACAGGAACCCCGGGAAGAATCTGTTGGGATTATTGTCCCCATTTTATAGGTATAGCAATGGAGGCTCACCACCAAAGGTTATGTGCCTGGAGAGTGAAGCCGGTACTCAAATCCTGTCCCTCAGATTGCAGAATGGGTGCTGCAAACCACGAGGCTCTGCTGTCTCTCCTGGCAAGGCAAACTGTGCTGTTCTAAGCACCAGGTTTCTTTGTTAATTATCCTCTGCAGCAGACATTAATCAGCACCCAGGCCTAAAGCTGGTTGCAGGGGGCGTATGTCTCCATTAGGGTGGCGGTTTAACATCCAGAGAAGGAACAAGAGATGGAGTCTCAGAAGTTGCTAAGCGAATGAAATTGAAACCGGCAGCACTGACTTGCCTTAGGGCAGATAGACTCCTCACTTCCAGGGTCACAGAAATTTTGTTTTCTCTTCCTGGCAGAGTGCTGAGGCAGCAGAAGTCACACCCCGGCTTTACAGTGTGCTCAGATGGAGTCTTTGAAAAGTCTTGGAAATTTGAAGCAAATAGAGACAGAAGGGATCCTGGTGTGGTGTTTTCTACTGCAGGCTTACCCTGTAGCCTGGTGTCTTCCTTCACAGAGTGGCCCTGTAGCCCTTGAAGCATTAATCTCACCTAGATGGATGTGGGTTCAGATCCTGTGTTCATCTTTACCGATCTCCATTAAGTCATGTCTTGAATCTATGAAAATGGCATTCAAACTGATGACCTTCAAACAATGAAGGTCACAGGGCAAAAGTTTTAGACTGTAGTGGTGGCTGAGCACGTACTTATTACTGGAAGTGATATGCGAAAGAACTTGGAAGCTTCCTGGGATATGAGCATTGTACATACTGATTGTTAGGTTAGTGTGATCAACGCCAGCAGAATACAACTTTGGTTTCTCCTGACCGTCCAATTCACCATACATCCCAGCGTAATACACCTAGAAATAGAACTCAGCATTCTGTTAATTTATATTATTTTCAAATATCAGGCTGAGAAGATATGTCATCCATAAATTGCCTGCTATACAAGCACAAAGATCTAAGTTTGGATACTCCAAACTCCTGTAGAGCTTGGGGTCATGACTTGCATCTGTAAAACAGCCCCGGGGTGGAGGGAGACAGGTGGATCCTTGAAGCTCACTGGCCAGCCAGCTTAGCTGAATCAATGAGCTTCAGGGGTCACTGAGGGCCCCTGTCTCAGGAAATGAAGATGGAGAAAGATCTGGGAAAGACACATTGATATCCACTTAGGCCTGCACATGCATGAAACCCATGTCGACATATCTACACTAACACACACACACACATACAAATTATCTTCAGATAACTCTGTACGGGTGACAATTGATTTTTCACTATGGGATGCCACGGTGTACCTACCAAAACAGTTAAAATGAAGAAGAGCTAAAAGATAAAATAATGGCAATGTGTAGAATATTGGTATTCTCATACTTTTCTAGTGAAATTATGAAATGATAACATGGTGAAACTGGACAC
Organism: Rhizomys pruinosus; assembly: GCA_009823505.1. Taxonomy (NCBI): domain Eukaryota; kingdom Metazoa; phylum Chordata; class Mammalia; order Rodentia; family Spalacidae; genus Rhizomys; species Rhizomys pruinosus. The sequence goes on from VZQC01006393.1 coordinate 856,590, forward strand.
TGTAATTTCCAAAAAAAAGATTTGTTATCTTATATATATATATTATATAATATATATATATATAAAATCTCCATATATAATAGAGTACATGAAACCAGGCACGAGATCCTAAGGGAGGTACAGACAGGGTAGAGAGTCTAAATATGATAAAATATACTCAGATTTTCAATAAAATTCAATTAAAAAAGAATATTCATAGCAGATATTTTCATTCTTAGCCTCAACATGGAAACAGCCCAGGTTTGCATGAATATAGGAGCATAGATAAGCAAACTGCAGGATATTTATACAATTTGAATACATTTCAAAAGTACAAAAGGAACAAATTATCGATGAGTATAATGTCACAGATGAATCTCAGAAACATTATGCTGCATGAAAGCAGTCTTATAAAACAAGAGCACACATGGCGTGATTCCACTTATGTGAAGTTCTAGAACAGGCAAACCTGTTGTGAGAACAAATGGCGACTTCCGGCTTCTGACTCCATCCTAGCAGCAGGAAACACACTGAACCATCTGAGAGAGCAGTGAGGTCCCCAGGAAGCCACTGTCCCCAAGCTGGAGACACAGGTAGCCCAGTGTAAATAGAACAACTTCCCAGGGGAAATCACAGAGGCATTCCCTGAGTCTTCTGCCTACTGTGTCCAGGCTTGAGTGTAGACATCTCCTCAGGCTGTGTAGACGGCTCCGAGCAAGGGAATCAAGAGAAGACCTAATCCTAGGGAGGAACCTGCATTTTTGTAAGTTTTGCCTCAAGTAATTTGACCTGTTCCCACAATGAATTTTGAAGAAAACTCCCTAGTGTTTCCTCATAGGGTGGGAAGGGATCTTTTTTGAAATAAACTAACACACTATTTTACGTAACAAGGTCTTTAGGAAAAACTAACAAGACACAGATTTGCTTAGGTTTAAAATATTTGTTGTATTATTGTATATTTCATATATAACATGTTAATCGTCTTTATATCCCCTCTCCCATACCCCCCACCCCACACTGGATTTCAAGAATTCTGTTGGTTATGTTAAAGCCCATGGAGTCAAATTAGTGTCCCCTCACATCCCTCAGTGCAAGTTCATCCACTAGGGTCTAGTCACCCTATCTAAAGCCATTCCCTTAAAGATCAGCTTTTTCTCACCCAGCAGTAATCAGCTGCCCAACAGTTCTTCAGCTCAAATTGGGACCTACTGCCCATTTCTACAGCTCTATGCTGGGGTTTTTGTCTGCTTAAGTTTGCATGAGTCTTGTTCATGCTAACAGCACTGCTGTAGGTTCATATGAACAAGGCTGTCATATCCTTACACAAATGCAGTTTCTTACTATATGCTAAAACATGGATCCTTATATTTACAGACAAGTGTGCCAGTCACCAGTCATCAAAGAAGCTTCTTTAGCAACAGACAGAGGCTATGATAGAGCTCCACAGCTGGTCACACACAGAAATTAAGTATCTGTGAAATGCCAAACCCTAAACGATATATCTACAATGGGGCATCTATAGCTAAGGCTCACGGAACACAGTGGAACAAGGGTAGAGGAATACTAATGCATCTCTTAACTCCCATAAATGAAGCCCCCTTAAGCAACAGAGGGCAATGAACTCAGGGCTCAGGGAGCATTGCAGACGAGTGAGTGGGAAGATTGTAAGAGCCAGGAAGATTGTATATGATCATATGGAAAAAAAGAGTCTTACAGGTTCCTAGGACCTTGCTCAAATTTGCTTGGGTTTTATCAGAGCAACCTGGAGGATGTGAAATGTCCCCACTTTGCTTGGATGTATATTTCTACACGGGGAGAAGGAAAATACTAAAATTCAGCCCACAGCAGCTATCCTGTATCGCCTAAAACCCAAGAGCTGGAGGAGGCGGGGCTAGGAAGCATGTGTGAAAAGTCCCGGGTGCATCTCACTGCGAGACCCGCTAGGAGACTGAGGCCTGGTTACAGAATTATGTGACGCTCCCTACCCGTGCACTTTACCAAGATGTTATTAAAGGGCTAATTACAGCATGGCTTTTCACTCAAGTCTTCATGTGTGGTTAGAAAGAAAAATTATATACCACACCATGTGACAAATCAAAATGAAACAACCAACCAAACATTGTTTGAAATGCAAGCAGGCATAAAAACCCGATTCAGATATATCAAAGGTGCATGTAGGTTGGTGCACCCATGTTGTGCATTGCTGCGGAAGTCAGAAGAGGGCATCGGATTCCCCTGGAACTGGAGTTAAAGATGGTTCTTAGCTGCCATGTGGGTGCTGGGAATCAAACCCAGGTCCTCTGCAAGAGCAGTTGGCGCTCTTAAGCGCTGAGCCAATGTGGATTTTTTTTTTTCTGTATTCTAAGCACATACCCTTACATTTACAGATAGGGATACCTTTCTCCTTCTCAAAGAACCTTCTTTTGCAACACATGAAGACTATCACAATGGTCCACAACTGGTCAAATAAGTGACTATGAGGGGCCCAGTCCTAAGTAACACATCTACAATCCAACCTCTACACCCAAAGTTCAGAAGAGAGGGTAGAAAAATTGTCAAGCCAGAGGAATAATACACATGCTGCTAGTTAATACATTCTAGAAGTGAGAGGGAAGCAACATCAATGAAATTTCCACAGGATGATAGTCTAATGAGATCTGTATAATGTCCAAACCAGTTGACATGTCAAGGTGGATGGGGGGAATATTATAGGGTCCCACCTCAAGATGAAGAACCACAGGAACCAATAGATGGTGAAGGGAAAAGAATCAGTTTTCTCCCTGAGAGGTTATGTAATCTCAAATGGACAACCTAAACACAGATATACTAAATGGACCCAGTTCATCCATTTATAATATGTATGTGTATTAATTTATGTATATGTAACAATATAATCGAAGACAAGGACAAGAAATTGAGAGGGTGTGGGTTGACATAGGAGGAGATGGGGACCTGGGACGGGTGAAAATAAGGCAAAAACAGTATTCATGAGACAGGGTCTCCCTTTAGTCCCAGCTGGCCTGGAGCTCACTCTGTAGATCAGGCTGGCCTTGAACTCACAGAGATCTGCCTACCTCTGCCTCCCAAGTGCTGGGATTAAAGGCATGCACCACCACGCCCGGCTAAAAAATAAAAATAAATTTTAAAAAGGGAACTGAATTACTCAAGTACATGAAGCTGTTAGAGCTCAACAGTAACACTCACATATATTTAGTTGTAGATGGTGTTTACCTCTAAGTGAAAGACATTGGAAACAAATGTTGCACATGTTGAGATGTTTTAGGGGAATTGTACAGATGGCTGCCCTTCAATTTAAATGGATTCACAGATAGCCTTAGAGACAGACAGATGAACACACATAGCAAGCTAACATGTAGCGAGTTAAGCATAGTAAAATTGTAAGTGGTGAATGTAAGATTGTCCATTTAAGAATTATTCTGTGGATTTTGGGGCTGGAGAGATGGCCTAGCGGTTAAGAGCGCCGACCGCTCTTGCAGAAGACCCGTGTTCGATCCCCAGCACCCACATGGCGGCTGAGAGCCATCTGAAACTCCAATTCCAGGAGAACTCCAGTTCCAGGGGAATCCGACGCCCTCTTCTGACCTCCGCAGCATTGCACGACACGGGCACACAAACTTGCATGCAGACAGTACATTCATACACATACAGAAATAAATAAAATTAATAAAAAAAATTAAAAAAATATTCTGTGGATTTTAAAGTTTCTACAGTTCCCTATACAGTATCCAGCCTTCTAAATAAAAAGGAAATTCTAAAGGTTGCATCAGAAACATGAAACATACAGACTGTTAAAGGTGCTCACCTTCAGATTCCTTCTTGCTTCTTAAGCTTATAAGGACTCATCAGAAGGCAATATGACTTAGTGAAAGAATTAACTTGATAGTTCCCGGTTTTTCACCCCAGTTCTTATAAAGTTTTGCCAGGATTTGCTGCTTTGAGACCACATGGTGATATTGGCAGACATGGATGGCCCCTTACTTAATTCCTTTCTGCTGTAAGATAGATAAAAAACACTGACCAGGGGCTGGAGAGATGGCCTAGTGGTTAAGAGTGCTGACCGCTCTTACAGAGGACCCGGGTTCGATCCCCAGCACCCACATGGCGGCTGAGAACCGTCTGAAACTCCAATTCCAGGAGAACTCCAGTTCCAGGGGAATCCGAGGCCCGCTTCTGACCTCCACGGCATTGCACGACACGGGTGCACAAACCTGCATGCAGGCAGTACATTCATACACATACATAAATAAATAAAATTAATAAAAAAAAATTAAAAAAAAAAAAAAAACACTGACCAAACCAACTTGGGGAGGAAAGGGCTTATTTTATCTTACATCTCCCAAGTCACAGATCATCACTAAGCGAAGCCAAGGAGGAACTCAGAGGAGGAGCCTGGAGCACAGACCCTGGAGGTTACTGGCTTGCTCTCCTGGCCTGTGCTCAGCCTGCTTTCTTATACAATACAGAGCCACCTGCCCTGTAGTGGCACTAGCCACAGTGGTCTGGGCCCTCTGATATCGCTCAACATTCAAGAAAATGCCCCTCAGACATGGTCACAGGCCACTCCGATGGACAGTTTCTCAACTGAGTTTCCCTCTAACCAAGTATATCAAGTTGACAGCTATCCAGCACTCTCTCTGTCCACTTGCTGTTTTCTTCCATAACTTATCTGTAGTAGATGAGCAATTTTGAGGCAGAGTTCTCCGCCCTGTGGCATCTGTCCATTCCCTGTTCTCAAACTCTCTGGGTCAGGAGGCCACTGTCCATCTCTGGAAAGGCGCCTTCCTTTTGCAAAGGAGGAGAGTCAGAAAAGTTCTTCAGGTGTAAGAAGAAGTCTGGGCCGTAGTATTTATTTCACAATCTGTTCTGGATGGTCATGAAGTGTCATCAGCAACCTCATTTGACAGATGAGGAAATATTGATGCATACGCCTGAGTCAGATAACTAGGGACGAGCAGAGGTGCACATGGAGCCCAGTTTGCCTGGTCCCCATGCCTGTAACCTGCTGTCCCTTATGTTCATGATGAAAGTGTACTGTTAGAGTCTGCATCCGAACTGTCCCCTAAAGACCACATGTTGATCACTTTGTCCACAGCCAGGCCCACCACCTTTAGGAAGGTGGGCCTAGAAGAAGGAAATTGTATTTGGGGAGCTGTATCTTCTGAGTTGCTACTGGGGCCTCCTTGGGACATTGCTCCCTTCTTACCACCATGAGTCAGCTTTGCTCTGTCATGGTTTCCTCTATACTGTGCTAATTCACCACAGGCCAAAGACACAAGGTCAACCAACCATGTACTACGACCTCAAACTGGGAGTCAGGTACAAGCCTTTTCTTCCTTTTAAGTTGTTCTTCTCGGGTCTTTTGTCACTACACTGGCACACCGACTAACACTTTTACCTTTATTAATAGCCCTTCCCCTTTAAGTTTGGAGCAGAAGGATTTTAGGCTGGTCTGAAATACTGTCTCTTTATGTGTATGAATGTACTGTCTGCATGCAGGTTTGTGCACTTGTGTTGTGCAATGCCGCGGAGTTCAGAAGAGGGCGTCGGATTCCCCTGGAACTGAAGCTAAAGATGGTTCTCAGCTGCTATGTGGGTGCTGGGAATTGAATCCAGGTCCTCTGCAAGAGCAGACAGTGCTCTCAACCACTAGGCCATCTCTCCAGCCCCGAGTGCCTTGCTATTCTATAAATTACCAGCTTCATTTATTATTATTATTATTATTTTTTTTTTGGTTTTTAAGAGTCCTACATGTACTGTGCTTGCATTATCCCATTCTTCTCAGTTCCTCTCCGACTCCTCCCACGTATCTGATACTTCCTCACAATTTCTTGTCATCTGCTACATACATACATACACACATACAAACACACATGCAACACACACATATAATGTGCTGAGCCCATTTAACAGTGCTCCTGCGTACCTGTGTTTAGGGCTGTCCAATTGGGATTAGATAACCACTAGGGGAGCTAATCCCTATAGAGAATGGATTCTCCTTTTCTCAGTATCTGTGCTGGATAGCTTTAGTGTCAACTTGACACACCTGGGTTGAGGGAGCCTCAAATTGGGGAATTGGCTCCACTGGACTGGCCTGTGGCCACGTCTGTGGAGTATTGTCTTGATTGTCGAGTAATGTGGGAGGGCCCAGCCCACTATGGGTGGTGCCATCCTGGGCAGGTTGTTGTGTATGGTATAAGAGGTCAGGCTGGGCATGGGCCAGGGGAGCAAGCCAGTAAGCAGCGTTCCTCCATGGCCTGTGCTTCAGCTCCTGCTTCCAGGTTCCTGCCCTGAGTTCCTACCTTGGGCTCCCTGAGAACTGTGACCCAGGAGATGTAAGCTGAATAAACCCTTTCCTCCCCAAGTTGGTGTTGGTCTGAGTGTTTTGTCACAGCAATGGAAGACAAACTACAACAGTATCCATTGATTGCCCGCAGCTCTTCCTCTTGAGGTGGGATGCTGGCATATTTCCCCCAATCAACCTTGGCCTGGCATCTGCTTTTGTCATTATACAGTTCTTGTTGGATTGCCATTCCTGTGGCAATTTCCTTGGTGTTAAGCTATGAACTTTCAAAACAAGCTTTATGTAAGCCAGCGTTGCCGAACTAGCCACACCTGACCACGTGGCTTTGCTGTTTGCAGTGTCTTCAGGTATCGGTTCTGTTTTGAACTTCACGAGCATCCTGGCAAACAGAGAAGACAAAGATACTATCACGACCTTCATGTGATGAGTTCCATTAAGGCTGAGAGAACTCCAACAGTTTGTCCAGGTTGCTGAGCTAGAGACAAAGGGAGGAGGAAAATACCAGCCCCTGGCACCCCATTACATGGGCCGCACATTACCTGCTTTTCATCTCAGGCTGTCTTTAGGCCTCTGGCCTACCTAATTTACATATGAGATAATGCAAGTTCTTGGGAAGTGACTGATGTATAATGTGCAGCTAATGTGATAAAGTACAATTCTACTTTCGTTACAAAGGAGGGGAGTCTCCAGGGGATCGTAATAATCAGGCCTCTCAGTGGAACACACAGAGTTTTATGGGCGTCAGTAGACAATCCATCCTCACAATGGACCACTGGGCCTGGGAATTCTCCTTGTCTTCACCATTCTGTGGAGGAGGAAAGGATATTAACAGATTTGTCCCTGGGTCATCAGCACCCAGGCGGTAAATCACGTAGTGTCAGGTCAGTGTGAGGGATGAAACCCAGCCTCTGGAATACCACCCAGAGCTCCCACTCTTACACATGTAATGTGCTTTTAAGTACCCACGAGAGCTCTTGTCTAGGAGCAGAAACAGATGTTCCCACATGTCAACCTTGAGAGTCATCAGCAGGCCCCATCTCCAAGGTCTAAAGGAAATCAGAGAAGGCCCACGAGGACTCCACCAGCTCCTCTACCATGGGCTTTGGGATCCTTATTCTAGGACCACTAGTATTTTCAGGGTGCCACAGTGTGGTGAAATGGTGATTTCCTTCCCATGATCAAAGCTCTGCTTAAGAATGGAGGACTGTGGGAAAGAGTAGTAGCTTTTAAAAATATTTTTGCAGAGGACCCGGGTTGGGGCTGGAGAGATGGCCTAGCGGTTAAGAGTGCTGACTGCTCTTGCAGAGGACCTGGGTTCGATCCCCAGCACCCACATGGTGGCTGAGAACTGTCTTTAACTCCAGTTCCAGAAGAATCCGATTCTGACATCCGCGGCATTGCACGACACGGGTGCACAAACCTACATGCAGACAGTACATTCATACACATACAAAATAAATAAATAAATATTAAAAATATTTTATTCATTTTTAAATTTATGTTTATGAGTGTTTTGCCTACATGTGTATAAGTGCATCTGTGTCATCCAGTTCCCATGGAGGTTAGAAGAAGGCATTGGATCCCCTGGAACTGGAGTTATGGATGGTCATTAGCTGCCATGTGGGTGCTGGGAATCAAACCTGAGTCCTCTGCAAGAGCAGCCAGTGCTCTTAACTGCTCAGCCATCTCTCCAGCCCCAAGAGTACTAGCTTTGACATTTAGTGCAGCCTACCTTTAAATTGATTATCTTGGGTGAGTCACTTTAAGTCTATGGGCCTCAGTTTACAACTCCAGGAAAAAAAAAAAAACTAGAGTCAGAGTAGACGCCATTCTTTAGAACAATGAAAAAGGCAAAATCATCACACAGAGATCAAGACCTCATAGTATTTTTCTAGTCTATGATTGGGAGGGCAAGGCTGTGCTCTGTGGCCCTGTGTCTAGCCCTGTTCTTGACAGGTAAATGGAGTTTGATGGATGGAGAAGTAGCGAATAAAAACGGCACATCCCCTTGGCTTAGGACAAGCAGTGTTACCCTGAGTTCTTATGTTTCAAGTGTGACCCACTTCAGGCTGAAACCTTTGGCTGTTAATCACACTAGAGACCTGTCAGCATAATCACTGGCTTCCAAGGTTCCAGTGACATCGAAGGCCAGTACTTGCTCTCCACATCCAGAGGTCGGAATGATTGATGTACCAAGTTAGCTAATAGCAGGAGTCCACTCAGCATGTGCCTTCCTAGGGTGCTTCAGAGGTTAATTTTTGAAGTGGAGAGTGCTAATCTCGATGTGAGCTGGGGCGGCCATCAGTTGCAGGGGAAAGACCAGGATTGATGCCTCTGTGTTTGCTTTTGAGCCCGTGATTCTCTTGATCAACCTGTGTTTTTCATAGCAAGTATACAGATACTCCCAGGACATGGCTTTGAATAGCTAAGGACCCTACTCTAAATCCTATTCATCATGTGACTTTAAATAACTCTACTAGTAATACTATTTCTAATGGCATTGATAAAAAACATCTTCATCATAACAACTATCATGTCGAGAGCTTTGGGAAGCAATTATTTACACCCACCAGAGGACACAGAATTTTAGCAATCACTCATGGCCCCCCATCAGAAGAAGAGGCAAAGATAGGCTTTGTCCTAGCATCTATTTGGCTGCAGAGTTACAGTTCTTGTTCAGTAAAGTCCTGTTCCTATAATCCTTCTTTTGTCTGATCATTGCAGGATAGAGAAACAAATCAAATGATGTAACTTTCAATCTAGCTGTCTCCTTCCTCCAACACCTGAGTCTTAGAGGCGTATCGTATGGTTCAGCTAGTTCTCCTTCAAAGTGGCTGACTGATGAACAGCACTCAGTTACTGTTCTACATGCATTACAGGGGAGCAGAGTAACACTCCTTTTTAGAGTCAAAGTTCTGTCCAAAGGGTATTTACTCATTTATTTAAGTATTCAATTATTTATTTATTTATTTACTTATTTATTTATTTATTTATTTTTATGTGTATGAATGTACTATCTGCATGTAGGTTTGTGCACCCATGTCGTGCAATGCTGCAGAGGTCAGAAGAGGGTGTCGGATTCCCCTGGAACTGGAGTTAAAGATGGTTCTCAGCCACCATGTGGGTGCTGGGGATAGAACCCAGGTCCTCTGCAGGAGCAGTTGGTGCTCTTAACCACTAGGCCATCTCTCCAGCCCAAGTATTCAATTTTTATTCATCTGTGTATAACCACTTTGAACTTAGAAGGTGAACATGGAACCTTGCATGTTAGCCCATGATTTTAGTGTCCAAATGTTGGTCTGTTATGTATTTTTCTAATTCCTTTCCCTGTCACATTGTAGTGGATCTGCATTGCATGAAATTTGGAAATAAAAATTATGGTCTCTGTGTGTGTATTCCCTCTTCCTGTTAAAATGACATCCCATGTTCCAGTAGCCTTTTATTTTTATGAGTATTTGTAGAGGGAAGAGAAAGCAAAAGTATTTAACTCAGCCTGCAAAACTGTCGTAGGAACTTTGTGATGCACTTGCTTGTGTTTCAGCCTTGTTAGATACATAATGATACCAACATGGATTCATTCAGAAAATTTAAAGGACTATGCTAGATACTAACATATGATATCACTTCAGACAGCCTCTGCACTGAAGGAATTGTGGAGGATGCTTGGCTGGCATTTCCCCACCACTGTTCTTACTACAGAGAATGATGTTGCAGCTTTCTTTTTCATTTTTCAAATTAATTATTATTTATGTGTATGAGTGGACTGTCTGCATGTAGGTTGGTGCACCTGTGTCATGCAGTGCTGAAGAGGGCATTGGATTCCCCTGGAACTGGAGTTAAAGACGGTTCTCAGCCGCCATGTGGGTGCTGGTAATCGAACCCAGGTCTTCTGCAAGAGCAGTTGGTGCTCTTAATTGCTGAGCCATCTCTCCAGCCCCTCTTTTTCATTTTTTTGACATTTAATTTATTTTCGTACGTGTATGAATGTACTGTCTGCATGCAGGTTTGTGCACCCGTGGTGTTGTGCAATGCTGCGGAGGTCAGAAGAGGGTGTCGAATTCCCCTGGAACTGGAGTTAAAGACGGTTTTCAGCTGCCATGTGGGTGCTGGGGATCGAACCTGGGTCCTCTGCAAGAGCACTCAACGCTCTTAACTGCTAGGCCATCTCTCCGGCCCCCCCTCTTTTTCATTTTTATAATAAACTGGACCTATAGGTATTTGTGAGCTACCTGACAGGGGTGCTGGATATCAAATTCAGGTCCTGTAGAAGAATAGCATATTCTACTAACTACTGAACAGCTCTCTAGACCCTCAGCTTGGTTTCTAATGAAGGGAAATGAACCTATACACATAAAAATGAACAAATCATGTCAGGAGAGAATATCACTGTGTAAGGATGAAACAGGATGAGGAATAAAGAGCATTAGAGATGCTACTATATAAATTTGGAAAGAAAATGATACGGTGAGATTAAACTAAGTAAGAGGCAGCCATCACATATATGTCACTGGATGCCAAAGAGCCAGTGTGGCTACAGTGGAACAGGCAGTGTTTGCAAGGTCAGACGATGGTCCCTGGGTGGCTGGGAACACAGACACAAAGGTGCTCAGAGGCCATGGCAGAGATGTTCGCTTTGTTGCTGATTGAGATGGAAGCGACTGGCAGGCTGGGGCAGGGAGGGTGTTGAGCAGAGAATGGCTGATCTGAAATATGCTTAAAGAGGTCACTTAGGGCTTTTGTATTTGCCAGGGAAGAGATCCTAGGAGGTGAGGAGGAAGCAGAGACACCAGGCGCAGGGTGGTGCAGAGGCCCCAGAGGAGGTATGTAGAGTGGGTTCAAGACAGGATCTGATCCTAAAGCCCAGCCATAGCTAGATTTGTTGGAGAATGTAGACAGGGGGGAAGGAGATGAGGTGAGTCCTGAGGACTGCCTGTGGTGTGGGCCACCACTTACTGAGCCCAGGGGGGTGATGTGAGCCTGCCTATTTTGGAGTTTATTGTCTAGGTAGGGAGTCGGTATTTTTATGGTGCTTTTATTTCTGTTGCTATAAAAGGCATACACAGCCTCCTGGTAGAATAGTCTTAAAATACATGCAGTAGACAGCCCTGATTCGAGAATGTATGTGTTACACTTGGTGATAGCATGTACAAATCCCATGCAAGCTCAACACAGATAAATCCCAGCATAAACATGGGGAAGTGGGTGAGAAATCCCGATCCAGTCTGAGGGACTTTTGACAACCATTGGCTGCTGGGAGGAGGAGAGAATATCTCTTTCAAGGATGGGACTCTTGGTAGGTTAACAAGGCTCCAGCGGATGGATTCACAGTGAAGAACATTTAGGGACACAAATTAGACTCTAGAGGCTTGACTATACATATATTTAGACTCTAGAGGCTTGACACTACATATATATATACAATATATAATAGAATATATATGTACTCTATTATATAATGTATAATAGATTATAACAATATATTATATATGTACTCTATTATATATAATGTATTATATATGTACTCTATTATATATATTTAATGTACTCTATAATATATAATATGTATTATATATTATATAATGTACTCTATTATATATATATATATAGTATATATATATATATATACATATATATATGTATAATTGTATATATATAATAGAGTACATTAAATTGGGCAGGGGCAATAAATGAAGGTGCAGAAAGGAGAGGTGATCGAAATAGTAACACATTATATTGTATGAAAATTGCAAAAATTCAGTAAAATATTCAGAAAATATGTATTTCAAAGAAAGCAAAAATATATATTTTTAGAATTTTTATTGAGCTTTTTTCCATTTCATACAATCTTTCTCAATCAAATTTAGATCTGTTTCCCCATCCATGCCTCCCCACGCCAGAGCTCATGCATTCTGCCATACACGTTGAGTCTTGTCTTGCATCTTTTTCTTAGTCTTTTTTAACCTTTTGATGTAGAAGGTTACTGTTTTGGTCAGATCTTTGAACAAGTCTTTTATTGTTGTTTCCTTTAATTTTATATTACTCCAAAATACACAAATATACACTTCACACATACACCAAAATGGCAGAGTATATAGGATTTGGTGCTAGGATCCACAATTGAGGGACACCATAAGTTGTTTGTCTTTCTGGGACTCTGTTTAGGAATTCACATTTTACCCCATTAATTTTATATTACTCTAAAATATGAATACATACCTTCCACACATATACAGTAATTACAGAGTCTGAAAATAAGTAGTAGGTCGATTCTAGAGCCTGTTAAGAGATTTACATTATAACAACACAGTTGCTTTCAGATAAAAAGAAATACAACAATAATGTTGTTCAGCTTGCCTTTCAACTGGGGATTTGGTGTTAGCATCCACAAATGAGGGAAACCATTTGCCTTTTGTTTTTCTGGGACTGTTACTTAGCATAATGGCTTCCAGTTCCATCTATTTACCTGCAAAGTTCATGTCATCTTTCTTTACCACTGAATAGAACTCCATTCTGTAATTGTACCACATTTTTGTTATCCACTTGTCTGTTGAGGGGCATTTGGGTTGGTTCCAGCTCTTCGCTATTGTGAAGAGAGCTGCAACAAACATAGATGTGCATGTATCTTTGCGGTAGGATGAGTGGGTATATACCCAGGAGTGGTATGACTGGGTCAGGGGGTAGGTTCATTTTGAGTCTTTTAAGGGTACTCCACACTGCTTTCCATAATGGTTGTATGAGTTTACATTCCCACCAGCAGTGGATGAGTGTTCCCCTTTCCCCACAACCTCTCCAGCATTTGGTGTCTTTTGTTTTCTTTATCTTAGCCAGTAATATTTGTTTTTTGAGTAATTTATATACTCTGGATGTTAAACCTCTGTCAGATGTGTCACTGGTAAAGATTTCCTCCCACTATGTGCTTTCTCTTCACTTCTTTGATTGTTTCTTTCACTGTAAGGAAGCTTTTTAGTTTAATGAGGTCCCACTTGTTTATTGTTGACCTCATTTCCTGCACACCTGATGTCTGATTTAGAAAGTCCTTTCCTACACCTATATTTTGTAACCAACAGTTTCTTCTATCATTTTCAGAGTTTCAGGTTTCACAATGAGGTCTTATACACTTGGAGTTGATTTTTGTACAGGGTGAAAGTCAGGGGTTTAGTTTTATTCTTCTACAAGTGGTTATCTAGTTTTGCCAGCACCATTTGCTGAAGATACTCTCTTTTCTCCATTGAGTCTTCTTGGCAGCTTTCTCAAGTATGAGGTGGCTGAAATTGCATGTTTGGATCTTTAGTTTTGTTCCATCAATCTACAGGTCTGTTTTTGTGCCAGTACCATGCTGTTTTTATGACTATAGGCCTGTAATATAGTTTCAACTCTGGTATAGTAATCCCCCTACATTAAGCTTTTTGTTCAGGATTGCTTTGGCTATCTGGTATTAGAGTCTTTTGTTTTTCCATATGAATTTCAGGATTTGTTTTTCTAAATCTGTGAAGAAAGTCATGGGAATTTGAATTGGGATTGCATTGAATATCTATATTACTTTGGGTAGGATGATCATTTTTACCATATTAATTCTTCTAATCCATAAGAATGAGAGTTCCTTCCATCTTCTAGTGTCTTCATCAGTCTCCTTCTTCAAGGATTTAAAATTTTCATTGTAGAAATCTTTAGTGTCTTTGCTCAAGTTTGTTCATATATATATATATATATAGAGAGAGAGAGAGAGAGAGAGACAGAGAGAGACAGAGAGAGAGAGAGAGAAAGAGAGAGAGAGAGAAGCTATTGTGAATGGGAAGATCTCCCTGTATTCCTTCTCCAAGTGCTTGTTGTTGGCATAAAGAAAGGCTACTAATTTTTCTAGATTAATTTTGTAACCTGCCATTTTACTGAAACTGTTAATCATTTCTAGGAGTTTTCTGGTGGAAAACTTAGCATCCTTTAGGTATACTATCATATCATCTGCAGAAAGGGATAGTTTGACCGCCTCTTTTCCAATTAGTATTCCTTTAATTTCCCTCTCTTAACTTATTGCTCTAGCAGAGTTTCAAGCACTATATTGAAAATGAGCAGAGGTAGGGGACAGTCTTGCTGTGTTCCTGACTTTAAGGGGACTGCTTCTAAGTTTTCTCCATTTAGAATGATGTTGGCTGTGAGTTTGTTGTATATGGCTTTAATTATGTTGAGGAATGTTCCCTCCAGTCCAGTTCCATCTAGGACTTTAAACACAAAGGCATGTTGAATTTTGTTGAAGCCCTTTTCTGCATCAATTGAGATGACCATGTGTTTTTTTCTCTTTCAGTCTGTTTATGTGCTTTATGACATTTATTGATTGACTTACGTTGAACCATCCCCGCATCTCTAGTATGAATCTGATTTTATCATGTTGCATGACCTTTCTGATGTGTGCCTGTATGCAGTTTGCAAGTATTTTGTTGAAAATTTTTATATTTATGTTCATTAATGAAATTGGTCTATAGTTTTCTATTTTGGTTGTATCTTTGCCTGGTTTTGGTATTAGAGTGATGCTGGTTTCATAAAAGGAATTTGGGAGATTTCCTTCTGTTTCTATACTTTTGAATAATTTGAGTAATAATGGTTACAGGTCCTCTGTAAATGTCTTGTAGAATTCTGCTGTAAATCCATCTGGGTCTGGGATTTTTTAGTTGGGAGGTTTTATATTAATGTGGCAGTTTCCTCATATGTTATGGGTCTGTTCAAGCTGTTGATCTCTTCTTGGTTAAGTTTTGGTCATATCCATGATTTCAGATATTCATCCATTTCTGTTAGGTTTTCAAATTTAATGGAGTATAGGTTTTAAAGTATTCTTGTTTAATTGTCTGGATCTTTTTGTTATCTGTTGTGATGTTTCCCTTTTCATCTCTAATTTTGTTGATTTGAAGTTGCTCTTTTTTTCTTTTGGTTAACCTGGCTAGAGGTCTATCTATCTATCTTGTTTATCCTTTCAAAGAACCAGCTCTTGGATTCATTGATTCTTTGTACTGTTTTCTTTGCTTCTATTTTATTGATCTCTGTTCTAATTTTTGTTATTTCTTCTTGTCTGTTGTGTCTGAGATTCATTTGTTGTCTCTCAAGTGTTTTTAGTTGCAGTGTTAGGTTGTTTATTTGTGCTCTTTCTTTTTTTAATGTAGGCAGTTATAGCTATAAATTTCCCTCTTAGGACTGCTTCTAAAGTGTCCTATAGGTTTTGTTGTGTTGTATTGTCCTTTTCTTTTTTAAAAATTTTATTTATTCTTTATGTGTATGAATGTACTATCTGCATGCAGGTCTGTGCACCTGTGTCATGCAATGCCTCGAAGGTCAGAAGAGGGCATCGGATTCCCTGGGAACTGGAGTTAAAGAAGGCTCTCAACTGCCATGTGGGTGGTGGGGATCGAACCCGGGTCCTCTGCAAGAAGAGTTGGAGCTCTTAACTGCTAGGCCATCTCTCCAGCCCCATGTATTGTCCTTTTCACTTAATTCCAGGAATTCTTTTATTTCTTTCTTTATTTCTCCCTTGACTCATTCACTATTCAGGCATGTGTTGTTTAGTCTCCATGAGTTCTTGTAGATAGTAGAGCTTCTTCCGATGTTGATATTAAGCTTTATTTCAGTGTGATCTGATAGAATGCATGGAATTATTTCAATTTTTTAATTTGTTGAGATTTGTTCTGTGTCCCAGTATGTGGTTGATTGTAGAGAATGTTCCATGGGGTTCTGAATAGAAAGTATATTCTTTGGTGCTTAGGTGGAATAGTTGGTAAATGTCTGTTAGGTATATTTGGTGTTTCATGTTGTTTGTTCTGATGTCTCTCTGCTTATTCCTTGTCCAGTTGTCCTGTATAATTGGCACAGTTGGGTATTGAAGTCCCCTACAATTAGTGTATTGGGATTAATCTGTACCTTAAAGTCCTGTAGAATTGTGTTTATGAAGTTTGGTGCTCCAGAATTTGGCACATACATGTTCATGATTGTGAAATCTTCATAGTTAATGGTTCCTTTGAGACCCTCTTCATCTCTTCTGATTAGTTTTAATGTGAAGTCTGTTCGTCTGATATTAGGATAGCAACACCTGGTTGCTTCTTAAGTACCATTTGGTTGGATTTTTTTCCATCCTTTCACCTTAAGATAGTGCCTGTCTTTGAAGGTGAGATGGGTTTCTTGTAGACAACAAAAATATGAATTTAATTTCTTTTTTTTAATTTTTATTTATTTTTTTATGTGTATGAGTGTACTGTCTGCATGTAGGTCTGTGCACCCGTGTCGTGCAATGCCGCGGAGGTCAGAAGAAGGTCTCAGATTCCCCTGGAATTGGAGTTCTCCTGGAATTGGAGTTACAGACGGTTCTCAGCTGCCATGTGGGTGCTGGGGATTGAACCCGGGTCCTCTGCAAGAGCAGTCAGTGCTCTTAACCGCTAGGCTATGTCTCCAGCCCTGAATTTAATTTCTTAATCCATTCTCCTGGTCTCTTGATTGGGCAGTTCCGACCATTAATATTTAAAGTTATCATTGAGAGACATATATCACTTTAGTTTCTGTTTGTATTTTTGGTCTAGGTTTATATTTCCACAGTTATACCTTCATTAATTATTTTCTCTTGCCATTTGGGTATAGTCATTCCTTTCTTCTGGTCTTTGTATTGCTTCAAGTATTTTCTGATGGGTTGGTTTTCTGGACATGTATTCTTTAAGCTTTTTTATGTCATAAAAGATTTTTCTTTCTCCTTAAGGTATAATAGACATTTTTGCAGGGGAAAATAGTCATTTAGATCTGAGAATACTTTGGTCCAAGCTCTTCTGGCTTTCATCATTTGCATTGAAAAGTCATCTGTAATTCTGATGGGTTTCCTTTTGTATGTGACTTGCCATTTTTCTCTTATAGCTTTCAGTATTTTGTCTTTGTTTTGAGCATCTAGTGTTTTTACTATGATATGGAGTGGAGAATTTCTTTTCTTGTCCTGTCTATTTGGTGTTCTATATGCTTCTTGTATTTGGGTATGTCTTTCTTCAATTTGGCAAAATTTTCTTCTGTAATTCTGTCGAAGATCTGGTCAATACCATTATCCTGGGATTCTTCTCCTTCCTCTATACCCATAGGTTTGCTCTTTTCATGGTGTCCCACATTTCCTAATTATTCCACTCCTTTGTTTTTTTTAATTTATCATAATCTTTGCTTGAGCAATCTATTCCATCACATTGCCATAACTATGATATATTTAATTAATTCCCTATTGAAGAACACTATCTCTGTTAAATTACTAATGATGTAAAGATAAATTACATCTTTGAATGTATGTATTATACATGTGTGGAGTTATGTTCATAGAATATACTCCTATAATTTAGAAGTAAATTTTGAGTCTCAAAGGGATGTATAAATGTTGATAATGACAGCCGTTATGTGAAATTATTCTAGTTTATAGTGCAGCATCAATGCACAGTGACACCTGTCAGGGAAAAAATGCTTGTTATGACCATGACAATGTTGACAGCAGATATACATGCATATTGCTTTATATTTGGCCAAATGCTTTCTTCTCTGTTCGTGCCATCTATTTACTAAGACTTCAAAACAACTCTGAGAACTAAGTATAGCATATGCCTACTTTTTATAATGAGATGGACACTTGAAAGATAGCAGTTTTCCTGGTTAATAAACAGTGGTTCTGTAACTTGGATCCCAGGGTTTCCAGATGCTGAAAACTGACTTGAATTCAGCTTGGTCAGAGAGGGCTTTCCTAAGCTCACACTTAGGCATTTGCCCTATAGAATGGGTTCCTGTCCTTGGAGATCCAGACACTAACTGGATAAGGGCTTTCCAAGAAATGGTTAGGCCATAATGGCTCCATGTAGGAGTCAAACTCAATAACTGGGGTAAGACGCAGAACTGAGACTACACCCAGATTGCACTGGGCCTGAGGGCATGTTAACTCATGGAGGGAGCACTGGAGAGAAGACAGCAGGCACATTTGGAGAAAAGGGCCTAGACTGGTTGGCTGGCAGGGAACACTCCTGCATACACCCGGGAGGTCGCAGATGTAGTAGTTGGAAGTGCTCCTGTGTGGAATATGGAGTCTTCCCTGCGCGTTCCCCTTCTGTTTATCCTATCGGTCACCTGCAGAACCTCAGATGAGCCACTTAATCTGTTAACGTACTTGTGCCTCAGTATCTTATCTATAAAATGGGGCTCTATTTTCATAGGGTCATTTTGGGACCTAAGTAAACACACGAAGTCCTCTTGGCATTGCCTGATGTAGTGAGCGCTCAGGACAAGCTGAATTCCCTCACTTATGTAGTGAAGTGTGGCTTGGAGCTGGAGTCAGAAGGATGTGAATGATAGGCTGTGAAACTCACCCTTGAAGTCCATTGCTATTGGTTTTGATATGAAGAAATCTTGGTTTGGGGAAGGTTTCCTTATGTTAGAATGGATTAAAGTTCCTGGAAAATGAGTCCAGAGGCCACCAGAGGGTAGATGCCAAGTTCTTTATGGTAATTTCATTGTCTAGGAGAAAGACCAGGTTGTGACTGCACTTGGGTCTTGTCAATGCTTGTCAAATTGTCTGCTCTTAGCCAGCACATTGGTGGTTGCTATAGGGCAGGTTCCACTGCCAGGGAGCATTTTTGCCCATTACCCTGTAGGAGATAGTGTTCATTTTCTTTCATCTGCCTGGAAGAGTGCCTGTTTCTACAGAGGGAGGCTTGAGGTCTACCCAGGGTTCTGAGGTCTACACAGGGCTATGGCAGACCTGGTGCTGAGCCAGAAGCATCCACCCTTGCAAGAAGGGCTGTGTTGTAAGGATGCAGGGCTCACCTTAGCTCTTCCTCCATGGAGCTATCTAACAGTGTGCCTAGTAAGGTCAGATTCTGGCTTAGCTTCAAAAACAGCCCTCCCTAAGATGAACTGTTTCCATACTTTCTTTCCATCATAACTTTCTCCAGTGACAGTCATTGTACAGACCTTTGAGAGGTACCCAGAGGGCTCTCTGAGCTGATAGGCTGCAATGTTCCCATTTCCCCCTCCCAACTCACACACATAAGCCTTTAATATACTACGTGTGGGTGCGCTCCAATTTGTGTCTGTTTTGAGCAAATAAGGTACCCAATAACTTTAAGGGATCAAGTGCTTTCAAGAAAATTTTCTAAGAAGATGAGCTGGGGGGAATTGAAAGAAAAGTTGCCGGCTTTGATAACTTAAGGATGAAATTTCAGTGGCTTACCAGCTGCCAAGCTTTGATTCTTGTGAATCTGGGGCAATGTTTAAGAAAATGATTGTGTCACATGTCCTATGGATGGCAAGCAAGGAAGGAGCAACAGTCAAGGGAACCCAGGAGGAAAGAGGTTGGAGATGGCCAGAGGCTGACTGAGGGGATTTGATCAGTCCCCACTCTGTCCCATTTCTTTTTTATATAGATCATTTGGTTTGGACTTTTTATATTACAAATATATTCTCATTATCAGGAGTAGAGAAAAGGGTGTGGGACAACCCAGTTTGAATTAGGGGCTAGTTCTCAGCTACCACCCCTCAGGCCACACGTGGAAGTCATGAGATTCCTCTGAACCTGCCCTAAGAGGGAGCAATATGGCCCAGGCACATGACACTAGAGGAGCAGCAGTATACAGGGGTGTGAAACTGGGGTCTGTAATTGGCTCTAAGAGTGACATCGTTTTGCTTATAAAAGTGACTTGCAGCATGCAATAAATCAAATTCTCCATTACCATCATCACAGAATTCCCAGTCCATTATTTTTGTGTGTATACAGGCTGAAGCAGGCCTGGATTTCGAGTGTTGGTGGCTAGTGGGTTGGATGGGGATCTATCAGATCACCAACCTGGTAAGCTAGTGTGGGGTTGGACAGAGACTAATCAGGTCGCCAACCTGTGGAGTGGATTGTGAGTGGGTGTAGGCTGAAGATCGGCCATCCGCCATCAGTCTGAAATTCTTGTCTAGAGACCAGCAGTTTTGGGGCAGGTAGGACAGCATGGCCAGACAGGAAGTGTTCCACTTCCCAGGCTAAGGACCTGGGTTGGAAGTACCTCTCAGGTCGGGTTATGAAAGTGACCAACTGACCTCTGCACGTAGGTGTCAGTTCCCCACAGCGACCGCAGGCGGCCACTGCTCCCCCTCCCTTAGCAGGACTGTGCTGTACCTGCTGATAGCAAGAGAAGCTTCCTACAAAAGGGGATATCAGAAAGAAGACAAAGTAATAATTTTGCCATTTACCAAAGAGAAATATTTTGCTGTATTTTTCCTATGATATAAAAAAAGGATTGCTAAATAGACATAGTATAAAACTTCCTTCTAAATACTTATCTCTGTATCCATAGGTTAGTACAGTTCTCAACCTTCATCAGAGAAGCTTCATTTTGTAGCAGATGGCAATGAACACATGGACCTGAAGCTGGTCAGAGTCCAGAGGATAAGTAACAGTTGAGTGCTCAGCCCTAAATGGAAATCTATGCCACCCCCCCCCCTTTGTGACTCAAGGAACATCTGGAAGATGGAGGAGAGAGATTATAAGAGTGAGGGGTGAGGGCGCTGCTATGAGACAACGTCCTCTGGACTGGTGGGTCGTGAACTCACAGCGTTGCCTGTGGAAGATCCTCCCAAGATCAAGCCAGTCAAAATTCCAGCATAGATGGGAAAAGGCTTTCCTCTACCTGAGCAGGTTTGGCAGTTGAAGGCTCCTCTGGTGTATGGGGGGGGGTCAGTTTTCTTCAGAAAAGTGGCCTGTGCCGGGATGGCCACGCTCCAGTGGAAGGCTGCCATACGCCATGCACCTGGGACTGACTGTCAGTGGATTATGAAAGGAGAACATAAGTCAGACGGGGGATGTAGCAGAAGCGGGGACTGGAGGGAGCTGGACAGGGAATGGAGTGTTGATAGGATCAAAACACATTGCATACGTGTATGAATTTACCAAAGAATGAATTTTAAGAAGTTACACTACTTCTTAAAGTCTGTGTATACCTTTCTACCTAGGTGCTTATCTAATTTAATTCTTTAGTGTATTTATCTATTTTTTTTCCTTGCCCAACCAGTTAGATAAAATACATTTTCCAAGAGATTGCAAAATCTCTGCAATTTGCATGTGAGACTAGGGGAGCCTGTAGAGTCAGGACACATCATCATTAATGGAAGAGTTTATGAATATTCTATGCGGTGCCTAGGAATATGCATTTTAAGACACCTGGCAATTTGAAAGCTTGTGGTTCATGGAACACACTTCCAGAAACACACACACACACACACACACACACACACACACACACATATATATATATATATATATATCTCAAGTTAAATATCTTGTTTATGTTGACACAATGAGTAGCTTTTGTGTAGATTTGTCTATTTCTATCATATTGGCTATATATATATATATATATATATTATTTATAGGTGGTATTTTTCAGTGCCATAGGGAAAGTCTATGGCCATTTATCCATTCATTCATTTATCCATTCATTAATTCCATGGAGTGTTTTGTTGACCACTTGCCTAACATAAGCTTTTGCTTGGTGCTAAAACCTGGTATAAGACAGCTGTAGTTCCCGGTATTACTGAGCTTTTCCTAGTAGAATCACAGAAAGAATGACTCTCTTACATTGATAAATTGTAAGGGGGGGCATAGAGATTCGAAAGGAAACATCCCAACTTCTACAGAGAGACAAATAATGTGAATTCCAAGGCCCAATAGGCCTCTGTGAGGAGATGGCATGTAAGTAAAACTTGAAGGTACGAATTAGTCAGAGGATGACATTTTCAAGATCTTTGGAAGGCAATGATTGGACTGGGGGTTATCAGCTTTCAAAGCAAAAGCAATCTTCTGCAGCCCCCTTCCTGATCCCTGCCAGGATCCAGCTCCAGATGTTCAGGAAGTACCACAGCTAAGATCCAGTTGAAAAATGAAAAAAAAAAAAAACATATTTGATAGTTCAGAAAAGGGATTAGTTATACAACAGCTTGAGGAGGAGCTCACAAAGCAAATGGCGAAGGTGAGAGGAGCAGTTAGCAGACATAGGACACGGCTGCCACGTTCAGGGCTGATCAAGCAGGAAGGCTGTCCTGCTTCTCCTCCTCACCAGTCACCACCTGTTAAGCCATCCTGCCCCAGTGGAAGCTGCCATCCAGCAGAGGTGGGGGCTGAGGCTGGCACTGGATCAGAGAGATCTACATAGCTGAGAGACTCCCGGAGTGTTGCAGTGCAGGAGCTGCGGAGGGTGTCCCTCCATGGTGATGCTCAGTGAGCATCCGTGGATGACACTGTGGTCTGAGGGAGCACTGCTTGAGGGATGTTAAGCTTGTGGAGAGGGCGTTGTGCGCTGGGCCTGGGATCAAGAAAGAAGGCTTGCAACACAAGGAATAAACTGCCCACTGCTGCTGAAAGGATGCTGACAGAAACAGGAAGCAGGAAGCACTCTCTCTATCCTCCTAGAAGTCCATATGGACTAAACCTAAGTGAAAACCACCAAGCTCCCAAGCAGAGGAGTAGAAGTGGGCCTGAGGTTAGAGAGGCATGTGGCTAGCCCACAGGGAAAGATGGTGTCCTCCACATGTTGCCATCCTCCCCACTTTTTCACACGGTCTCTGGAGGAATTATGAAGCTCAGTGGTTATATTCCATGACTCCTTTAGTTTTTATAAGATTCCTTTTAAAAGTAGTCTTTGTGTTGAACCTGGTGGCCTGTGCCTGTAATCTCAGCTCCTCCTGAGGCTGAAGCCATAAGATTAAAAGGTCAAGTGTAGTTTTGATTACAGACAGAGTTCAAAGCAAGCCCAGGCAATTTAGTGAGACCCTATTTCAAAATAAAGTAAAAGAGGTGATATTGGAATGGCTCAGCTGGCAAAGTGTATGCCACTTCACCATGACCTGCGTTTGGATCTCCAATACCTATATAAAAAGCTGTGGGTAGCATTGTGTGCCTGTAACCCCAGTCCGGGAAAGGCAAGGGTAGGATGATCCCTGGGGCTTGCTGGACAAGAATTTTAACTAAATGGTGAGCTCCATCTTCAGTTGGAGACATAATTTCAAAAAATTAAAAGTGGGAAAACATGCATGTCTATCCCCCACCACACACAAAAGGTTAAAAGAGAACTGAGTATGTAGTTTAGAGGTAGATTTCCCAATAACACACAAATACACATATTATTTTGTGTAATTTATTTATTTATTTATTTTCTATGTGTATGAATGTACTGTCTGCATGTAGGTCTGTGCACCCGTGTTGTGCAGAAGAGGGTCTCAGATTCCCCTGGAACTGGAGTTCTCCTGGAATTGGAGTTACAGATGGTTCTCAGGAACCCGGGTCCTCTGCAAGAGCAGTCGGTGCTCTTAACCGCTAGGCCTATCTCTCCAGCCCATAATTTTTATGTTACATAATTGTAACCAATGCCAACTCTGTAAACATCTGTTGATGGATGGATGGATGAATGAATACATTAAACATTGACCAATACCTTGCTAACTATATGGCTTTCTGCTCCCAGCTTTGCATCTGCCCCTATGAAAGTAGGGAACATCACTCCCAAATGGTAGTAAAACAGAAGCTCAAAGTCATGAATCTCCTTTCTCACTCCCACAGGCCTTCTAAGTAATGAGACCAAAGTCAGTTGGCCATTACAGTTGCTCTTCCTTTAGCAACTTCTATATCCGGGAGGGCAACGTTTAAGGACCG
Source organism: Rhizomys pruinosus (assembly GCA_009823505.1). Lineage (NCBI taxonomy): Eukaryota > Metazoa > Chordata > Mammalia > Rodentia > Spalacidae > Rhizomys > Rhizomys pruinosus. The sequence goes on from VZQC01006393.1 coordinate 880,562, forward strand.
TTTTTCCATGATCCACAAAGGCAGGTGGAAAGTGACTTGTAGCACACCCGAGTGTCTTTCAGAGTATATTGGTTGTAGACTGGGAGCTAACTGACCATGGAACCCCAGTGGAAATGAAAGCCTTGCCATTCAAAACCCAATGTGGCTCCAGGCTCCTGTAGGAAAACTCTCCGGTGACCTTTTCTTAACATGTGGCATTTTAGTGTTCTGTTGATTACAGATCACTTACATGTACCACACAGTTGACTGTTAAAATGGAAAGTGAGAAAAAAAAATAAAGAACATGGTTGCCAGAGCGGTGCATTGGAACAGTTGTTCCCAAGGTATTCATCTCTGTGCATCTAAACACCTATAATTAACTAGCTTTGGAGTTATGCCTCTTGGAGACAGCAGAAGGATCAGTTCTGTAGCAACTACATCCTGTGCTTTGAACACATAGCTCAGGAGTGAGGATATTCAGAGAAGACCAGATGCTGAGGCTCAAGAATGCAATTATACACCCATCAGAGTGGATGGATGGTCTGCTGATCTTGGGGACATCGGAGCTCGGGCAGCAGAGGGAAACAGACAAGTGATGAATATGGTGATGGTCCAGATCTCTGTGTCTTTAACCCAGTCTCATTTCCTTGCTGGGGATTTTATTTTTGTAACCTGCATACAATGATCACCCAGTAGGTTTGTGTTAAACAGCTAATTAATGGGAACTCAAGTCAGCTGTCTAATTTATGAGACTCTGGAGCAGGCGAGACAGTTTGCTCATCTAGAAAAATCAGTTGGGATCAAACTGCATCTTCTATATAAATATGAGGCGCTGCTGTCAGATACCAGGACCAGCCAACACTGTCTGGCTTCCCATGAATCATAGAAATGACCTGGACCTTCGGTCTGAGTTGATTGTAGCTAATGTGTGTCATATAATCTCATATGCTCAGAATGTCTTCTGAACCGAGCACACTATCAAGATACAGTTTTAATTAACATTTGCTTTTTAGATAATATACGCAATTTATTTTGGCAAGAGTTCATTGAATGTAAAATCTACATAATTAAGATACTAAACCTGCAATATCTTTTGCTTTGCAGTAGTTTTTGCTAAATGACACAGATTCAGCAACATTTATTACCTAGCAGATAGCTGCAACAGGAAATCACAATTTTATAGCTGCTTCTTTTTTTTTTTAATTCTGTTATCCAAAGATACAAAATCACATTGCTTTTTAAATTCAGGAATATAATGCTTTTTGCAGTTCAATTTTACATTAAAAATAAAAGGGAGGAGCTGGGCATGGGATTATGTGCCTATAATCTTACTACTTGGGAGGCTGAGGTAGGAGAATCAGGAGTTTGAGGCCAGCCTGTGCTACCTAGCATATGACAGGCTAGTCTGAGCTCTGTAGTGAGACCCTGTTTCAAAATAACTAAAGTGAAAAAGAACAAAGAAAGCCCCTCCCCCAGTTCTGCAGAGAAACCTGCTATAAAATTATAGCTAACTCCAGAGCTCTGTATTATTTTATGAGCTTACTTCACTATTTTGATTTGATGATTCTGTGACTGACTCATGGTCAAGTCAGAGTGGACATGCCAGAAGAGGACATCAAAGTCATGAAGATGATCCTGCACTCTGGGGACACTTCTGAACCTAGGAAGGAATGTCACTCACCCAAGTTGACACCCCCAGAGGGGGCCAGGTCAGGGATGCACCCAAAGCCCTCCAGTAGCCACCCATGCTTCTGACCCCTTTTAGTCCTGAAAAATAGGCACATTTGAAAGAAAATGGAAACAGACTTGGACCCAATTACTTTCCCAGAACCAAGGGCAGTGCAGGAGCTGGATTCCAATTGCTTTGTTCTCCCTGATAATTCCCATAATTAGGTCAGAGGGCTAATGACTTGGCTTCAGGAGTGGGAGCCATATGCCGCCATAACTCAGCCAGCCTGGGCCCCCAGTGCCAGAGAGCTGGTGATGGTGGAAGCCCAGGGCTTCAGCTGAGGGGTCTGCAGCCAGACAACAGCAGGATGAGGGAGACAGAACGCACTGTGGTGGTCTGCTGTCATTTTCTAGGTCTTCCCTCCACTCCTTCCAGTCTGCTTAGTTTCTGAGCTGTAAATTCTTCCCAGACAGGCCCTGGACAGGGGCCTTTCCCAAGACTCTGCAGTACTTGCAGGGAGCGCACGATGTACGAGGCATAGATTATGCCTGTGTCAGTCTCCTGCTCCAATATGCAGCAAGCTGCTAATTAGTGTCAGTAATTGCTGGAAGAGAGGAGAGTTGGCTGCCTTTTGGCCTGGGAGGGGAAGGTGGCCAGGACTCTCTCTCCCTCTCATCTGGTCTTCTCCAGCAATTGGCAATGGCTGCCTGTCCAGTGGCTCTTAGTGACATTCTGTCAAGGAAATGGGTTAGCTAGTAGTGGACAGGCATAAGGCAAGAGACCTGGACTGGGCATCAGAGATACAGGGTCAGCAAAGGTACATTTTTGAAGGAGAGGTGTCACAAGAGACACCTTTCTTTTTTTTTTTTTTTTTTTCTTTTTGGTGTTTTTGAGACAGGGTCTCCCTGTAGCTCTGGCTGCCCTGGAACTCACTCTGTAGACCAGGCTGGCCTTGAACTCACAGAGATCCGCCTGCCTCTGCCTCCCAAGTGCTAGGATTAAAGGCGTGCGCCACCACACCCGGCAAGAGACACCTTTCTAAAAGGAAAGAGGGCCTGGGGATGTGGCCCAGGGGTGATGACTGCTTCCTGCTCCTATAGAGGATCTGAATTTGGAACCCAGCACCTACCTACCACATGTGCCTCACAACTGCCTGTACTCTGGCTCCAGGAGACCCGCCCCCTCTTCTGGCCTCTGTCATCACTTACCTGCATGTGCTATGTATTACATACACTCAGGCATGCACACACATAAATAAATCGATATTCAAGAGGAAGAAGAAATAGTACCATTATCTGAGAGCTGAATGCAGCAGATAGGGCAGGAATAGAGGTTCTACTTTTACCAGCTTCATCTGGCTGGCGCTGGCTCCCGTAGCTGGGGCAGGGGATTGATGTCTCTTGACCTTGGCTTTTTCCCTCATATGATGGGGCTACAAAGAGTGTCTATCCCATGGGTTTATGAGTGGTTTAAATGAACCATGTGCCATATGCAAACGTGCCATTTAATGATTGGGATCGTCTAAGTCAGGCAGTTAGGCATTGTCACTGCTATGTAAACATCCACTAATGCTTACAAGTCTGGATGAGGGGGATACAAGTCTACATCACCTTGATGCACCACAGGACTATGAGGTCGTGTCTGCTGGACATGCAGCACTGCTTTTCAGTCCACTCGGACTTTCTGAGCAGAAAGAGGACACTCTAAAAAAACAATAAAAGCACAGTGCTATAAATACATAAACAAATAACAAGTTTATTATGATTACAAAGTGATACATAGTGATTATCGTGGTGTGTGCTGCACTGAACTGAACTGGCAGTGCATTAGACTTGGTTACCCCAGCATCAACGCAACAAGAAACACATTCCACTTCAACACTGAGGTTGCTCTCCCAGCCGCTACCTGCTGACTCCAGGGTCATCTAATGGGATCATGGTTGTCTGCAGGTAACTGAAACGCTGCTGTGCAATGCAGGATGGCACAGTGTTCAGAGTAATGCTTAATAGAGAATCACTGTTCCTAAGTAGGAGGGTTATGAGCTGCTATGAATTAGGTTAAAACATGTAGTGCCTGGAAGCTTGTGTGCTAGTAAATTTCAGTGAAATTTCACACAGATCCTGGAGCAGTTTTTAATGGGCTTTGATTAGCCCCAGGGTGGTTCTTTTTTCACCAGCTTCTCTTAACATGTGAAGAAGAGGTGGATTAATTATGGCCACCAGATTCCTATGCCCAGCACGGTCTCTCCTGTATGTGCCTTGTGCTTGAAACTGGACCGCTCTTGCAGAGGACCCGGGTTCGATCCCCAGCACCCACATGGTGGCCGAGAACGGTCTGAAACTCCAATTCCAGGAGAACTCCAGTTCCAGGGGAATCCAATGCCCTCTTCTGACCTCTGCGGCATTGCACAACACGGGTGCACAGACTTGCATGCAGACGGTGCATTCATACACATACAGAAATAAATAAAATTAATATTAAAAAGAATTTAAAAAACTGTGTGTCAGTCATGAAGACTCCAAAATCCTACTTAGGTCCTCACGAAGAATCCCAATATGTGCCTCAAAGCCTCAATAATTTGGATCCAGAATATCTAATAACACCAAGCAGTTGCCATTTGCTTTATTTACATACAATATAATTACAAAACACTATTGGATGTTTATACAGGTTTTGATGTTTTTCTGTTCAGCTTCCTGAAGATCTGGCAATTGCTTTGACTAATATTCATTTGCTTAGCAAATATACAAATAGGTATATTATAATCATATTTATGTGTACCTACCTTGAAAATGCATACTGACAGCACACAGACATCTCTTCATTTATTCATTCAACAAACATTTGTCAAGCATCAAGAGAAGTTCAGAATTGTAGAACAAGAAAGGGTTTGACCAGCATCTCACTCTCCGTGGGGAAGAGGAGTCTGGGGTCCTAGGACAAGACCCACCTTCTTCCCAAGTGTCCTCTCTCCATCTTCGTTTAGATTCTGTGGCCCATCGATCTAGTGACAGGCTTGCTTTATGTTCTGCTGAGCTACTCAGACCATAATTCTGGGGAGCATAGTTCACTGACCTTCTGCTTGACCCTGGGGCAGTTGCTTAGAGTGGGATCCAAACCCACAGTCATCCAGCCATTAGTTGAGGTGTTTTGTTTTTTTGTCACCACAAATCTGCATCTCAGAGATGGCAATGCAGTTAAAAGCTAAGCCATGCTGCTCAGGTTGGATAATGGTTTTGCAAGCTATTTTATCTTTTTGTGCTCTTTTATCTTCATGTAAAATAAGAATAATATTTGTTGTTTTGTTATAACATTACTAAGGATTAATAATGCAAAATATATGAATCATTTATAGCCCAGTGGCTTCTGGGGCCCCAACCATCCAGGTCACATTCCAGGCAGTAGGGAGGACAGAAGGCTTCTTCCTATTGAACTAACACCTTTAAGGTTTCTTTCCAGAAGTTTCTCTCAACATTCTTGTTTGCAGAACCTGTTTCTTTGATGTACTTATTGTAAGAGAGCCTGGGAAGTGAGAACTTTATTCAGAATAGTTTGTGCTCTGCTAGGACACTGCTACCAAGAAGCAAGGAGAATGAAATGTTTTCAGCCAATGATAACCTCCCTTGCATCCTTTCAGCCAATGACAACCTCCCTTACATCCTCGTGGGATCCTTTCCGGGCTTCTTCTCACAGGACTGCCTGGAAGCTTCTCTTCTCCTCCTGCTGCTCTGGCTACTGTCTCCCATGTGGTGTTGGCTCTCCTCTTTCTCACATCTCTGTGTCACTGATCCCCAGTTGAATACAGAGTCACCCCCATTTTCCAGCCACTCTCATTGTATGGTGGTGAGGACCGCATTCGTATTGCAGATGCCAACATCTGCACCTCTACCCCAGACTTCTTCCCTGAACTCCAGACACAGGTCTACGTAGCAAATGGCCAACTCAGAATTCTCAGTGATCGCATCCCTCTTGATTCACTCCCAAATGTGTTTCTTCCCAGCCTTCCTCAGATCATGGACATACCCCAGTCCTCTTTATATCCAACGCTTGGCAATCAGCCTCACGTCTCCATGTCCTTGCACCTCTCCCCCCCATCCACAAGGCTACAGTAGTCATGTCCACCTGTGTCTCCCTGGCTGTTGTCCCTTAGCCCAAGCCAGCACTATTCTCATCTGCACTGCAGAGCATCCCCGCTGTCGTCCTCTGCACTGCACAGAGGACTCAGTCCTAGGCTCTGCAGTCAGACCGCCTGGGTTCAGATTTTTTTTTTTTTTTTTTTTTTTTTTTTTTTTTTGGTCTTTTCGAGACAGGGTCTCCCTGTAGCCCTAGCTGCCCAGCTGTCCTGGAACTCACTCTTTAGACCAGGCCAGCCTTGAACTCAGAAAGATCTGCCTGCCTCTCCCTCCCGAGTGCTAGTATTAAAGGCGTGCGCCACCACGTCCGGCTCCTGGGTTCAGATCTTAATCTCACACGCTCTAGCTACATGACTGAAAATGGTGTGTGTGTGTGTGTGTGTGTGTGTGTGTGTGTGTGTGTGTGTATTCTTGTTTGTGAATGGGAACACACACATTCCACAGTGGTTGGAACAGGATTTCAAAGCCTGTGCCAGGAGAGCTGGCCTGTGGGCCTTTGTGGAGTCTCCTTTTTCCAACCCCCATTTCACTGCAGGAGTACTGGGATTAAAGATGTCTACTACAGCACTGGCTTTTAGGTCAGCTCTGGGGATGTGAACTCAGGCCCTCACCCTTGCACAGCAAGCACTTTTAACCCCAGAGCCATCTGCCCACCCCAAACAAGTTTCTTAAAGCTCCTTTGTCTCCATTTCTTCATCTATAACATGAGAGCCATGATAGTACCTAACCGTTACAGTTATTGTGAGCATTAAATGAGCTAATATAGGAAAGCACTCAGCAATGCCTGGCATATAATAAGCACAATCAATAAATGTTAGCTATTATCATTAGCTATTATTACTATACATTTTTCATGAAGCAGCCAGAATGATCATTTAGAAACATAAATTAAATGCAATCATTCTTCTACTCAAAATGCTCTAGTGATTTTCCATTTCAGTTACAATGAAATTCTAACACATCACCAAGGCCAGAGGTCTCCCATGCCCCTGGCTGTGACTCCTCCCACCTCTTCTCTGAGCTTCTTCTCGCCATTCACTCTCTGAGGTCCATTAACATTCCATACTTTCTGCTTCCTTGGGGCTTAGCCCCATCTCTGCCCTGTCTGGAATGCTGTCTCCCTCTAGGCCAGCGTTTCCCTCCTCCCTGGTTTTGATTAGACCTCTGCTCAACTACCTCTGCTTTCCAAAGACCCTCTCTGATCATCAATCTCAAAGAACACCCCCTTCCCCCATGCTGGTCACTTCCCCTCTTCTTTTTCCACAGCAAGGAGGATAATTCCCAGTTACCTCATGGTTTATTTGCTTAATTTCTAGTCTGTCTCTACTAGTCTGTGTGAGAGCTCAGATCTCCTTATCTTGCAGAGTCACAGGTACCAGAAACTAAGATAAAGATGCACACAGTAGGTTCTCACAATTAGTTGGTAATGAAAGAGGTGACCGTGAGAAACCGTGAAGGCTAAAAAAAACCTTTCCAGACACCAAAAGAAAAGTTAGGGTTTGAGGCACTGGGAGCAGAATCAGCAAATGCTGTGGATAGAAGTGGTGGGGGGGGCTGGAGAGATGGCCTAGCAGTTAAGAGAGCAGACCACTCTTACAGAGGACCCAGGTTTGATCCCCAGCACCCACATGGCGGCTGAGAACCGTCTGAAACTCCAATTCCAGGAGAATTCCAGTTCCAGGGGAATCCGACACCCTCTTCTGACCTCCGCGGCATTGCACGACACAGGTGCACAAACTTGCATGCAGACAGTACATTCATACACATACAGAAAGAAATAAAATTAAAAAAAAAAAAAGAAGTGGTGGGACGCCTTGCTCACAGAAGCATGGTAGGATCCTCTGTCCTGCAGATTCAGCCTCACCTAGAGCTTTCTGAGGAAGGCAGAAGCTGCAGGCCCAGCTTGGATTGGATAAATCAGAATTTGCAGTTTGTGTGTGTGTGTGTGTGTGTGTGTGTGTGTGTGTGTGTGTGTTGTATGCATAACAGTGTGTTATGTTTCATGTATGCACATGTGGAAACCATAAGTCAATGCCCAATGTTTTTCTCTACCAATTCTCAGCTTATCTTTTGAGACAGGATTTTTCACTGGACTTGCCAGATTGACTACACTGGTTTCTCCAGTAAATCCTCAGAGTTCTGTCTTCGCATCTCTGTGTTGGAATTACAGATATACATCACAATGCCACAATGCCCTGTTTTTATGTGGGTACAGGAGATCCAAACTCAGGTCCTAAGGCTTGTACAGCAGACGCTTTATCTACTGACTCATCTCCCCAGCCACAGGAGTTATGTTTATTTACATATTTATTTTTATGCATCTGAGTGTTTTGCATGCATGTGTTTAAGTATGCCCCTGTATGCAATCCATAGGATTCCATGTTAGCTGTCATGTGGATGCTGGAAACAGACCCCAGATCCTCTGTAAGCACAGCCATTTGCTCTTAACCACTCAGCCATCACTCCAGCTCCAGGTATAGCCAAGCTGGGCTCTGACTCAGTAATGCCTCTATCCCTTCAGCATTACTGTAGTGTGTGCCAGTTCAAGGGGCCAGAATAAGCATTTAAAGAAGCTCTCCAGGTGAATTCTTTGGGAAGTGCTGGGATTATATGTTCAGAAAATCAGAAATGCCTGTTGTTTCCAGAGAATACACTGCAGAGAGATGTAGTCACTGGGACATATATTCAGCTGAGTGGCAGAACCCCAAATGGTAGCTCAATATCAGACAAGTTCATTTACATGTTCTGTAAAGTCCGAGCTAATATGACTGTTTTGGCTAAGTTGGCAGTGGTTCAGCATCGTCTAAGTCTATAAAGTGAATTTTCCATCCTTACCCTCTAACAAAATTTCCTGGCATTTTGAGCTGCCTCTTTATGCCTGGTTGAAACAATCAGTCCACAGTAGTCATCGAGTACCTGCTACCTGCTGGGAGCTGGGAACACAGAGAGGAGGGAGCTACCAAGCACCCTCCAGGGTCTCAGCTTCCACAGTGAAAACAAACAAACATGGCAACAGGAAGTTGTGGTGGGGTTGCTGAGCCCTCCCGCTTACTTCTCGAGCAATGAAAATGTCAGGAGTGAAGCTGAGTGGGTGAAGCCCAAGAGTCAGAAATGAGCCTTCTATGAGAGAGGGTGGAGGGGACTCAGAGGCTCACTCTTCCCCTTCCTGATACTCAATTGGAGCAACAAAAAGAACGGTGGTAGTGGGGATTATTACACATTGGATAATAATGCAAAGGGAGCTTTGCATGCCTGGAGCAGCACTGGAAGGTGGAGGGGCCATTTTTACAGAAGAAACCACCCCTTGTACAAGGAATAACAGACTCAGGAAACTACTGTTTTGCCTCTTCTATGACATTAATTGATTAGACAGGAATTACCATTTGAGGCTCACTGTACTGCATGAAAAGTTGGGAAGAGGATATTCACACCACCTCACAGTCTCAACACCGATTTCTGATGGAGAGCTGTCTCACTACATAGAAAGCTGGTAGATATTAACTGATAACATAGCATGCCAGGGATGGAACAAATAGAATCATACAACTCACACTGAGGGTCATTCTACCAGGCAATTGGCATATACTACTCAAAGCCGGCAGTATGATGGGACAAAAGGCTGAGCCCCAGGTTCACATCATAAACTAACAGGAAATGACAATTAAACATCATACGTTTCTTGATTAGATCCTGTCTGGTAAAGAAATATAAAACACAGTTACTTGGGACATTTGCAGACGTCTGAATATGAAACGTGTTAGATAAGATTCTCTAACTTACTGAGTTAGAGAGTTAGAATATCTCTAACTCTTACTGAGTAAGATCAGGGTGCTCTGGGTAGGCAGGACAATGGTCTTATTCTTAGAACTGACATGCTAAAGAATTTAAGGGTGAAGGGTAATGATATTGCTAACTGTATTGCAAATGGATTCAGAGGGGAAAAAAAAAAGAGTAGAGAAGAAAACGCAAATGTGGCCACTGTTAACAGCCAGCGGATCCAACATGCATTCTTTGTGCTATAATTGCCACCTTTCAGTAGATTTCATCTTTTTCTGGATAAAAGGATGTTTTGCTCTTTGTGGTTGTTGATTTTATGTATGCCAAGTAAGTGCACAGGGAGCAGTAGCTCCCCAAATCCGCATCCCTAGAGTTTCATCTTAATTGGACCCACTGCCTGTAGACCAAGGAAGGCGGCTGAGTCTTTGCAGAGGAGATTGCAGATCAGGGGTTCTCAGTTGTAGATTCAGTCTCTGGGGGAACCTTATATCTGCCTCCTCCAGGAGTGTTTAGACTAACAAGCCACAAGTCCACACTAGAAAGACTAAATACGAAGTCCTGCTTCTTAGGAGTGTCTGGGAAGGAACATTGAGTCCTTGGGAGTGAGATGGTGCTGGGATTTTATTGGCAGAGGCCAGGGCTCTTATTATGATGGAGAAGGGCAGATAGAATTATAATTATGAGAGTTGAGAAGAATGAATTTCAAAGAACATTTTTAGTCACAGATGGTTGAAGGGAAACACACAGAACAGGCCCCAGCACCTCATCTTCTTAGCTGATTGCAGGAGGGGGAGCTTGCTAATGAATACATTGATTTCCCAGCTTCTCAGAACAATAGCAAACAGTTTTTGCAGTTACTAATTGGGATTCCACAGCAGGTGTGGGGGAGGGAAGGAAAGGCTGATTCGAAGTTTCTCTTTAGGGAATTAGGTGAATAGAAAGATAACAGAAAAAGCTAGGAGGAAGGTCAGCAGGTGCTGGGTAAACTTGACCCCAACTCCCAGGGCTCAGGAACAGCTTAACCTCTCTCTGTAGGCTCTAGTTTATCACTCTGGTAAAAGTTTGAAAAATAATTTTCCCTCTATGAATAGTAGGAGAGTGAAATGAAATAATTAATCCATAAGAAAACTAGCAGTTGTTTTACTTCAAGAAACAAAATTATTCAAGAAATACTTTCTTTTTAAATATATATATATATATAGTGTACTGGTTAGAGTGCTCTATTTTTATTTATTTTTTATTTTTATTTATTTACTTATTTTTGGTCCTTTTGAGACAGGGTCTCCCTGCCAACCTGGCTGTCCTGGAACTCGCTCTGTAGACCAGGCTGGCCTTGAATTCACAGAGATCCGCCTGCCTCTGCCTCCCAAGTGCTAGGATTAAAGGCATGCACCACCACACCCGGATGAATGTGTGTCTTTTAAGAGTAGTAGTAGTGTGCATTCTTAATCTGGAGAAAAAGGTGTTACAGGATACTGAGGCATGGGACCCACCGCACACAGAAAAGGCAACCAAGATGGAGAAATAGGAGTTTATTTATGACAAAGGACTTGAGCAGAGTTTCCTCCTGAGAAACTGGAGCCCCTTGTTTAGTTTCTTCACAGTGTTTGTACTGACTGAGCTAGCAGGTTTGCCTTTCAGCCTACATGACTGCAAGCCAGGGGTTAGCTAACAAGGTAATTGCAACAGATATTTCACTAGATAACTGTGGTATTCATTTTGCAAAATAGCTTTGAGGGTTTTAGNCCACTGTTAACAGCCAGCGGATCCAACATGCATTCTTTGTGCTATAATTGCCACCTTTCAGTAGATTTCATCTTTTTCTGGATAAAAGGATGTTTTGCTCTTTGTGGTTGTGATTTTATGTATTCTTGATTTAGTATGCAAGTAGGCACAGGGAGCAGTAGCTCCCCAAATCCGCATCCCTAGAGTTTCATCTTAATTGGACCCACTGCCTGTAGACCAAGGAAGGCGGCTGAGTCTTTGCAGAGGAGATTGCAGATCAGGGGTTCTCAGTTGTAGATTCAGTCTCTGGGGGAACCTTATATCTGCCTCCTCCAGGAGTGTTTAGACTAACAAGCCACAAGTCCACACTAGAAAGACTAAATACGAAGTCCTGCTTCTTAGGAGTGTCTGGGAAGAACATTGAGTCCTTGGAGTGAGATGGTGCTGGGATTTTATTGGCAGAGGCCAGGGCTCTTATTATGATGGAGAAGGGCAGATAGAATTATAATTATGAGAGTTGAGAAGAATGAATTTCAAAGAACATTTTTAGTCACAGATGGTTGAAGGGAAACACACAGAACAGGCCCCAGCACCTCATCTTCTTAGCTGATTGCAGGAGGGGGAGCTTGCTAATGAATACATTGATTTCCCAGCTTCTCAGAACAATAGCAAACAGTTTTTGCAGTTACTAATTGGGATTCCACAGCAGGTGTGGGGGAGGGAAGGAAAGGCTGATTCGAAGTTTCTCTTTAGGGAATTAGGTGAATAGAAAGATAACAGAAAAAGCTAGGAGGAAGGTCAGCAGGTGCTGGGTAAACTTGACCCAATCCCCAAGCTCAGGGAACAACTTAACCTCTCTCTGTAGGCTCTAGTTTATCACTCTGGTAAAAGTTTGAAAAATAATTTTCCCTCTATGAATAGTAGGAGAGTGAAATGAAATAGTTAATCCATAAGAAAACTAGCAGTTGTTTTACTTCAAGAAACAAAATTATTCAAGAAATACTTCTTTAATATAATATAAATTATATAGTGTACAGTTAGAGCTCTATTTTTATTTTATTTTTATTTATTTTTATTTATTTACTTATTGTATTTTTTTTTTTTTGGTCTTTTTGAGACAGGGTCTCCCTGCCAACCTGGCTGTCCCGGAACTCGCTCTGTAGACCAGGCTGGCCTTGAACTCACAGAGATCCGCCTGCCTCTGCCTCCCAAGTGCTAGGATTGAAGGCCTGTGCCACCATGCCCAGCATCAAGAAATACTTTCAAGCACATACTCTGTGCCAGACTCTGTGCTAGATGCAAAGAATAAGGGAGTTGACTGGGAAACCTAGTTCCTGCCCACGAGGAGCTCATCCTCTGGCAAGGAAGATGGGCACTGACAAAGGAAGAGCATATGTTCTGATAAGGGGCTCAGTGGGTAAAGTCCTCGCTTTGAAAGCACAAGGACTTACATTCTGATACCTAGAAGTCACATAGAAACCTGGGTACACAGTCCACACCTGCAACTCCATGGCTGGGGAAGGGGACAGGCAGAGATAGGTGGATCCCAGAAATATCCTGGCCAGCCAGCCTAGCTGACCCAGCAAGTTCCAGGTTCAGTCAGAGCTCTCATCTAAAAAAAAAAAAAATGAACTGGAAAGCAACAGAGAAAGACCCTTAGCAGTAACCGCTGGCACCTGCTCACGCACATGCACAACGCATACATAACACGCATGCACACACTAATTTTGTTTTAAAATTTTAAAGTAGAAAAAATTTACTCTAATGGGGACCAATCGCTATTGGAAACATAAAACAGGACTGACTTGGGACACCAAGAAGGGTTCTAGAAGGAAGCAGTGTCACCTGTGAGACTCACCAAAGCAGTAATATCCGTTTTCCTCCCCTCCACAGAGTGGGAACAGAGCTCTACAGGCTGAACGTGGTTGACCAGATGGACAAAGATCTAGAAACCGTGAAATATGGGTTGATTCTTTGTCCCCATGGAGGAAAGGCAAACCTTTGTCCATTGAATGACCCCACAGACTTACTTGCCAAAGGAGGCTTGGCCACTGGGGTGTGTCAGTTTCTTAGGAGCTGTCCATAGTCCTGGAACAGTTTTCCTCAATCTCAAGAGATTGACATTCCAATATGTTTCCTCAAACTAGCCAAATAATTCTCACCCCCTCCTAAGTACCAAAGCAGCAGGATCTGGGTCTATCTCCTGGATCCTCCAAGCATCCCACAGTGTGCACATTGAACCCAGCCATGTACAACTCTCCCAGGGAGGCTGACCATCTGACATGTACAATGGGAGCCTGTGCCCAAGGAACTGATAGCCTTTATCTCCAGTCTTATCTAACACCCATTGTATAAAATACCTTTGAAAAATAAGACTTCTGCAAGCTGGTGGGTAGTCTGGGATGGCTGGTGCCCAATGCATTCAGTTCACCTGGTCATCAGTTTTCTGAGCAGCCAAGACAAGAAAGGCTCAGAGTTGAGCTCAGAGCATTGAGAGTAAATAATTCATCTAGTCTGGGAGTCAGCAGGCTAATGAAACAAATATCGTGCATTGTACAAAGGGTAATCTAGGGGAGAATGCATGACTTGGGGTGGTAGCTCATGTCTGTAATCTCAGTGCTCAGGATGCTGAAAAAGGAAGATCATCAGGATTTTGGGGTCAGCCTGGGCTACATAGTTCCAAGTCAGCTGGGTCTACAGAGTGAGACCCCCCATGAATCAAACAAAATTAAGTAAAATAAAATATAGGTGAATGTAATCATCGTCCCCCAATTTTGGGTCTACCATTCATTCCTGGGGGGCGCTTCATATAAACCTGAGTATCGGGGCACATTTCAAGGGCTCTGAAGTCCTTCTGAAGAGGTGGAGAGGTATCCCCTGTGAGGCAGGGATAGGGGGGTTGACATGAACCTATGATGTCTCCAGTGGCTTAGATCTTTGTTCAGCCAAACACTAATTCCCTAACAGACTCTATTGGATATTTCAATTCTTCTTGATCTTTTAAGACAGAATTCCTGAACAGGACACAATGAAGGAATTTTCCGAAGGCCTCAAAATCTAACAAGGGAATTAGATAATACCCTTCATTTCACCCCCAGAATCCAAAGCAATTCCATTCTGTTGGTTCAGAACCCAAACTTTGCATAAAGATGAAATTAGGAAATAGCTTCTATTTCCTGAGGATTTTAAAATTACATTCTCTATTTAAAACTTCACAAAGGAAAGAAAGGCAAAAGATTTACACATTTGCAAGAAACTGCTGTCTTTGAATATCTCCCATAAGCAGGGAAATCTGGCTAAAAACAGTTGAACTTTCCACATATAAACAAACACATTTATCAGTGACATGGATGAATAAGATCATTAAATAGATATTGTTCAGATTTTTAAATGCATATTCTTTTTTTTTTTTCTTTGAGACAGGGTCTCCAGGTTTTCCAGCTGGCCTGGAGCTTGCTCTGTAGACCAGGCTGGCCTTGAACTCACAGGGATCCACCTGCCTCTGCCTCCCTAGTGCTGGGATTAAAGGTGTGTCCCACCACACCCAGCTAAGGCATATTCTTATTGCTACTTTCTAGAATAAACTACTAAGTATTTCAACCTCACTTCAACTTTACTTTGTGCATAAATGGCAAAGAAAAGGAATAAAAAATGAAATATTATCTTGAGTTAGTGTGTGTGTGTGGGGGGGGGAGAGCACTTTAGATAGCTTTAGACCAGGAATAGAAAATAAAAAGCCGCTGGCTGTACATCCTAGAACTTCATGTTTATTAACTTGTCATTAGTTAGGGGACAGAGACCCAGCTCTACACTGTCACCCTCAGCATTCTGAGTTGTCCCCCTAAACTTTTAGGGATGTCAACTTAGGCCAAACCAGGATTTGTGGCTTTGATGTAAAAAAGAATCTCAGGTCCACTCAGTATGAAGCAGAGCTAGAGATTTTATTAAAGATCTCTCTCTCTCTCTCTCTCTCTCTCTCTCTCTCTCTCTCTCTCTCTGTTTATGGCTATGTTTTTTGTTCTTTTTGAGACAGGGTTTCCCTGTAACCCCAGCTGGTCTGGAACTTATATGTAGACCAGGGTAGCCTGGAACTCACAAAGGTGTGCCTGTCTCTGCCTCCCAATGGATATTTCTTTTTTTCTTTTTAATGTGGAGTGCGTGTGTGTGTGTGTGTGTGTGTGTGTGTGTGTGTGTGTGTGTGTAAAAATGCCTGTGTGTTTATATGCACCACAAGCTTCCAGGTGTTGGCAGAGACCAGAAAACATCAGCTTCCCTGCTACTAGAATTACAGGCAGTTGTCAGCCACCTAATGTGGGTGCTGGGAACTGATCCTGGGTCCTCTGAAAAAGTAGTAAGCGTTCTAACCCATGAGCCATCTCTCTAGCCCTAAAGAGAGCTTAATATAGACTTTAAGACAAGGGGAAGGACAGAGAGGCTCAGAAAGAAACACACATCTATGTGTTGGTACAGACTTCTCAAGGGAGAGTCGCAATGAATTATCTTAGCATTAGCCATATATATCATTTGGGGGGAGGGGGTCTTAAATTATATTTGAAAAAGGTTGCAAATTAACATTTTTTCTCTTCTTTCTACTTTTATAAGTGGGATTATATGGTAGCTCTAGAGGTGCCTTGGTTGGAATTATGAATTGATAAGGCAAACCCTCATCAGGATTCTTACGGTTACTTAAGTGGTTTATTAAAATGTTGCTTTTCTGTAAGTGAGACTTTTGGTGAGATTCCTAAAAATTGCAGGTTTATAGCTGGGAAGGGAGAAAGGCCTTAAGCAGTTGCTAATTGTTGCTAGAATTATTACTTGAAGTTTCAACAGGATTCCTTGGTGAAGGACTTTTTTCCCCTTCTGGTGTCCTATAAGTTCCCTGTCATTCTATGCTACCTCAAACTCATTTATTCCCATAAAAATATGTGGAAACATCCCAGCCTTTGAAGGTAGTAGGTTCAAAATGGAGATGGGTCTAATTCCTAGTCAGCCTCTGTTTTGAAAAAGTCCCTTAAATTGTGGAGTCTATTTTCTAGGTATCTATCTAACTTGAGGTTAGGATGAGAGTTAATGGTCATTGCATTGTTACAGAAGGACAGGAGGCCGGAGTGGGCTGATTCAAATGGCTTGCTTCTAGACACTTAGGAGGAAATATATCCCAGCTGCAGGGACCAGAGTCCGTTGAAGCCTGCCTGTCATGTCCTGTCAGGTCATGCCATTAGCCCATCCTTCTCTCAGTTTCCCTGGAACCCATTCCTTCCTACAGAGTCTGTTCTCCAGTTGTCGTGTGGAAGGAAAGCTCTACTCCACAGTTCAACCTGCTTCTCTTCTTTCCCAAAGAGACTGGATTTGGAGTGCAAAGACCTCAGTATCAAACCTGCTGTTGCTGTGTAGCTTCAAAAGCAGCTTCCCCAGCCGAACCTTAGCTCTCCTGTCATCCAAAGTGGGAGTGGCCGTACTATCACCCAAGAACTATGTTTCCTGAAGTTTCCCCATGGGGAGGGTTGCCTGCCACCTGCCCTGGATGGCACTAGATGGCAAAGACAGGGATCCAGTTACAAGAAGGCCATAGTGCCTGGAGAAGTGCCCACACTGGGCTTCCAACCTTGAAAGAGTTGGGGCTTCCATCTCCAGGCTGTGAAGTAGCTCTTAACCCATGGAACCTAGGAGATGTGGTAACTGGAAAGACTCCGTGTTGCTAAACTAGAAAATTTGTGAAATCAATTGAGAGAAAAATCAATAGAAGACTTTTTTGTTGTTGTTTCCACAATGAAAAGACAAGATTGTCACACAATTAAGAACCAGGCCATGGTTTCCACACGTAGCCTGTCTTGCTTGTTTCTAGGCCACAATTGTTCGTCAGAAATAATTAAACATTTTCCCATGGGCAACAATTACTTGCTTAAAATATTATGAGTAAGGAGAATACATTTATAATTACCTAACCTT
Organism: Rhizomys pruinosus; assembly: GCA_009823505.1. Lineage (NCBI taxonomy): Eukaryota > Metazoa > Chordata > Mammalia > Rodentia > Spalacidae > Rhizomys > Rhizomys pruinosus. The sequence continues at coordinate 897,794 of VZQC01006393.1, forward strand.
TCTGAAGGTGAAAATATATATTATCCTTTGATAGAACGGAAAACGAGTTCCTGGATCTGCCAGGGTGCTGTACTCTATCCATCCTGATTAAGCTAATTGCCAAAAGGGATGGAGCAGCACTTTCTGCACAACAGAACTTAGCTTTCATTTTCTGGAACTTTTCGGAAATCAAATCACAGTTCCTTTTTTGTGTTGTTTTTGGAAGTCATTAACCAGCCAGCCTGTAGCTATTCTGCATCTACGTAGAGCCCCAGCACTGTAATATAATGAGAGCTGCCATGGCTTCTTCGCCATGAAATAAACCATGAGCTACACATTTTCACTACTTTCCTGACTTTCTCCTGCAATCTTTTTATAAAAGAAAATCAGCCCTTCACTATCTTTTTTTTCCCCCATTTTTAAAGGGCCTCTATGATTTTCTCTTTTGGGGATGAAAGCCCACCGTTCTGCTGAAGGTAAGAACACAGTTACAGCACACACCGCAATCGGTCAGCCTAGTGGGTGGCTTTCAGACCCTGTGCTGCAGGGCTGTTGTTTGAATGGGCTGTAAAGTTTTAACTGGTGCAACTGAGAAACTGCTCTGTCTCCCATGTTCCCCCTCAGGAGGACTTGGCATCAGTTACACAGTACACAGGAATGCCTTTTCTTGACTAATTTCTTCCTTTTCGCTGGTGCCCTTATGGACCTTTCTCCACAGGGCAGCCAGAGTGATCTTTTTCAAATGCAAATCAGGTATGACACTACTGTTTAAACCCTTCTTCAGGCATTCCCATTGCACTCTGAATCTGAGATCCAGGGCTTCCTGGTGGAGGGCAGGCTCTCCCCACATATGCCCTGGGTACTTGATCTCCTTCACTCCTTTTCAACATGCCGCACCTCCTCTGGGTCCAGAGGCTTGGTCTGCAGGAAGTAAGTTCCTCTGTATGGAATAGTCTTTGCTGGCCATTCACAAAGCTGGCTTTGTCCCACCCTTTGGACTCAGTATGAGGCCAGGTCTACCTCTGAAATAGCACATTCCTACCCCACTGCCCTGGTATCAAGATTCTGGAACCGAATACCGAATCAGATTCTAGACTGGCTCTCAATGCCATTTGCTCATCTACTCGAATCCTCCATTTCCCCTGGAGAAAATGGCACTTATCTCTGAGCCTGTAGGCACTGTCTGTGATCTTTATTATATATTCCTTGGGATCTGGAAGTGGAAAGGTAAGGAGTTCCTTGAGCTGGGGCTGGAGAGAGAGAGAGAGAGAGAGAGAGAGAGAGAGAGAGAGAGAGAGAGAGAGAGAGAGAGAAACTCAGGACCATATAGTGCTCTTTCATCAGACCCAGCACCCAGGCTGGGCAGCTCATGACTGCCTGTGACTCTCACTCCAAGGATCTGACATCCCCTTCCAGCCTTTGCAGGTGCCTGCCCTCGTGTGGCCTATACTCACACAGACACACTCACAGACACAAACACTTCTTTTTTAAACTTTAAAATAATTAGACATATGGATATACCCAGGCACAATGCTCACACAAAATAAAAATATATAGAAAGTCTATAGAAATCTTTTCAAAAGTCATATAAAAATAAGGGAGTCCCTTAAAAAATAATAAAATAAAATAAAGGAGTCCTTTTGGTCCCAGTGTTTTCCATACCAACCCCTGACCTGTGCCAGCATTTCCATGCCTTAGATCCTCTGTGAGACAATGAGATTCTTGGGAGATGAAGACACAGCTGCTCTCTAGGTGTTCCTTATACAACAGCATGGTGTGTCTGGCCTTGGGTTTTAGAGGAGTAGAACAGATTGGCAGTCAGTGTTTACACAGACAGCCAGGCTGGCGGTTACACAGCCTGTCCAGGGAGCTTCCTGCTAGCTAAAGTTTGAGCACTATGTGAAGGCTGGAGAAGCCACAGGCTCTATGAACACATCTGCAGTTTCAGTAGTTTAGAAACATGAAGTTAGTAGCTACCATGTACCTGAATTGCCCAAGGTGCCTGCAATTCCGGTCCAACAGACAGCCAGGGTCAAGGAACTCACTGACTGTTGAGAAGAGACTAGCAAGAACATAGCCTACTCCAAAGTGTGACTTGTGTTCAGACAGAGGAAAACTAACTCAGCTGGAGAAGGACTGGAGGGATGGCACAGCTTGAGAATTACTGAGAGCTGCATTAAAGTAGAACCTTATTACCTGCCTGAGTTTAAACCCACCACCACTAGTTGTCAGCTGTTCAGTCTTGGGTAAGTTATTCGCCACCCTGGGCTTCAGATAATGCATAGAATGATTTACTTTAGAGGGCTTTGCTGATTCGATGGGTTAATAAATGAAAAGCACTTAGAACAGTGCCTGGGTCATCTTAAGGACTCCATAAATGCTAATTGCTGTTATCATTATTATCTGGCTTCAGGCACAGGCGTCAGATGTACCTTCTTCATTGCAGGATGTCAGTGAGGGGAGGGGGAGCTTCTACCTTCCTGGCAGATTCCAGCACTCTCAGCAAGCCAGCAGCACTGGAATGTTTATAACTGCAGAATCTCATCTCTATCCCAGATTTTACTGAATCAAAATCCTTATCTCAGCCAGGGGCCCCTGTAATTCTATATGGAAAAGTTTTAAAGACCATGGGGTAAGAGTAGTGGTTGTGAGCTCAGGCAGGCACACCATGGAGGGAGAAGACCCATCAAAGCACGGAACAGTGAGGAAGTATGTAGGACTGTAGCCTTTGAGGGAGGAAGTAATGGGAGGGTGTGGACCTACCAGGCCATGGGGAGGGGCCCGACTCCATCCACCTGCAGGTTTGAAGCAGGCAAGCAACTTGTCACATGGTACTGGATGGAGAAAGCTCAGCATAGTGGTCACACAAAAGCCAGAGAGACAAGCAAGTGTAGAGGGTGGGATGTGAAAATTCTCCCCAGAAGAAATGAATCACAGAGGCAGGGAGGTGGGAGGAGCCGGACTAGGGGGTTATGGGAAGGACTAAGGGGTTATGGGAAGGTAACCCGTGTGTGTGTGTGTGTGTGTGTGTGTGTGTGTGTGTGAGAGAGAGAGAGAGAGAGAGAGAGAGAGAGAGAGAGAGAGATCAGGATTCAACAAAGGAAAGAAAGAAGCAGAAGTGTTCGGTGTGACTTGAGTATGGAACTTGCATGCTTTCAGCCAGGCTACTCTTCATAACCTACTTTAGAGATGTCTCTCTGTGCTGGTCTTGCCTGTCTGCCCAGTGGAGAAACTTTTCTTGTTATCCAACCAGGAATTTCTTTACACACACTGGACAAGCACTTGGAATTGTTTCCTGCCTTGTAGTTTGTGGACAAAATGTTTTATCAATTCCCAGGCAAGACGGTGGTGTCCTCGTGGTTTTATCTAATGTCTCTAGCTGCCTGTTCCATGGCACAAAATCCTCAGTTCCCCAGATCCCTCACAGAATGAATCATCCTGCAAAGCAGAGTTTTCGGCAGATCTTTTGTGCACAGGAAATTTTTATTTAAAGTACCATTCTATTTTATTTTAAAGCATTAATTTAGCACATTTTTTTCCACCAATAGGGTCCTTTTACAGCTGGAATTATACATAGAATTTCAATATATAAAGCAGAATAAAGAGAGTTACCTTGGCACGAGAAGAAAGGAGAGGCCCAAGACCCTTGCCTTTTCCTTTATCTTTAATTTCATCCCTGAGATTATTTCCACAGATACTTTAGAGCTTGTTGAGCAACCTTAAAACTATTGTTTTAAAACATACTCTTTGCAACACTGACATTTTAAGTCAAATAATCAGATGCTTCTTTTTAATGACAAGGGCTTTTATAAAAAATCATTATTGTAATATTATTGAGTTGGTGCAGATAACTTGCATTGAAAGAGACACAACTGTAATTAATGTAAGCAAAATAATGACTGTATTGGCATGTGTATCTATGCAGTCCAGCTTACAGGCCAAGTTCTGTGCAGGAGAGTTGATCCGAGCCGTTCTCTTTAGCTATCTATTGTTTCTACCTTTGTGTGTTAACAGCCCTGCTAAAGGTGCTGTGTCCCTATAGCAAATATGACCGTGTGGGCAGCTCTGGGGAGGATGAAGCCAATGGATTTTTACCACAGTGCTACAGGCTCTTTTCAAAACTGGTTTTCACATTCATACTCACACTACACATTGTGGCAGAGATCAAGGGTGAAAACACAGCATACCTGGGACCAAGCATGTAGGTGCCTGGCATTTGTACGAGCCATCAGGTAACATGGCATGATGAGATGGAGCAGGAAGAAGGCATCAAGAGTCCAGAGAGAAATGACTTTGGCTGAATGGGGAACAGTTAATGGTGCCACAGGACACCAGGAGAGACCTTATACAGCAGACGGTGTTTGACAGTGTTTGCATAGGAGAAAAGAAAAGCCCTTTTAAGGTAGAAAGGATGCAGCATAGAAAGGCCTGGATGTGGGAGTGGCAAGGTGTTAGAGATGAAAAGATGGGCCCATGGAACCAGCAACTGGAAGGAATCTCCTTCCTCAACTTGTCCATATTCTCTCCCAGTATCACTCCTTCAAAGTCCGCAGACATGGCGTGCACACCATGGGTTCTATCCAGCCTTACCTGTTTCAGGAAACAGGCTTCTCTGGTTCTCTTTCCCTAACTCAGGCTTATGCCTGTGGCTGATCCCCCAGGATACTGTAGAACACACTCTAGTCTTAGCTATGCCTGCCCCTTCTTATTCCCACAATGCCTTCCATGCTATTCTTCCTGCTCTCATCTGGCTCTGTCTTTCCTGTTAATTCTTTCAGGCTCTTCAGCCACCGCTTCTAAAGACTATCAGCCAATCCATACATTTCTCTATTCTAAGAATTTTGTTGCCAACTCAAACTACCATGGGATAGCCTGAGACCTGCAGAAAGTGTCCTTTCTGCAGATTTCACTCACAAAAATTATGATTCACTAGGTCAGAGGTGGAGCCTGAGCTGGAGCCATTTGTAAAGCCTCTAGAGTGATTCCAATGTGCAGTCAGCTGGGAACATGGGGTGTGAAGGCTCAAGCGGCTGCTGAGCTTTGGCCCCTCCTTCCTCAAGGAGGCCTGTCCTTGCTGTCCTGCCTGACGTGGCTGTCCATGGTATGACCTGTTTTGCATGCTGTGGAGGTGGAAATCTAGTCCCTTGATAATCACTAAGACTTTGCTGTATTCAGGGTTAATGGCATTTTCCCAGACTTGTTATATTGTTGTCTTGTTCACAAAAATTATGTTTTAGCCTTCTGGGCATCTAATTTTGCAAATCAGTGTCAGGTACAGAAAAGATCTTGTCACTTGAGCAGCACATTCAGTAATTTTAAAGGTCAAGACCCCACATGGAAATGAGCTTTCAGCTATTGAAGTACATTGATTTAAACACACATAATAGAAAATGGGTTCCTATGGCACACAAGCTATTTATGTATATATATAAATTAGCCCATTAGATATACTGATAACCAATATCTCAAGCACTACTCTCTGATTATCAGGGCAGCAAGGTAGAAAAACACTGATAAGTGCAGAAGCAGGTTTCATTTTAAGGAGCTCTCAATTATAGACTGTCTATGTACGTCAGGCATTCTGCTGCTAGGTAGTATACCCCAAATCCACGCCATGCACTTGTACACTAGGAAACTCCAGATCGTCAAGGGAAGGAAATGGGTCCAGAATTGCACAAGGGAGCTAGAATCTTCTGCCAGACTGGGGGAGTTCGAATGCCTTGGCAACTCACCTATCCTTAGATACCAAAGGGAGGCTCCCAGGAACAGGCTGCCTGCAGTGAGGGGGAGAATCTGCTGTATCCCAGGCCCACTATGAAGACTGCTTTCTTTCCAAAGAAGATGCCAATCTCACAAGTGGCATATGATGGCTCAGGTTATCTTATTGTTTTCATTACATGTTAGTACAGATTAATTTCCTTATTTTTGCATGATCTGGTAGGACGGTGCTGTAGAAGAAGTAAAAGCCTAGGGGGAGTTTGATTCTTTGAAGTAAATTAGAGACAGGGAAAATAATAATAAACTTTTGAGCACTGGCCTTATATTTATGTCATCATTGCCACAGATTCTCAATCATGCTGCAAGACCCCCTTCCCCCCAAAAATGTTGTGTTTTCTTTTTTTTTTTTTAATTTTATTTATTTATTTTCTATGTGTATAAATGTACTGTCTTGCATGCAGGTTTGTGCACCCGTGTTGTGCGATGCCTCAGAGGTCAGAAGAGGGTGTCAGATTCCCCTGGAATTGGAGGTCTCCTGGAATTGGAGTTACAGACGGTTCTCAGCTGCCATGTGGGTGCTGGGGATTGAACCCGGGTCCTCTGCAAGAGCAGTCGGCGCTCTTAACCACTAGGCTATCTCTCCAGCTTGTGTTTTTTTTACTTGGTATCTGTGAACTGTTTGGTGTCTGGAAGAAAACTCAACCTGGCTAACAGAATGTTTGTTTTGATAAATTGTAAGAAAAAGACCAAAACTAATGGCTTTCACAATGGAAGATGCCCTGGGAAATAAAATATAAAATAGAGGGGCTGGGGGCCTGTTTACTATGATTCTGTGTATCCATCTGATGGGGACTCTAAATAGGTTTCTTTACACAAAGGACCCCAGGAACAGTGAATAGAGGAATAATTGACTTGTCTTGGTATGTTTGTGAATGTGCATTTTTATCTGATAGCAAATATGTTGTTGGCCTTTGAGTCAGTCACCCACCATAAAATTTCCTCAGCGTCTTCTGCACCAAGATAGTGTGCCCATCCCCCATCCTAGAAAACATTTCAAATTAGCATTAATCATCCAGTGTCTTGGTTTGGGCCCTATGGTGAAAGCCACCTCCTACCGCAGCTGAATGCCATTCAGCAGGCAAGAAATTATTTGCAATATAATTTAAATGAAGAGTTGGTTTCCTTTCGCATTTAGAACACGCCAGTATGGAAAACTGATTGTCAGACATTGTGGTGATCTGCATCAGCTTGGCTATTCACTCAGAAAATGAAGTTTCCTGAGACACCGGCGCATTTAATTTATTTTTTTTCCCTGTGAAGTCAACTTCAGCTTGTTAAATACAATGACTAACCGAGCCACAGAAAAACCAACACCATTAATTTTAATGCTTGGAATGTAATGGAAGGAGATTATATTCATTTGGGATTTTTTTTCCTTTTAATACAATGTTTACTTGCCCCTCTTCTTATGAGTTAATTATTACTTTCTCTTCATAATACTCTGCTTATAGCTGAGCAGCCAAACAGTGTGTCTGTCAATTCCCCGAGTTTAAGAATTACTGGTGAACATAGCATTTGAAAACAGTTTGCTACAAAACCTTCCATAGCTTAGCAGTGTGATGTGTGAATATGTTGCTGATGGATATAACTGGTCTCTCGTGGAATCCGTTCATCTATTTTTATAAACATTTTGCTTTAGTGGTTTCTTTTTTATGCTTTGATGGTCAGATTGAATGACTTTTCCGTGAATTATCTAGTAGTAAGTTATGATTTGGTGACTTTCTTTTCTCGTTCGCTTATCTATTTTTATTTCAATGGCTTAGTTAATAGACACCTCCTGAGACACACATGTCAGTGCTTTGCTAAGCATTAGGGAATTGATGATTAAGACAAGTCCCCATCTTGAGGAAACTAAGCAAGAATTGACCAAGGAGCTATAACACAGGAAGGACGAGGTCACACACCTTTAATCCCACCACTTGAGAGGCAGAGGCAGGCAGATCTCTGAATTTGAGGTCAGCCTGGTCTACACAGTGAGTTCTTGGCTATCCAGGCCTACATAGTGAGATGCTGCTTCAGAAACAACAGCAACAGAGGCTAACAACAAAGGGCTCTCCAGAAAGGGTATGTAAGGGTTTGCAGAATAGAAGTTACTGAAGCTGGATCTTGGATGGAGCCCTAGGCCTTTCCTGCCTCAGGTTCATGGTGGAAAGATGGTAACAGTTTAAGAAGGCATTTCAAGAAGAGGGGATAACATGAGATGAAAGCCTTCTGTTAGAATCCTTAACCTATGATGATATCGTATCTCAGCAAATCCAGCCACATTTGAAAATGCACTCAATATACACGCCTACAGAACGTTGGGTGGGGTTGACAACACAGCATCCAATAGAAAAAGGTTACTTTCCCCTCCTAGGCACACAGCTGACTGAATTGCAGCTCATTACCACTATCCAGCCTTAGAAGGGAAGATTATATTACATATTGTCAGCCTGGGAAAATAACAAATTTCCAAAAAGTACAGTTTCTGCTAAATGTGCATGACTTTCTACCATCATAAAATAACATTGTGAGTCAAAACTCCGTGTCTGTATTTTCTTTTAAAATGATAATGATATAGGCTGACATGTGCCAAGCTCCCCGTTGGTCCAGCACTATTTCAGATAACATCTGTAAACCCAAGCCTTGTGATGACACTTGGAGGTAGGAATCATCAGCATCCTGTTTTACAAAGAGAGCACATCCCTGCAGAGACTGGTAATTGCTGAATAGCAGAGATGGTAGAGTTAGGATCACCTTAGAACTCCAATATTTTTTAACTCCCAAATCTCCAGGTTTAAATGTCATTCTCATGGCCTCTGCCCTCTAGAGTCCAGCTGTACAGATAAGACAGGCAGTTAGCTCGACAGCCATGAATGCCCATGTCTTGAAAGGACAACAGTACCCATGATTTGTGGAGGTGATTAAATGAGATACAAAGTGGGTAAAGTATTGCAAACAGTACCTGTAGCACAGGTAAGCAGGAGCTAACTGCTAGAATTTTGAGGATCAATCCTTTAATAGTATTAGAGTCCAGTGGCACTTGGAAATTCAGAGGTTAAGGAGTTCACACCCAGAAGCTTGAATGGCTTAAGGAACAAATTCATGTGGAGAGGATTTGGGGGACAAAAGAACTATTTCAGCAAGAAGGAATAGGACGCAGAAATGCAGGCTGCCTGGAGAATTCCATCATGTTTAATAAAGGCAAATAGACCAATTTGATTGAAGCCGAGCAGCCATAATGAGAACAGAATGAGTGAGATCAAACAGAGAGGCAGGAGTTGTTTACAGCTAATGATATTCATTGAGTGATTGTCACTATTTACATTTAATTGTCATAAAATTTTTCCTGGGGTTATAGACTCATTTTTTCATTAACATAATTAGGTTCAGAGAAGCTAGCTGGCTTTTTTAAGGTCATTCAGTTCTACAAAGTGTAGTAGAATTTGGACTAGAACTTGGATCTATGTCACTAGAACCATACACTTGGTCATATCACACCTTCATTTCTATAGCTCTGATCTTTTCACACATTGTCAGTATTTATAGAATCATCTTTCTGATGAAATATGCAGAACAATGTAAGAAAATGTGTTAACGTGTTCTGCTTATCAGTCAGTGTAACCTAGTATTTCTCCATTTAAAAGCCTGTGCATCCCTTCATTAAGGTGGAAGGAAATGGCCTCCTTGTCTGATTTCTTGTATACCCTTCCTAATTTCTTTTTCCTCCCTGACTTTACCCTTTATAGCTGCAGTCACAAACATGTGTTCAAAGTTATCTGTGCTTCTGTCTCGTTATCTGCTTAATAGCAATAATGCTAGTACTCTCCCAATGGACTGTTGTTAATAAATAGATGAACATATATTAAAGTCTGTAACCTGTGATTGAAATGATCCTGTTGCTCACTGAATATTAGCATTGGTATTGTCAGAATTGTGGCTTCTGCCTCATGTCTCTCCAAGTAAGGAGTTGTGATCATCCCTGTTCATGAGGATGTGGATTAATCCTTTCCTATTTGCCGAAGACAGCATAAAATTCTACATCCTTTGCAAATGATCATTTGGCAATATCTGTCAAAATTAAAAATATAAAGTTTTCTTTTTAAATTTTAAAAATTATGTTTATAGGTATGTTTACATGTGGTTATGTCCAGGAGAGTTTGGGTACCCGGTGAAGTTTAGAAAAGGATGTCAGATCCCCTACATTTAGAGTCACAGGTGGTTGTCAGCTCTCCTACATGGGAACTGGACCTCAGTCTTCTACAAGAGCAGTGTACACACTGTTAACCACTGAGCCATCTCCCCAGTCCACACATTCCCTTTACCCAATGCTTCCACTTCAATGTGCTTCTGCCACAGATAAACTCATGCAAGTGAAAATGTTACGTTTCTATCTTTGGGGGGTTGGCTTGTGTGCGTAAAACCTAGTTCAAAACTTTACAATAGATGTTGAAGGTGTTTGGACCTTTGTGTGTCTTCTGCACAGTCCAGTCCAATGCTAACAAACCTTTGTGTTTAGCTCTGCACAGTTCTCAAGGCTCTGCACCCCACACCCACCCCTGGGTGCCTGCCCTTTAGATGGCCCCGCCTCCTTTCCACCCACCTGCTCTACTTCCCTGTTGTGACCAGCTTGGCCACCGATGCTTCTTTCTCTTCCTATGGTTCCCTCTGAAAATTGACGTGGGCTTTTTTTTTCATTGCAGCTGTTCCCTGCCTCCTCTCCATGGTTCCTGACTTGTGGCCCCTGCAATCTTGGGAAAGCATCTTTGAATTTCTTCCAACCAGACCCTGGAGGCCCTCTCTGCCCCAGCATCGCCCCATGTGCAACCTGGGACACACTGACTGAACTGATTTTTAGAATACTTGTGAGTACAATACCTGATCCTCTTGTAAAAATATTTCAAATCATGTATCTCAGACCCCCGCTGCTCCCCAACTTTGTGCATGATTTTGTTTTTCTCCAAAGTTATTCTCTTCTCTCAGCTTGTGGACCTTACTGTTAGGCTCAGAGTTAACACCCTGGGTCTACCCTTTGTTTAATCACTGGCTATTGACCTGGCCAGTAGACAGCAGAAGCCCAGAATTGTGAGGCGCTTGCCTTTGTTCCTCTGTGTGGCTCCATTAAGGGTTACCTGACTCTCACTCAGATGGGGGACTAAATGGATTAGAATAAAACCAATTTAAGGAAAAAAGAAATGTTCACAGAGACAGAAAAAAGGAGTGCTACTATCTCGGCTGCTTACGATCTGCAGACCTCACCAAGGAATTTAAAAAGTAATGTTTCTTATCGTAAGTGACAGAAATATGCTGCTTTCTGCATCACTAGATATGAAGATTAAGGGGTCTGGCCGTATTAAACAATTTTGCACAGCACCAGGCACTTGGGGCTGTGCTCTCAGCCTTATAACCCTTCTTCGTGTGGCTATTTCAGGCCCAATTTAAGAATACAATGCAGCCTGGCTTTGCAAATTGACATCCTTTAATTTAAACTGTCTTGTGGGAGAATTAAGAAATTATGGAACAATTATTCCCCCTCAGTTGAAAGCTGGATGACATCCTGAGATTCTTGTACATTAGCCATTTGAATTGATTAAGTCACATAATTGAATTACACCTTTGCCCCCTTAATATCTTGTGGCAGATATGGTGGTGTTTCGTGTTGGGAAAATGCTCTCATAAAAATAGAGCAGGAACTGGAGTTGTAGGTTCACCTGAGCAGCAGAGAAAACCTTAAGGGTGGGGGGTGGGCACGTGAGGTTTGTAGCCCTGGGCAAGTAGAAGAACAAACATTGTCATTCTCAGAAGGAAGTTGCGCCATGTCCCTCCTGCCTTCCCTTTGCATTATCTTTGAACATTTAGCTGAAATGTCTGGTACTCATTTGAAAAGCCTTTGCTAACATTCCCTAGGAGCAAAAATGATGGATTTGGGGCACCTTCCTTGGTCCTCTGACGCTCTCCTCATATACGTTCCTGAAGGTTCCTAGCAGGCCTTTCTTTGACAAGCCCTCTTCCCCAGGCAGTGACACCTAACCGGAAGCCATGCTTAGCTCCCCTACACGTGATGACACGTGATATTTGCTACTTGAGGTTTGCTTTGGAAGAATAGATGTTTTACTTTCTAAGATAGATTCTTTTCTAGCATGGGTATGAAAAGAGGTAGAATCTGTTCGTGAATATTATTTATTTATTTATTTATTTATTTATTTATTTATTTATTTTTGAGACAGGGTCTCCCTGTAGCCCCAGCTGTCTTGGAACTCGCTATGTGGACCAAGCTGGCCTTGACTCCACAGAGATTTGCCTGCCTCTGCCTCCTGAGTTCTGGGATCAAAGACATGTGCCATCGTGCCTAGCTGTTAGTGAATTTTTATAAGTATTATTCTTAAATAAGGGTCAATTTTTTTTTACTACTTGTGCCTTTTAGAGAATTCTATCAAGACTTATTAATAAATTAATAAATACCTATTGGCTACTTGTTTTATGCAAAATGTATGATAGATGCTAATGAAGCAAAAGTAGACAAAATATATTCCTTGTTCTTTAGAGGAGCTCCAGTAAGAGGGTGGGAGTTCTGAAAGTGGAAGGGGGGGGTTACTGAAGACTAGGAAGCAGGCTGGGGACGGGAGAGCAGGAGAGGGAGCCGGAAGAGGAAGCCGGAAGAGGAAGCTGGATGGATATGAGGAGTGCCTGATATTCCTATGTGGGAGCATCTCAGTAAATCCCACTAATCGGCACAATTAGCATGTGCTAATACTGATAATCTTTAAAAGCTGAAAACAGTTAAACCATCTCATTCTTTTAGTTGTGCACTGGAGAGGTGTGTGCAGGGAATAGCTCTGTTGACAGAAGTGCAGGGAGGATTCAGTTGACTTTCCATTACGTTCTTCTCTGATACAAGCTCTGCTCTGACTGGCTCTGCCCCCATGCCCTCTCCCACAACATCCATTTGGAACCCAACAGAGAAGAAACCCCTTAGACTCTCATCCTGTGGTCAAGCCAGACGTGTGCCTTTCATTCGAAAACTCCTGTGCAGGAAAAAGGTTTAAAGCAGGGCTCAGCTGCACCTCAACCCCCACCCCACTTCCATCTTGCTCCCACACTGCGCAGCATTCTGGGGCTTAGAATTCTTTGTCTAGTCTGTGTGGCACGAGAATCTCTCACTCTTTTAAAAAGCTCTTTACCTTTTCTTTGCTTTTATCAAAGAACACTCTTAGAGCTTTAAAACCCAACCACAGCTATCCTCCTGAATATTTCTGTGTGGAAGGGATTAATCAAGTCTGTCAAACACTGAGCAGTAGAATCTTTAATATTTCTAAAAGGTTTAAAGCCTGCATATTTATCACATGCATCATTGAGAATAATCTTTCTTTTTATATAAAAAAATTAAATGCTCACTGTGAAATAGTATGGTGATGAACACAGCAGCGGGGGGGGGGGGCTCAAGCAGGGCCCCAACTAGAACGGGGATTTGGGTTAAATCATCCTCTGACATCACCCTGCCAAGAGCTGCCCATCATTTCCCACGTGTGTTTACACTAAGGTTTATAGGCTTGAATTGGACCGTTTGGGTGCTCAAAAGAGAGGGAGAAGAATGAACAGGGAGTAATTTCTGCAGAGTGCTTGCTAGATGTGAGGTATTGTGTCTGCATGCCTTAAGTGGGTTGCCACATTTTAATTTTCAAAACAACCTTTTGTCATAGGCACTATCTAGCTGATTTATAGACAAGGAAACTAAGATTCCAAGAATGAAGTAATTTTCTCAAGATCACATAAATGTTCAATTTGCAAATCTAGGGCTTGACCCTACACTGTCTAATTCTTTCCTTCTATTTGTGCAGCAAGTGCCTATTGAGGAAGCCCAAGTGCTGTCAAAGATGGTTAGGACGGAGGTGTCTGGGGACGTTTATGGGCTCATCATTATTTTTTGCACACAGAGACAGTGTATCTAGTGGAACATGAAGCTGAGAATCTCAGATGCATAATCCAGGAGTGGTATAAACATTTCTAAGACTAGGAAGAGCTCTCTGATTTTTATTAATATTAATAACTTACTCTATTTTGTTACTTATAGAATACCTTCTCCAACACAGTTTAATGTAATCTAGTTAATCACCTTGTACAGTAGTATTAGAGCGACCGGAAATTGCCATTTTACAGATGAGAAAGCTGACACCTAGAGGCATAAATTATGTCTAGGTCACTCAACTAAAGCAGCTATATTGATGCTTAAATTGTGTTCTTCTTGCTTCAAAGTATTTTCACTCATATTTTATGTGTATGTATGACATCTCTGTATGTGTACATATGTGTGGGGATGTTCATACATGTGAGTGTCGATGTACACATACTGAGGACAACCTCTGCTACCCATTTGTGCCTTCCATCTTGGACAGGGTTCCCTTGCTATCTGCTTCCTATGCCAGGCTACCTGGCTTGCAAGCCTCTGAGGACTCTCCTGTCTCCTCCCATCTGGATGGAGGAGCCCTGAGATCACAGGGATGCTCTACTGCACTTAGCTTTTATGAAGCTTCTGTGGGTTCAAACTCAAGCCCCAGTCTTGCACGGCAAACCCTTTACCTACTAAGCTATCTCTTTATTCCTCTATTAACATTTAAAAATCGGGCTGGAGAGATAGCCTAGCGGTTAAGAGCGCCGACCGCTCTTGCAGAGGACCTGGGTTCGATCCCCAGCACCCACATGGCAGCCGAGAACCGTCCGAAACTCCAATTCCAGGAGAACTCCAGTTCCAGGGAAATCCGACGCCCTCTTCTGACCTCCACTGCATTGCACGACGCAGGTGCACAAACCTGCATGCAGACAGTACATTCATACACATACAGAAATAAATTTAAAAAATTAAAAATAAATAAATAAAAATCATTTGGCTATCTTTCTAAGAACTCAACAAATAGAATAGTTGAAACTGTATCGATCTGAAATATCAATAATGTACATGATTAAAAATTAGTTTTTCCATTTGAAAAATTTTACAAACATTATTCATTAAAAACAGCTATAAGGTTAATGTTTTATGAGTATACATGCATAATTATTTTCAACTTTATGAAAGTGTAGTTGGAAAATAAAATAAAGTTCTGAAACTTGAAAGGACCTCTGAGACCAATATTACTTCCAGATTTGTCAGCTGAGATCCCAACGCTGAAAGTAGTGTAACGAAGCTCATGCAGCCTCCTGTGACAGCAGAAGACATCCCTTTATTCAGGTGGAGAGGGGTGGTACAAAACTATGCATATTTTCCCTGAAGAGAGTGACCTCCAGAAGGATTTTAATAGCGGGAAAAGATTCAACAGGTGATATTAAAATGAGAGAAACAAGGAGTATGGTGAAATAAGAACCTGGTAGCTCCAGGGGCAGAGGCCCTTTATGGAAGCTCGAGTTTGTTCTTTCAACACAATTAGTTGTGTGATTGTAGTCTCAGATTGCCACCATAGTGGCACATTCATGTAATTAGAACCCTGGCAACCAGGGCATGTCTTCTGCTTCTTCCACTTCATACCATGCACAAGGACAAGCAAGGGAAAGAACAGAGTTGGGCTTGGAAAGAGCTGCAATTCCAGACTCACCCTTGTACATGAGTGCATCTCTCTGTGTTTACTAAATATATGAACAGATAAAATATGAGAGATGAAGAATAGCTTCATCCTGCTAGGCTGCTAGGAAGATGATGGGCCCACATCAGGAATCTTTCGGGTGGGCAAGATGTTTCCTGTTTCTATCTCACACGTTGTAATTAGCAGTAACAATAGAGAATGTCTGTTAGGAGCCCTGGGTTCCGCTGTACTGCATCCTGCTTTGGAGAGCTGCCCCAGCACTGGGCTTTTCCTGTGTGCACATGCTCTATGGCATTGCAATGGGCTTGTTCTGAGCCAAAGGTCTTAAATTCACTAACGGGCAGAGGCCAATGAGTGTTTTTCTTCAGATGGATCTTAAGTGGTGTGCTGGATAGCTTTAGTGTCAACTTGACACACCTGGGTTGAGGGAGCCTCAACTGGGGAATTGGCTCCATTGGACTGGCCTGTGGCCACATCTGTGGAGTATTGTCTTGATTGTTGAGCAATGTGGGAGAGCCCAGCCCACTATGGGTGGTGCCACCCTGGGCAGGTTGTTGTGTACTGTATAAGAGGTCACGCTGGGCATGGGCCAGGAGAGCAAGCCAGTGAACAGCATTCCTCCATGGCCTGTGCTTCAGCTCCTGCCTCCAGGTTCCTGCCCTGAGTCCTTGCCTTGGGCTCCCTGAGTGAGAACTGTGACCCAGGAGATGTGAGCTGAATAAACCCTTTCCTCCCCAAGTTGGTGTCGGTCAGAGTGTTTTGTTACAGCAACGGAAGACAGACTAGAACAAGTGGTAACAAGTCAGAATCCAAGGTTTTTGAGGGTTCCATTTATTCCATCAGCATATGTAAGCTTACACCTAGATATACCTCTGCATATGATAGTCAGTGGTGCAGAAGCCTAGGAGCATCACAGGCCTCAGAGAAGGCACGCTGGCCAGCAGTGGGAAGCAGCTCACCCCACAAATCATCAGCCGAAGGCTTGTGTTTGGAGATCTGTGAGTAAACCAAACACCCACTGCTTCAGTTAGGATGAGTACTATTAGCCTCCTTAACCAACAACCCTTCTAAGTCTTAGATTAAGCACAACTAAAGGGTATTATTTGACTTAATGCACTCATTTGGGAGCAGGCTGGTTTCCTATGTTATGTTATTATCATCTTCTCCTGTTCTTAATGTGTTCGAAAAAGAGACTAGAGAGAGGAGGATGACATTTGCAGGTTTGGAGGAGCTCTTCCTGGATGGACAGGGCATACATCTCTTCCAATGTATTCCCTTACCCGAGGTCAGCCATAGAACCTCACCTCACTGTTAGGAGACAGCGAATGTAGTTTAGCTGTGTGCCTAGAACATAAGTGACAAAATGTACTCTTGTTTTGACATGTTCCCTTTTTTACTAAATTTTTATTGAACTTTTGCACATTTCATACAACATTAATTTTTTAAATTTTATTTATTTATTTTTATGTGTATGAACATAATGTCTGCATGCAGGTCTGTGTACCCATGTTGTGCAATGCCGCAGAAGTCAGAAGAGGGTGTCAGATTCCCCTGGAACTGGAGTTAAACACGGTTCTCAGCTGCCATGTGGGTGCTGGGGATCGAACCCGGGTCCTCTGCAAGAGCAGTCGGCGCTCTTAACTGCTAGGCCATCTCTCCAGCCCCTTCATACAACTTTTCTTAATCAACTTTGGACCCATTCCCCCCCCCGCCCCCCACCCCTCCAGAGCTCATGCATTCTGCCATACATGCCGTCCATCTTTTTCTCAGTCTTTTTAAAAATTTTTTGATGCAGAAGTTTACTGTTTTGGGCAGAAGTTTACTGCTTCAGTCAGTTCTTTGTACAAGTCTTTTGTTGTTTGTTCCCTTTAATTTTCTATTACTCCAAAATATACATATATACATTCCACACATAGACCAAAATTATGATGTCTGAAAATACCCTATAGGTTAATTCCAAAACATTGACATGTTCCCTTAATTGGTTCCTATTCAAGTCATGTCATAGGGTTTTTCCAGAAAACATGCTTTCCCAGGGTGGAAGGGAAGCTCTATTGAGAATCCATCAATGTAAAATGTCTGGAAGAATTTTACATGGTGTTTTAACTTCTCACTCCAGGATTCTTCTCCTAGTATTTTATTACAAAAACAGAAATAACAAAGATTTATGAGCAAACAAATTTATTTCCACAAAATTTCTCCTAATTCTGAAAGCAAAAACAAATATTCAGAAATAAGAAAATGGTTTTCCTAAAGTTTTGCTCATTAAAATAATGAAGTCATTAAATAAAACAGATTTCTAAAGACTCTAATGTTTTTAATGGCATATGGACAGGAAGGTAAAAATGAAATTTTCACTTACAACAATCTTCCAACTTTGTTGCAAACATATGCTTAGGTGTATAGTCACAGATACCTAAAAAAGACTAAAGACACCACATTTACATAAGAGTGAAAGTCTCTCCCTAGCAGGATAAAGAATTTTCTTTTTCTCTTTATATATACGTTTTTCTAAACCTGGTATTCTGGTAGGTTTGCATATATTTTGTAAACGTGAAAAGTAAGCTGGGGAGATGGCCCACCTGGTAAATGCTTGTCCTCTAAGCTAGATGTCCAGGGCTCTAGTCCCCAGAAAGTACATAGAGAAGGGTGGACATGGTAGCCTAGACTCCCACTGCGTGGGAGGTGGAGATGGACTCTCTAGAGCATGCTGCTAGCCAGACTAGACAAAATGGTGTGGTCTGTGTTCAGTGAGAGATCTTGCTTCAGGATGCAAAGCAGAGAGCAAGGGTGTTCGAAGAAGGCACCCAATATCAGCCTCAGGTGTGCACACACATACACTCCTAATACATGTATGCACACCCCACATACATACGTATGCCCAAAAGTAAGCCAATTCAGATTGTCACTAAGCTGAAGTAGGCAGACTGGCTTTGGAGGCCTGACTCCAACAGATATCAATCCCAGGATCTCAGGATACATGCAAGTCATGTCCTGTAGTTGTATCACATAAAATGTCAAATAGGGAACTGGAGGCCAGAGGGTATCGGGAAGGTCAGAGTTATATAGACTAAGATGTGCTCAACAGATTTCTCACCTGGGCCAGGGAGCACACATCTCAACTTTAATTGCCCTTCAGAGCATGAACAGTTGTGGGTGTGCTGCTGCAAGCCTAAACCCCAGCATTTGAAAGGAGGGTCAGAATTCAAGGTGGTCCTCAGCTATTTAGTGAGTGTAGGCCAGCCTGGGCTACCTGAGACACTGTCTCCAAAATTTTATAGAACAGGTCACTGACTTAAAAGCTCAGCTTCTATACAGTGAGAGAAACAATGAAAAGTGGAGAGAAAACCCACAGAGTGGGAGGAAACCTTTACCAGTGAGACATCTGACAGAGCATTAACATCCAGAATATATAAACTACTCAAAAAACAAAGATGTAAGACAACAAATGACCTACTCAGGAGATGGAGTAAAGAGCTGAACAGAGACTTCACAAGCGAGGAAATAAAGATGGCTGATAAACATCTTAAAAAGTGTTCCACATCATTAATAACTAAGGAAATGCAAATTAGAACCACTTTAAGATATCATCTCACTCCAATAAAACTGGCTAAGATCATGAAAACAAAAGACACCAAATGCTAGAGAGGATGTAGGGAAAGGGGAAAACTCATCCACTGCTGGTGAGAATGTAAACTTATACAACCACTATGGAAAGCAGTGTGGAGAACTCTTAAAAGACTCAAAATGAGCGGTCTCAATACATCCCTCCCATGTTAACGTCAGGTCTTCGGCAGCAGGGTCTTATCGCCTCTCCTCCTGCAGGTATCCCAACTTAGGGGCAAGGAGCCCTTACCTTTTGTGGGGCCTTGGATCCCCTGGCCAACATCCCCCTGGTAGAACAATCCATTGCTGATGTCAGAGCTCCTGCATTAATATACTTTGCCTAAGTGCATAGCCCAAGGACTTTAGTATTATATTTGGTTCTGAACAGAGTATAATCCTTTTCACAGTTCTTATGTCTATTAGTCAATTAAAGAAGGCATTTTTACCGGTTTTATAAGAGATTACCTCTATAATAGTTGTCTCCAATTTACAGTTGGA
>VZQC01006393.1:919164-1099222 GCA_009823505.1 Rhizomys pruinosus
CTTTAATCCTAGCACTTGGGAGGCAGAGGCAGGAAGATATTTGTGAGTTCAAGGCCAGCCTGGTCTACAGAGTGAGTTCCAGGACAGCTGGGGCTACAGGGAGACCCTGTCTCAAAAAGACAAAAAAAAAAAAAAAAAGTAGAAATAATGCTCCCTTCTATATAGTATCATGGTGCTAATAACTATGATAATATTTTCAAATACAAGATACACAAACATATACACTCATATCTGTGCAGATGTATGTGTGCATACATATATAAACCTGCATTTATGTGTACATGTGTGTATAAATATCACACATAGGTACCTCTAACTAAGAAGGGTACATTTCATGAAAAAGGTCCTTTGTTATTTCATCTCTTTCAGTCCCCTACCCTGCCCCTCTGCAGACTCATCACCAGGACACCCTGGACTTTTATTCCAGGAGAGACCTCGCCTAGGACCTGCAGCATGAAGATCCTCATGAAACCTCTGTCCTTTGCAAGTTCCGTTTGGTACCAGGCAATCCAGGATCACTCTCTGTCCAGCTTCCATGCAAACTAGGAGATGGAGGGACTTCCTTGCAAAACAATTCCAGGTTAGCATTGGTCGTGGCCTGGTCAGGAGCTCTTGGGCTGCGACGACACTTCTAGTGCTGACAAAGTGGAAAGGCTGTCCAAGGAGCCACGTTTGTAAGTCCAAAGTCATTTTCCCAATTCTGTCTGAAGCCAGTCCCAATAGCATCACAGCAGTGACAGCAGTGAACAGCACACATGTGCTGCATTGCACACCAGGCTGTCACACACAGTGATCTTGCTCTGTCTTGGCATCTTGTTTCCTCCACCAAAGAGTTCTGTGTTTTCCTCTACTGGCTCTTGTTTTCTTCCTGGGAAAATCTGTATGTATGCAGCTACTAAGCTGAGAGAGGACAGATTGAGGGGATTTACCAAGAAGGCACATCGACCTTGTTATTTGGGTTGCCTGTGCCCCACCGTTTCTCCTACATGGTAGACAGGGTCAGGTGGGCTGAAAATCCTGAAGGGTCCTGGACCATGCTGCCTGCAGGCCTTCTGCAGCATTAAAATTATACTCACTGATCTCTAAGATAAAAGAATCTAAAAGGAAATTGCTCATTTGCAGCTTAGAACTTGCTCAGATCCTAGCCTGGTCTCCAATTTATGTTGCCAAAAAGCCTATTGCTGATTATGCTGGATGCCCCATAAATTAATGAGAGCTAGACTTAGAGGTGACAACGATCGCTGAGTCTGTGGAGCAGAAAATGCAACACTAATACATATGTTTCAGAAATGTCCTTTTGTCTATATGTTTGGAGGAGAAAGTGCTGATGAGGATCAATTTCATATTGACTTTAGATTTTTCAATTGACCCAGAGCTCTTTTTATTAAGTAATGCACATGAGAACATTTCATCCCTGGCCTTCTTGATGGTTTGGAGAATCCCCTTTAGAATCCAGCAAGCTGGGTAGAATTTGAAATGCAGTTCACTCATGTATTCTTTTATTCATCCTTCAATAAATATTTATTGAGCAGCTGCTATGTGCTTAATTCTAGAAATGAAGCTAGACTGTGAGCAAAACCCAATCTGCCCTCAAGGAATCTAAACTCTAATGAGCTAGACAAAGCCATGGTTATACAGTCCTGCCTAGAACCATGGCGATTATTAGTGAGATGCATGGGTGTTATGCATGTGCTGAGGAAGAACTCACAACAAGTATCCTGGTAATTGACAAGTGCCTAGCTCTTGTTTAATTGATAGATGGAAAGATAGGAGAGATGGATGGAGGGCCCGATGTATTGATGGATGGATCAATGGACGGATGAATGATATGGCCCCTGAGCTGAATTTTGAAGCAAAACAGGAATTGGTTAAGCTGAAAAGAAAGAAATGGGCATTTGGAGTTGCAGAAGCCTGAAATACAAGGCCAGAAAATGCAGTGTTTTAAATATGGCCCAAGCATGGAGGGAGGCAGAGGTAGGGTCAGGTATTCCAGAAGCAGACAGAAGGACCTTGGGTACTAAGCTACCACCTATACAAATAGAGACCTGCTCCGGGAAGGCAGGGCAGGACAAGGCTCCTATGCAGAAGAAGGTCTGGATGACTTGCTGTGCTTGGAACAGAGACCAGAATTAAAGCAGGCAGCAGCTTCTGCTGTTATCTTTGCTTGCTCACCTGAAGAGGCAGGCTGATTGAGCCAAAGGTTTATTCTCAGAAAGACCTGGTTGCAACCTTGCTTTACCCTCCTTCACCAGCAGTACATGACTCTGAAGACTTGGATCCTCCTGCCAGTTACAAAGCCCTGCTGTGTCTTAGGCTTGGCTGAGTGTTAGGCAATACGTTGCAGAGTGTTTCCTCCATCCCTGCCTTCTTGTACTGTTTTCAGCCAGCATCTTGCACATCCTTGGTCACTGTCTCTATGGCTGTAAGTGGTGCAGTTCTGTTTTGTTTTAATCCTGTTTGGGTTCTCGAGCCACTTTGGGCAAACGTGAGGACCACTCTTCTGAGCATCTGCCTCAGGGACATCTCCCCTGGGGCATGCGTCGCAGGTCGGCATCGAGTTGCGCTCCCTTGAACTTGAGTCCGTGGCTGCAGTGGCGTGGCTGATTTATGGCTGCTTCTTCCTCTGTTTGATCCTCGCTCAGCCAGCTGTGATGTAGTGGCTTCATTCCACTCACCTGCTGGCATCTTCTTGTTTGGTCAATAGCTTGTTAACTACTCTGAGGACAGGCACCGCCCTTCCCAGCTACCATCGAGAGTGGTCTCTATGGTAACTGCATCCCATCAGAGCCCATGCTCATTCTTCAAGGCTTTCCTCTTCTATTTTTCTCTGGTGGCTTCTGGGTAACCTGTAATGTTTGGAGGCCCGCCTCGCCCTGCCAGGAAGCTACTGCTGATTGAAAGCCTCGCAGAGGAGTTTAACAGGACCCGCCACTTTCTTCTGTCCGTGTTGCTTATTCTGTGTTGCATTTGGTCCAGGCCTACGGGGATCTGTCATCTCTCCTTTATCACTGCTCTTTGTGGCAGTCCCCAGGTATTGCTCTTGGTCTCTCTCAGAAAGCTTTGCCCTGGCCTCTCCAGATCTCCCAGCTCATTAATATCTTGCAACAATTGCTTTTGAGTCCTGCCAGTCTATGTGTGCTTTTCTTCTCCATCCTCCTTTGTTTAGTCATTCTCTCATCGTCTCAGAACTGAATCCCAGACTTTCTGATCTTCATCTGAACCAAAGAGACCGTGTCAAAGAGATTCACGTAGACTGTTCAGATATAATACGGGGAAAAAGAAACCTCATATATGGGAGATAGGATTCCATAGTCAGCTGTGCGCAGACACCTATGCAGAGCCAACTGTGTGTCAGGCACTGTGGTGAGCACACTACCTCCTTATAATGCTCCCAGTAACATTGGCATTCTTTTGTCCTCATTGTACAGATAAACTAAGGAGAGAGAGAGAGAGAGAGAGAGAGAGAGAGAGAGAGAGAGAGCACAGGAATGTGCCCTAAGGTTCCCACTGTTCCCACAGTTGCATGGCAGGGCTATGACTTGAACTCCAGTTCAAGAATTTACATACATCACCACTCTGTTAGTCACTGGGCAGCATGGTATTCTCAATGTGTGATCCATATTTGCAGGAGGCCAGTCCTAATTTTAAGCAGTCCTATGTTAAACTGTCCACCCTCCACCATGTTCAAGATGAGAGCTCACTTGTTCATACCATGGATAATGGTTATAATAGCCCATTCATTCACCCATTTGAGTAAGAGTGTTGAACCAGTACCTTCCAAAATGTCACTATGTAGGTGCTGAAGCTGCAGTGGTGACCAAAGAAAAAATAGACCCTGTTCTTATTCTACTCATGATTTGAAGAAAGGAAATAATTGACAGATAGATACCACTTTATACACGTACAGATTAACCACAGCTATATATCTATAAATTTATTATTGGAATATAACCTATTGAGTGAATGATAAATGTAAATATTATGTTTATTTTTAAATTTTCAACTCCTCCTATCTACTTGTATTATAAAGATCACCTTTAAAGAATTTAGAAAGCCTGGCTTTAAGTCCTTTCATGATCTGGTCTCAGGGTAACTCGATAAATATATATTCTACCAATTTTTACCCCTTCTCCAACCACCTCCCTAACACCTAAAAATATTTTTTAACACTTTTATTGATGAATTGTGTATTTCATTCATTATCTTTCATTCCAAGTTGGACACACTCCCCTCTCCCTGCCCCCACCCCACCCCTGTTCATGCCTTCCGCCATACATGTTTTCCATCTTTCTCTCAGTATTTCCAAAGTTTTTCCCTGCAGAGGCTTGTTGTTTGGGGGCAGAGTTCAACCATATCATTCAATTCTCTATTTCTACTTATTGATTGATTGATTGATCTTTTCAAGACAGGGTCTCCCTGTAGCCCCAGCTGTCCCAGAACTCAGTCTTAGACCAGGCTGGGGTTAAATGTGTGCACCACAATGCCCAGCTCATTCAGTTCTTTAAACCAGTCTTTATGTTGTTGTTTTTCCCTCCCCCTTGTATTGCTCCAACAAATGCCTATATAATTGTCACATATGTATCAAAATTATGACCTCTGGGAATAAACTGTATGTTTTTAAATAAAGCTTCGCTAAAGGAATTATGGGCTTGATTATGCTTACATGTTCTTTCACTGCCTCAAGTTCTCTTTTCAAAGCCAGCAAGGTCACGTTCCTATAATTCTGGGACTTGGGAGGCTGAGGTAGGAACAGTACGAGTTTTGAGGCCATCTCAGACAGTGCAGTGAGTTCCAGGCCAGCCTAGACTATAAACAGATACCCTGTCTCAAACAAAGCAAAGCAAACAAGCAAAAGATTTTCTCTTTTTTAAATTGTTTTGCTCAGTTTTTTGAATATGTTTTTCTCTCTCTTTTTTCGTTCCCTTTAATTTTATATTATTCCAAAATATGCATATATGCACTCCACACATAAATCAAAATTACAAATTCTGAAAATAAACTACAGGTTAATTCCTAAACACATTTAGAGATTCACATTTTAACAGTAAAGTTACATGCAGATAAAAAAGAATATGAATAAAATATGAATGCATATCTTCCATCCATATATGGTAATTACAATATGTGAATACAAGTGGGAGGACAATGCTAGAGTCCATTAAGAGATTCACATTGGAATAGCACAGTTGCTTTCAGATAGAATGAAATACAATAATAAAGTTGCTCAGTTTGGCTTCCAACTGGGGATTTGGTGTTAGCAACCACAAATGAGGGAAACCATTCACTTTTTTTTTTTTTCTGGGACTGTGTTACTTCGCTTAGCATAATTGCTTCGAGTTCCATCCATTTACCAGCAAAGCTCATGATGTCATCTTTCTTTACCACTGCATAGAACTCCATTGTGTACATGTACCACATTTTTGTTATCCAGTCATCAGTTGAGAGGCATTTGGGTTGGTTCCAGCTCTTTGCTATTGTGAAGAGAGCTGCAATAAACATAGCTGTGCATGTATCTTTGTGGTAGGATGTGTCTTGTGGGTATATACACAGGAGTGGTATGGCTGGGTCAGGTGGCAGGCTCATTTTGAGGTTTTTTTTTCATTTATTTTATGTGTATGAGTGTACTGTCTGCATGTAGGTTTGTGCACCCTTGTCATGCAATGCCGCAGAGGTTAGAAGAGGGCGTTGGATTCCCCTGGAACTGAAGTTAAAGACAATTCTCAGCTGCCATGTGGGTGCTGGGGATCAAACCCAGGTCCTCTGCAAGAGCAGTCGGTGCTCTTAACCTCTGAGCCATCTCTCCAGCCCTTCATTTTGAGTTTTTAAACCACTGCTTTCCACAGTGGTTGTACCAGTTTACATTTCCACCAGCAGTGGATGAGTGTTCCCCTTTCCCTGCAACCTCTCCAGCATTTGGTGTTTTTTTTTTGTTTGTTTGTTTTTTTTTTTTATCTTGGCTAGTCTTATTGGAGTGAGATGATACCTTAGTGCGGTTTTAATTTGCATTTCCTTAATTATTAATGATGTTGAACATTTTTTAAGATGTTTCTCAGTCATATTTACTTCCTTACTTGTGAAGTCTCTGTTCATCTCTTTACTCCATCTTTTCAGTAGGTCATTTGTTTTCTTCTTTGTTTTTTTAAGTAGTTTATATATTCTGGATGTTAATGCTCTGTCAGATGTATCAGTGGTGAAGGTTTTCTCCCACTCTGTGGGTTTTCTCTTTACTTCCTTGATTGTTTCTTTAGCTGTACAAAAGCTTTTGAGCTTAATGAGGTCCCACTTGTCAGCTGTTGTCCTTATTTCTTGTGCAGCTGCTGTTTGATTTAGAAAGTCTTTTCCTACTCCTATGTCTTGTAGGTTGCTGCTGACTTTTTCTTCTATCACCTTCAGGGTTTTAGGTTTCAGGTTTCAGGTGGAGATCTCTGATCCACTTGGAGTTTATTTTTTTACAGGGCGAGAGGTAGGGGTTTAATTTTGTTCTTCTACAAATGGTGATCCAGTTTTGCCAACACCATTTGCTAAAGATGCTATCTTTCATCCATTGAGCTTTTTTGGCTCCTTTGTCAAATATGAGGTGGCCAAAGTTATATGAGCTCAAGTTCAGATCTTCAATTTTGTTCAATTGGTCAATGGTTCTTTTTTTTTTTTTTTTGCCAGTACCAGGCTGTCATTATGACTATTGCCCTGTCATATAGCTTGAAGTCTGGTAATGTAATTCCCCCAGTATTGCACTTCTCACTCAGGGTTGCTTTAGCTATTTGTGATCTTTTGTTTTTCCATATGAAGTTAAGGATTTTTTTCTAAGTCTGTGAAAAAGCTCATGGGTATTTTGATTGGGATTGCATTGAATCTGTATATTAATTTGGGTAGAATGGACATTTTTACTATATTAATTTTTCTAACCCATGAGCATGGGAGGTCTTTCCATCTTTTGATGTCATTTTCAATCTCCTTCCTCAGGGTTTTAAAATTTTTGTTGTAAAGGTCTTTGGTGTCTTTGGTTAGGTTTATTCCTAGATATTTTATTGTTTTTGAGGCTATTGTGATTGGAAAGGTCTCCTTATATTTCTTCTTCAGTTGCTTATTGTTGGTGTAAAGAAAGGCTACTGATTTTTCTAGGTTTATTTTGTTTCCCCGCCACTTTACTGAAACTTTTAATCATTTCTAAGAGTTTTCTGGTGGAATTTTTAGTGTCCCTTAGGTAAACTATCATATCATCTGCAAAAAGGGATAGTTTTATTTCATCTTTTCCAATTAGTACTCCTTTAATTTCACTTTCTCACCTTATTGCCCTAGCAAGCATTTCAAGCACTATATTGAAGAGGAGTGGCAATAGTGAACAGCCTTGCCCTGTTCCTGCCTTTAAGGGGAATGCTTCCAACTTTTCTCCATTTAGGATGATGTTGGCTGTGGGTTTCTTGTATGTGGCTTTGATTACACTGAGGAATGATCCCTCCAGTCCAATTCCCTCTAGGACTTTTAGCATGAAGGGATTCTGGATTTTGTCAAAAGCTTTTTCTGCACAAGAAACCCATCTCACCTTGAAGGACAGACACCACCTTAGAGTGAAAGGATGGAAAAAAATATTCCAAGCAAATTATACCAAAAAGCAAGCAGGGGTGGCTATTCTAATATCAGACAAAATAGACCTCAGATTAAAATCAATCAGAAAAGACAAAGAGGGCCATTATATCCTTATCAATAGAACAATTAACCAGGAAGATTTCACAATCTTAAATGTTTATGCACCAAATTCTGGTGCACCAAACTTTATAAACACAACCCCTCAGGACATCAAGACACAGATTAATCCTAGCACGCTAATAGTGAGGGACCTAATACCCACTGAGCCCCCTGGATAGGTCAACTGGACAAAAAATAAACAGAGAGGCATCAGAACTGAACAATACAATACACCAAATGGACCTCACAGATAGCTATAGAATATTCCACCCAAACACCAGAGAATATGCTTTCTAAAACTCAGCGCCCCATGGAACATTCTCCAAAATCCACCACATACTGGGATACAAAAGAAATGTCAGCAAATACAAAATTATTGAAATTATTCCATGCATTCTATCAGACCACAGTGCAATACAACTCAATATTGACACTAGGGTAAGCCCTACTAACTATAAGGGGCTGGAGAGATGGTCTAGCGGTTAAGAGTGCCGACCACTCTTACAGAGGACCCGGGTTCGATCCCCAGCACCCACATGATGGCCGAGAACCATCTGAAACTCCAATTCCAGGAGAACTCCAGTTCCAGGGGAATCCAACACCCTTTTCTGATCTCCGCGGCATTGCACGACACGGGAGCACAAACTTGCATGCAGACAGTACATTCATACACATACAGAAATAAATAAAATTAATAAAAAAAAGAACACATGAAGACTAAACAACACAATCCTGAACAATGAGTGGTCAGGGAAGAAATAAAGAATTAAATAAAAGCATTTCTGGAACTAAATGAAAATGACAATGCAACACAACAAAACCTGTGGGATACATTAAAGTCAGTTTTAAGAGGGAAATTTATAGCCCTAAAGGCCCACATTAAAAAAAAAAAAAAAAAAAAAAACAGAAAGAGAACAAATAAATGACCTAACACTGCAGCTAAAAATGTTTGAGAGACAACAACAAATGAACCCTAAACCCAACAGACAGGCAGAAATAACAAAAATCAGAAAATAGAAACAAAGAAAACAATACAAAAAAATGATGAATCCAAAAGCTGGTTCTTTGAAAAGATAAACAAAATAGACAGACCTCCAAATCAATAGCATTCCTGATAAAAGGGGAAACATCACAACAGATAAAGAAAAGATCCAGACAATCATAGGAGAATACTTTAAAAACCTATACTCTACTAAATTTGAAAACCTAAGAGAAATGGATGAATATCTGAAATCCTGGGATTCACCAAAGCTTAACCAAGAAGGGATTGACACCTTAAGCAGACACATAATACTTGAGGAAATCAAAGATGTAATAAAAAGCCTCTCAACTAAAAAAGCCCAGGCCCAGATGGTTTCACGGCAGAATTCTATAAAACGTTTAAAGAGGTCTTACAACCATTACTCCTCAAACTTTTCAGAAGGATATAAACAGAGGGAAGTATCCTAAATTCCTTCTATGAAGCAGCATCACTCTAATACCCAAACCAGGTAAAGACAAATAAGAAAGAAAACTATAGACCCATATCATTAATGAACACAGATGCAAAAATTCTCAACAAAATACTGGCAAATCACATACGGACCCACATCAAAAAGATCATCCATCATGACCAAGTTGGATTCATACCAGAGATGCAGGGATGGTTCAACATACATAAATCAATAAATAGCATAAAACACATAAATTGACTGAAAGACAAAAACCACATGATCATCTCAATTGATGCAGAAAAAGCTTTCAATAAAATCCAGCATCACTTCATGCTTAAAGTCCTAGAGGGAATTGGACTGGAGGGAACATTTCCTTTTTATACTTTCTGCTTTTCGTTATCTCCTTGCTCATGCTTCCAAACATCTGGACCAGGATCAAACTGTGGAACTTCTGAAACCCTCCTGTTGCCCACACTTCCACCAGCATGGGCTCAATCTATCCTCCCCCTGTGCTCCAATGACTTTATAACACCCACAACTCTAAAATTTTTTATCTATCTACATATTTGTTCCTCTGACCAGGACCACAGACACCCCAATGGTGAGGAACAGGCCTTATTTTGTGCTGTGTTCTAAGATTAACATAGCACCTAGTGTCTAACTAGCTGTATTAATCCATTTAGGCTTATAGGACAGCGTAGCTATAAATACATACCACTATCTACTTGGGTGGCTCCTAAGCAAGAGAAAGCAATTTCTTCCAGATTTAGGGGACCAGAGAATCCAAGTCCAAGGCATCTGCAGGTTTGGTCTAGCAAAGGCCCATTGGTTCATGGCATCTCACTTCTCACTTCTCAAATGGCACAAGGCTCTTTGGGACCTCCTTAATAAGGGCACTAATCCCAATCATGACTGCTCCACTCCTATGAGCTAATCACCTACCCAAAGCCCACCTTCTAATTTCTGTTATACTGGGGACTGGAGATTTGGTTTAAACGTGTGGATTTGGGGAGTGGTGGAGGGAAGACATTAATACCATAGAAATATCAACTTACTTGAAAAATAGCATCTAAAGTGCCTGCTTGTCATTTGCATCCAACATTCCGCTAAGCATTTCACTTATTTTACTTTCTTTCATTTCAAGAATCTTAAGGTGGCTCAGTAGATAAAGGCCTTGCAGCACAAGAGGGAGGACTGGAATCTGGATCCTCAGAACCAGATCCCTAGTATTCCCATAAACACCTCTAATTCCAGTGTTCAGAAAGAAGAAAGAAGGGATCTCTAGAATAAACTGGTGAGCTAGGCTAGGCACATCAGTGAGCCATGGATTCAAGTGAGCTTTCCTTAATGAAAAAAAGTGGAGAATGATTGAGGAAGACCTCTTCTATCGGCCTCAGTCTTCCAGACACACGTGTGAACATCCAGGGACATAGGCACCTCCCTCCCCATACACATATGCAAAAGAAGACTTTTTAAAAAGAATATTAGGGGGCTGAAGAGATGGCTCAGCAGTTAAGAGCACTGGCTGCTCTTGCAGTTGACCCAGGTTCAGTTCACATGGCAGCTAACAACATATGCAACTCCAGTTCCAGGGGAATCCACCACCTTCTTCTGACCTCCACAGGCATTGCACAGCACAGGTGCACTTACATACATGGCAGGAAATATACTCGTACACATAAAATAAAAATAATAGAAAGATATAGGAAAAAATCTTAGGCTGTAGATTATGATATAGATACAGATGAGGAAGGTGAAGCCTCATAAGTGGACAGCGTCTGACCTGGGTCACAGTGCATATGCCACGGGGCCTGATGTGGGTGTCTGAGAACAGATCTGCCTGTTATCTGCTCACCATAGCAACTCAGGTACCCAAGGCAATAGGGCTTTAGAAATTGATGAGATCCTTTCGGATGGAAGAAGATGCTGGATCTGCTGTACTTGGAAATTTGCCAGATGGACCGATTCACTTGCATCTTGAACCTGGAGGAAGGAATGGATGTGAGTGAGTGATCACTCCAATGTACACTTACATGCACAAACACTTAGATAGCCAACTTCTCAGTAGGGAAAAGGAAGTCAGAGAAGGGATCTATACCATTCTTATTCCCTAACAGGCCGTGAGCAGAATGATTTAATTTGGGGGCAATTTACCCTTGGGTTCAGGTGACAGTCCTGATGATCCAGAACAGTGTGGCTGTTTAGATTGTCTGTAGACCAGACAAATCAAACTTCATAGTCAGTAAAGAATGATTTGGTCCCAACCTTGCCATGGTTTCTGTGTGATTTGAAAAAAAAATATTTAATCATTCAGAAGTTTAATATATTGGTTAATGGATGCCAGAGACTTCTAGAGCTACATGGCCTTACCCCTAAACTTATCTGATCTTTATGTGTCTAAAATGAGTGTGAAGTAATAATGTTTCCTTCATATGGTTGATGTGAGGATTAAGTAAGTTAACTCAATTGCAGGGTTTAAAACACCTGGCACCCGTCAGCTCTTCCATGTTTCAGGGGTCTCAGTGAGAATGCAGCAGCTAGCCTGAGCTAGCCCAGCAGCAATTTTCCCACATTCTATTTGCCATCCCAGGGCCAGCCCTTATGCAATGTAGGGGCCATGGAGGGAGCCAACCTTAGAAGTATGGCTCATCACAGGTCATCAGGGGACAAAGGGGCCTGACATGGTTGAAAGTCAACTTGATCTGAAGTTTGTAGTCAATGTCAATGAATGAATGTGATACGGGCAAAGCAACAGCAGTAGTATGGCCTCCTAGTGGCCTGCTCACAGAAGAGCCCTCCAGCTGGG
Source organism: Rhizomys pruinosus (assembly GCA_009823505.1). NCBI lineage: Eukaryota > Metazoa > Chordata > Mammalia > Rodentia > Spalacidae > Rhizomys > Rhizomys pruinosus. The sequence continues at coordinate 931,090 of VZQC01006393.1, forward strand.
TCCTGCGCTTGGGATCTGCCTCCCATCATTCTAATGAGCTGTTAATAGGTGTTTTCTAAGGCCACAGGAAACAAGAATGCTTGAGACATAAGATGATTCTAGGAACAGGATCCCTGGCAACAAGAAGGAAACAACATGGGAAAAAAGTAAAGGACAGCAGTCACAAGACGAGCCAGGCGTGGTGCACACCTTTAATCCTAGCACTCGGGAGGCAGAGGCAGGCGGATCTTTGTGAGTTCAAGGCCAGCCTGGTCTACAGAGTGAGTTCTAGGCCAGCTGGGGCTACAGGGAGACCCTATCTCGAAAAGACCCCCCCCCAAAAAAATTACAAGATGAAATCTGAAAATGGATGTCAGTTATGGGCACTTGGAATGCAGAGTGCCATCAAAGAAGGCTGCAACCATCACCAGATTCACGAGGAATACACACACTTACCTGCAGTGTGTACCTTTCCTCTCCAGACCCCCATCCAAGATGAGGGTGACAGAGACTATCACTGCTGCTGAGTGTCCAGGGAGACAGGCCCTGGGGGCCTCACTCAGGATGGAAGTCCGTGTCCAGTGACAGATGTCTTACCACCATCTGCTCATGGTGTTGGCGGCTATTTAACGAAAGGTTCCTGTCCTTAAGGGCAGCGCCAGATGCTTTTCTTTTTTTTTTTAATTTTATTTATTTTTGTATGTGTATGAATGTACTGTCTGCATGTAGGTTTGTGCACCCGTGTTGTGCAATGCCGCGGAGGTCAGAAGAGGGTCTCAGATTCCCCTGGAACTGGAGTTAAAGACAGTTCTCAGCCACCATGTGGGTGCTGGGGATCGAACCCGGGTCCTCTGCAAGAGCAGTCGGTGCTCTTAACCACTAGGCTATCTTTCCATCCCCAGATGCTTTTCTAATACAATAAAACTTTGTCTTGGAGTTTCCAAAGCTTTAGCCTCACTCTTTTGTCTTTGTTAGAGTTGGTCACCCGTCTGTGAGTCATAGGGTGAGGACCAGAAGGCAGGGGTTTCCAATTCGCAAAGCTAAGATACAAACACAGCTGTCTTCTGGCCTAGTGCTCTTTTTCCTTTCCTCATCCATAATAGAATACATTGAACTTTGTCCAAATCTTTATTTGTTTAGTGTGTTCTATGTGCAGAGCAGGGTCTGAGACTGCCTCTGGTTCATAGTCTGCTATTCTACTTTCATATGTACCACGCTCTTTTATGTGCATAATATAAATTTATTTTCTCAATCTCCATATGAGTTTTAGGCTCACACCCATATTACAGGTGAAAAGACAGATTGGTCAGGGCAAGTGAATTTTCCCAAAGTCCAGAACTAAGATTTGCACATAGACCTATGTGTCACACCTTAGACCCTGGTCTTTCCAGCATCTTCTTATAATAAAATGGACTCGTGTCTATACTCAACTATCCGCACACCACACATGATACTAAAACTCAGACCTCTGAAATTGAGGCTGGAAATCCAATTGTTCTTGTGTTCAGAGACAATTTTCTGCAGCAAACATCTAGTCATCCACATAGGCACAGGCTAACAGGCTCCTGTATGCACTTGACTTTGGGCATGCCATTTACATATAGCATGGCATTTCATCTTCATGTCAAATCAGCTAGGAAGGAACTGTCATCCTAGTTTATAGAGGACAAAAAAGACTGGCAGTGGGTAACTGCATTTCCCAGTGTCATATATAATGACAGCCTCCAGCACACTCTGCTCCACCCCCACCCCCCTCTCGCATGCCTCAGCGAGACTTTGGACGGCACCAGAGTGTAGTCTGGGAGGACTTCGTGGAGAAGAAGACCAAGGGCAGCATTGCCGGATTATCACACAGCTGTTAGAATGCACTATGAGCCAAGGAACATGTTATTATAGCCATGATTAGGTTTCCATGTACTTCTCAAATCAGATGTGTAAATATAATCAAAAACATTTCCCTTCGCAGTGCCGACCTCCAGCAGGTTCTACTCGGCATCCTAGTTGCGAGGGAAGATAATAAATTAGCTTTAATTAGCTTTCCCACATGCTCAAGCAAGTCTTCTTGTCATCTCTTTGCAAAGCAGGAGAGAAGAAGCTGCCTTGGCTTCCTAAGGAAAGCGCTCTGCTCCGTGGCAGTTATGGGGAGGGGTGGCGGATCACAGGCTTGGCTGGCACGTGACCTCCAGTTCTGCACTAGCTTGTCCATCTGTACCCTCTGGCTCTTGTTTTTCTTCTCTCAGGCTACCTTCCTTCTCTCTCACACAGGGACCAGGGTTCTAAAGTCCTGAAGAATTTCCCATCTGAAGGGTCTACTTCCTTTGTGCAAGGAGAGAGTTACATAGCAGCTATTGATGATCAGGCTTTGACCTAAATTCTGGGGCTACAGAGATGGGTAAGAACTGGATAGGAGTTTAGGGAATTCCTCTTCTAATGGGAGAATAGCAAGAGATCCTTGTCCTTAGTGCCAGGGATTTGGCCATACTCATAAAGTTATTATCTTATTTAACGGCTGTAGGAGACGCTGAGGCGATTAGAATGGGAAGTAATGTCAAAGTGGTAAGCCATTTCCTAGTAAATGTTGGAGCTATATTCCAGTTAGACTCCAGTCTCTTAACTACTAGAAAACATTGCCTTGCCTAGAAAGTATGGGATGCAATTAAAAAAAAAAATAGGAATGGCGGTAAGCTGCAGCTAGGCTGTGGGGGTGAGATGCCAGCTAGGTGGTCAGGCAGGGTTGGTCATTGTACAGAAGGAAAGGTTCATTAAGGCTTTTTATTTATTTTTAATTTTTCAAATTGGGTGTTTGTGTGTGTGTGTGTGTGTGTGTGTGTGTGTGTGTGTGTGTGTGTGTGTGTGTGTGTGTGTGTGTGTGTGTGTGTGTGTGTATGTGTGTGTGTGTGTGTGTGTGTGTGTGTGTGTGTGTGTGTATGAGGTCAGAGGACAATTTTGTGGACCCAGTTCTTACTGGAGGAAACCTTTACAAAGAGCTCCAGGGACTGAACTCAGGTTGTGAGGCTTACACCATCAGGCAGTAAACACCTTTACCTGCTAAGTCACTTCTGTTTCTATGAAGCCTTTTTCAATACAAGAGCTGGAGGAAGAAAAACATTTTATTTGGAAGACTCAGGACAAGGACATAGGAATAAACCACAGGAACGGGTAATAAAGAGTATGTCTCATGAAAGGTCCGAGGGCTTTGTGCTGAATCACTCAAATAACCATTACTGAGTGCTTACTGTGTGTCAGGTACCCTGACAGTCCGGAGATTAACGTGTGACTGACACAAAGGCCACACTCTTAAGGAGCTTAGTATACTAGTCTAGTGGTTCTCAACTGAAACCAATCTTGTTTCCCAAATGACACTTAGCAATGTGTGGAGGTCATCTTTGGTCATGACAGCCTGAGATGGTGCTACGAGTATGCAGTGAATGGAAAGCAGAAGTACTACAAAATGCCCTTCACATGCAAGACAGCAACCCATAATGCATAGCTGTTCGGCTTAAAGTATCAACAGCTGTAGTGAATGACAAGCAGGCCAAGAAATTCCCCTGTGCCTTTTCCAGATCTGGTGGCCTCCAACAAGGAACAGTAGCCCTGTAGATGACAGTGGCTGCAACCTTTCTGTTGTAAATGACCTTCCAGCATAAAAGAAATCAGTTTAATTGCCAAAGCTCTTTTATGAGTGGCCTCGGCTGACCTGAAAATGCTCTTCTACCACCTCTGATTCAAAACCACTCAGCCCTTATGAGAATCTATGGCCCCCCAAAAGGGGATATCAGATGGCTTCTTCCTTCTTAATCAAATTAAGTAAACAGTGTCTGGACAGAAACTCCACGTAGCTGAGGAATTTATTACAAATCACCTAATAGCTTGCCTCTCCCATGGAGGGGAAGTGTTCCGAAGCACTTCTCAAACCCTTTACCCTGAGCATTTCAAAGGACCAGGGCTAGGCAGGAGCCTATTTATTAAGTTAAGCAATATTTACTGGATCTAGCTCACCAGTAACAATGCATGGACCTTAACTGCCTTTGAAAATGAAAGTCCACTATTCATAGTTATCTGCACTGTGCTTGAAGCTGTTCTGCTTTTCTGACTGAGGATATAAGGTGAGACTCGGAAAGAACTTCAGGTGCTGGTCCAAGAAGGACCAGGGTGCAGAGGGCGGGCTCCCCAGATCAGCCCCAGCTTTGCCATTGTGCAGGCTTGTTTGCATAGGACAGCCATTTAAGCCTTTTTGAAGCTAACCTCTCTGCACCTCAGTCTGTCTGCCAAGTTAGCAATCAGTCAAGTACCTTGTAGAGTTGTTATGAGGATTGTGATGAGGACATGGGCAAAAAACACCACCCTGGGCACAGAATGGCCCTTGGCAAATGAAAGCTGACAAAGTAGGGCCATTTCCCACCTGGAATTGGCTTCCAGGATGTGGGATACAGAAAAAAAAGACCCCAGTATTGTGGCTTAGTTACTTTTCTTGTCTGTTAAGCACAGATAAGGAGGGAAAGTCCTTGTGGACTGATGGCTTCCTAGCAATTCACATGGTCTAGTCTATGTCTCAGGATGTAGGCTGGACTGCAAGAATGCTCACTGACAGATCAGAGGGAACGTGAGGGAAAATCAATTAAAAGAGCCTTTCAGTGAATGAGGGGTGGCAAATGCCAAAGCATTATCCCAAGGGAGACCTGGATTTCCATAGCAGGCGAGGCCTTCCCTGTAACCCATAGGCTCCTTGAGTTGGAGTTTCCCGGGGTGAAGTCCATTACTGGCAATGGGTGTGCCCAGTGTGATTAATGACCCTGGTTACGGGCCGGTTAGCAGCAGAGTGCTCCATCCATCTCACTTCGTGGAAGCATCACACACCATTTATTGTCTGCCACTAGGATGTGTTCCTTTGCAATTAGGTAAATGCCTTCTTTGGAGGTACCCCTCACCTCTGGCTAGCACCTGCAGGAAGGTTCAAGCCGGTAGAGTCATGTTGGGAACAGGCAGTGAGCTGGCCAGGTACTGTTTCATGACCCAAGGGGCCTGAGGTTCCAGAGCCCTGCCTGCTCTCCACTGCCTTATTTCAAAGGGGATATTCAGCCCAGAGGGTCCATAAATATCATGGTTTTAAAAATGCAGCTAAGGGGAAGAGAAGATGAAGACAGGGAGGGAGGGAGGGTATATGCTTTGTCTACTATACAAAGAAGTATCCCCTCCCCAAGCCCCACTTTCAAAAACCCAGTGCCTGTCATTTATGGAGTGCTGCTTCTGTGCAGCCACGTGCTACCTGTCTGTAAGCTGTGCATCGCATTGTTCCCATCCACAGCCAGAGACACAGATCTATCTGGAGAGGATACAGGCCTTCCTCTGTGTCTCACGGCTGGCAGACATCTGTTGGATCAGGGCCCACAAGTCTTGCCCCAGAACCAGGTTCTCAACCAGGCCACACAGAAAAGTGCAGAGTGGGGGAGTGAAGAGAATGGCCAGCTATGGGAAGTCTTCGACACCCAGGGTGGCCAGGTATTGTTCTGAGGGGGTATCAGTGAAGAAAACTGATGTTCCTGGACGTCAGCCTCTGCCTAAGAAAAAGGATGATAGTGACGAAGACTGTCCATTGTGGCTTGTTGTATCTAATACTCTATAAAACATTGTAGATGCTTTATTATATTTAATCTTCACCATAATAATGAACAATCAGAGGCTGCTGTGGATGAGATTTCTTCATGAGTAAAAAGTAAACTATAGCCATGAACAGGACGAGGTTTATCTGTCACAGTAGCACATCAGGATGGCTAACTGGGGAATTGATCAGTCTTTTCAAGAATTACTCTAGATACAGGATGAGAAAGCAAAGGGAAACTCAGGAAGTCTCAGATGAACAACTTGGACCAATCGTAAGATTCACATAGGTGTGCACCAGGCCAGCCTCCTTGAAACCTTCCATACAGAGAAGGTTCATATAGAGTGACTTGAGCCAAAATGTCAAACTCAACATTTTCTGGAGCACTTCCAGGCATTTTGCTTTTATATAGTATTGTAATGGTTTATTTGGCCTTAGGTTTTTGAAATAAATGAGGAAAGAATTAGATACAGTACAGATGACTGTGAAGTCACAATGCTGTGGCCCACAAAGTCCTGTGCACTTTGAGTTACTGACTGACTAGGTACTCATGAGGGCAGGATCAAAGATGCAAAGATCTGATGGGTCTGAGTCCTTACTCCGCTGATACTGACTGCAGTGTTCTGTGACACACATATTTTGTCTTCATTTGCTCAGGTGTAAAATGAGAATAACACTGACACTTGCCTCATGGGATTGTGCCAAGAACTCTAGTTCTTAGATAAAATTATGGTGCACTGAGAGGGCACAGTAAGGAATTACAGCGCTGCTATCACGGTGCCATAGCAGAAAGACTCATTTTAGACCCCGTTACACTGCTTCTGATTTTAAGCCTTTCTATCATTTTCTCCTAAGGAAGCCTTCTTTCATACCTGGCTCTCTCAGCTTCTTTCATACCTGGCTCTCTCAGCTTCTACTTCGCTCCTCAGAGGGCTTCCCAACCTACCTGTTCTCCAATCTGCCTTTGCACCACCTGCTGCTTTGGGTTTCCTTCCTAGCACATATCGCCTCCTGCTGTTACAGAGGTGTGTGTGTGTGTGTGTGTGTGTGTGTGTGTGTGTGTGTGTGTTGGAGCTCCATGCAGTCCTCTGAATGTCAGCACTCAGAAATTGGCTGTTTTATCTCTCGTTTGCAGCTGGACATCAGTCTTCTAGAAGCATGACTGGCATAGACTGGGAGCCTTGAAGTCTAGTTGGTGAATGGGGAAGAAGAATAATCACGTTATCCCTGGGTTCTGGGTTCTAGGCCTTAGCTCACATCAGAGCTCTCTGTCTCTTGAGCTCCCTGAAGCCCTAGTGGATCACCTGGCAATCCAAAATCATGTACCATTTTTTAAATTCTTTTAACCTCTCTTGACTGCTACACATTTGGCCCCATGTCTCTGGCTCCTAATTTGATATCATAAACCCTCTGTGCCTGTAACAAAGGGTCTGTAGCCTTCTCAGAATTGATAACAGGTCTGCTTCAATGCCTAGCAGTCCTCTATGGCACCTACTTCAACACTGGAGAACATACAGCCTCACACCCCCCATCTGTTAATGTCTACATACTAGTATTAAGGCCCAGAAAGCTCAGCCAATCCACAGGGCTATCTGTTTACATGCTCTCATCAGTATTTTAAAAATTCTTTCTAGGTATAATTAAGGTTTAATAAACCATACATATTTAAAATGTATAATTTGATGAGTGTGCATACACATAAACATATATGTATGTGTGCATGTGAAAATGCCACAAGTAAACTGTTAAGACATTTTGGCATAACCTGAATTTTCCTTCTTTGAGGCTCTGATCTTGCTAATAATCCCCACCCCTATATGATTATAAATGGATGCTTTGCTTTCTTTCACTCCATTTGGTTTTATTTTTCTAAATATTTGTGTAAACAAAAATCACATAATATAAAATATTTGTTTGAATTCTTTTTCTCAATGTAAATATGAGATTCAGCCCTGTATCAGTAATTATCTTTATTGATTAGTATTCCATAGGATGAATGAATTACAGTTAATTCATCTATATTTTTGCTGGACACTTAAGAAGTTTCTGGCTGTTACTAATCAATCTAGAAACATTTGTATACAAGTCTTTGGGTGGACATACATTTTTATTTTCCTTGAAAAAATACAGAATTAAAGCCCGTAGGTGTATATTATGGACACAGTTCATATTGTAAAAATTTGCTGAATTCTTTTTCTTAGGTGGCTGTATCATTTTATATTGCTACCAACAGTGTATGAGCATTCTTGTGGTTCCTTTTTCTTGCTAACACTTAATACGGTTAAGTGTGATTAATTTTAGTCAGTGTTAAAGGCTGTAGTGTATATCATTGAGTTTCTCCTTGTAACTCCCAAATAATGAACACTTTTTGTCATCTTTGCATGAAGTTTCCATCATTCTCTCTTCTTTGGTAGACCATCCATTTTTATGAGGTTATCTTATTTGGGGGTGTAAGAATTTCTACAGATACTTTGTAGACTCCATCTATAAGTTCTTTATTAGAGAAATCTTGAGCAGTGTTTTTCTTGCCTTTTCAATCTCCTTCGCATGCTTCATAGGGGGCATCTCTCCCCATATGTCTGGAAACTAGAACACAACAATCTTAACATTGAAAATGTTCAGAAGTATTTGGTTCTTTGAGAAAAACACTAACTTTTAATATGTCAAAGCCAAGCACGTGAATGGCACACCTCAATTAACTAATCTGAAAGAAAAGTTAATAGCATTCACTTCAAATTAATAATAACAGCGAATAAATTGCCTAAACAGATGTATGCTTAGCATATAATAGAAGTTTCAGAAGAATTGGCATGATTTTATTCTATGATTTTAGGGGGTAGAAATGGACCAAGGAGTAGAAACCTTACCGATGCAACATGTGTATATAAATAGGAGGGAATGGACTGACAAATGGACTGACGTATAAACTGATGAGCTGCCCATTTCTGGGAGCAGTAAAGTCTGGAGAGAATAGGTTCTAGGTAGGATGATTGGTACCTTGGGAGAAATAGTAGATATCTTGTATCTCTTGTTGGAAAAAGAAATTGGAAGCTATGGTAGGAGATAGAGGAATAGCAATAACAGCAACATGTAATGGTATAATTATAACACACAGGGTACAGATAGTTATCAAAAGTGTACAATTGTGTTAAAGACTTGAAAAGCATTATTCATTCCCCAAACTCCCAAGTCAGGAATGAACATTACATTTATTTAATAGATGAGCTCAAAGGTGTTAGACACCTTGTCCAGTAAGACACCTCTTAGAGGCATGGTTCCTTGAATTCAGATTTATAATGACTAGACTATTTCTCTCCTCCATAAACTAAGAGATAGGGCTTTGAAGGTGAGTAGGTCCTGATGGTACATACAGTCCTCCTGGATGGAATGAGCACTCTTTGAGAAGAGACCATAGAACTATCTGGCTGTCTGCAATGTGGAGAAGAACCCCTTCCATTCCTGAATATGCTGGCGTCCTGATCTCAGAGATCTAGCCCAGAGAACTGTAAGAAACAAACACTTATTGTTCATAAGCCAAGCAGTTGAATGTGCTTGTTATATCAAACAACAGATTGCTATAAACTAAGACAAGGTCTGTCAGGGCTAAGTCCATGCTTGCCACTCAAGTGCTCTGAGACCCGTTTGCCTCTGCTCACACACTGTCTGGGCATGAGTACGGCTGAAACATTGTCCCCAGTACTTACATCTCAACATGACCACCGGACTTTGAGCCAATGTGAATAGGCACTAAGCTCCACAGCTGCATGGCTCTATTCGTTGGCCAAACGCCAGGGTTGACATGCCCGAGGTTGCTCTCTATCCAGCACTGCCATCCAGATCTCAGCATCCTGAGAAAATGGCATTCACTGTCCCCGTTTGGAACCTCTTTCCTAGGCTTTTCCTTCTGGCATATGGAGTATTTATTTGTTTTGGAAGTCCTCAGAAGTGGCAGCTTTCTCCTCACACAGCAGTATGGAGCATGCCCATTTGGTGCCTGTCCATCCAGCACACAATATTTACTCCGTCACTGCAAAGCTGTTGGACCCTTGGATTCTAATCGTCCAAAGATACTTTTATGGTATCTAGAAATCAGGCCTGCTCTTGTGCAAGCAAGTGCCTGCCTCCCTGCCGTCCTCACTACCAGTTCTTGTTGGCAAGAGAGCCATAATGATGCTCACCAGATTGTGCCAAACAGACGTTACCTAGCAACTAGTGGGAGCCATCAGGATGTATCCTTGTGTTCTGCACACTCTATGGGATTCTTTAAGCCTCCTGGGCACAATGGAGAATAAAAGCACTCCAGGAGACTGCCTTGAGAGAAAGGCTTTGTGGCTAGGCATACCCTTGTGTATCTAGACTCTCCATCCTGTGATTTTGAATGAATCACATGCTTCCCAGAGCCTTAGTTTTCTAAACTGAATGGAGAAGAATAATAGTAACTCCTTCATAGGATTCTATGAAAGTGATGAATGTTGCAAAAGGTATAGTACAGGGACAGCGTTCTATATTAAGAAAGTAGTCAGTGAGTGTCAGCTTTCCTCAGAGTACATTTTGTTTTCTAGGTTACACTTTTTAAAAATTCGCAGTTAAGAGTGCCGACCGCTCTTACAGAGGACCCGGGTTCGATCCCCAGCACCCACATGGCGGCCGAGAACCGTCTGAAACTCCAATTCCAGGAGAACTCCAGTTCCAGGGGAATCCGAGACCGTCTTCTGACCTCCGCGGCATTGCACGACACGGGTGCACAAACTTGCATGCAGACAGTACATTCATACACATACAGAAATAAATAAAATTAATAAAAAAAAATTTTATTTATTTTTTATATGTATGAATGTACTGTCTGCATGTAGGTTTGTGCACCTGTGTCGTGCAATGCCTCGGAGGTCAGAAGAGGGCGTCGGATTCTCCTGGAACTGGAGTTAAAAACGGTTCTCAGCCGCCATGCGGGTGCTGGGGATCGAACCCAGGTCCTCTGCAAGAGCAGTCAGCTCTCTTAACCGCTAGGCCATGTCTCCAGCCCCATGTTTTCTATGTTACACTTTTAAATATATATATATTTATCTATATTTAAAATATAAATTTTATATTTTAAATATATTTATATTTTATAAATAAAATATATTTATAAATAATTAATATATATTTATAAATAAATAATTTATATTTATAAATAAAATATATTTATATTTTAAATATATTTAAAATAAAATATATATTTAATTAATATATATATAATATATATATATGTATTTAAAAGTGTAACATAGAAAACATGGTCTAGGATCCAGCTATCTCCATCTTACCTTAACAAATCAGTGTGCAATTGCGAACCATCAGTTTTCTGGAAGGTGACTGAATCATGATAGCTTTGTCCTAATCAATGGATTAATCTCTTCATTAATTAATTATATGAAGACAGAAGTGTTGTGGTGGAAAGTAGGAGGTGATACCTAATTGGAGAAAGTAGATCACTGGCCACATGTCCTGAAAAGATGTATTTTGCACCCTGACCCTTCATCTGACCCTCTCCTTCCTGGTGACATTCGGTAAACAGCTCTGCTCCAATGCTCCCCCCACTATAACGTTCATCACAGGCCGCAGACAGTGGAACCAGATGACCATGGACGGAAAGCCCTTCAACTGTGAGCCAAAACAAGCCCTCTTCTTTTAAATGGTTTCTCTTGAGTATTTGTCACAGCAGCCCCAAAGATAACTTTTACATTTGTTTCCCTCATCTGAACAAGGAAGCCAAATGTTCTGGAATTCACTTTATGTGGGGATAGGAAAAGACTTGAAGGTTAGACAATGCATGTCAGAGGCAGGCTGTATATGCTACTGGGTGATTTTAGCAAAGTAGGGTTGGCAGCCCTAGAGACTTACCTTCATCTTCGTCTACATCTTGCTTGTCTCTTTATCCAGATATAACCTGTTGTTTAAATTGTGCAAAGGAAACAACATCACATTAAAGTCTCTCTATTATCTCTTACCCTACTTAAAAAATATATACTTATTATATTTTTATTTTATGTGTATGAGTGTATTGACTCCCTGGAACTGGAGTTAGGATAGTTGTTAGTGACCATGTGGGTGCTGGGAATCAAACCCAAGTCCTCTCCAAGAGCAGCTAGTGCTCTTAACTGCTGAGCCAGCTCTCCAGCCTGTCTAACCCTACTTTTTCACTTTAGTATCTCTCTTGGCTTGAGATGATACATTCCATTTATAATCCTAAGAAAGTCATTACCAGAGGCAGTGGGTGGGTGGGTGGGAGGGAATTGCAGTTAATATGCTGGAAGGTAAGAAGCCTCCTGGAGAAGCCAGGGACAGGAAGATCGCAAGGAGGAATGTGAGCAAGACATGGCACCATGAAAATTTCTCAGGTTTGAGGTGAGGTAGGCGTGTATTCCTAGTGTCCACTTTTCTTTCTCTGAGAATACAATGAACCTCAGTCTTCTCACCTGTAAAATGGGTGAAACATAACTTAATTGCAAAGTTGTTACAAGGATGGTGCAATGAACATAAAGCACATTTAAGATGTCTGTCACATCAAGTAAGCTCAACACAGGACATAACATCAGTAATAGCACTAATCATATATATATATATATATATATGTGCGTGTGTATATCTATCTGTCTATATCTATATTATATCTAATCTATATCTATATATCTATATCTATATCTAATCTATCTATCTATATGTTGAAGGAAAGCAGGGCCCAAATGGGAGGAATGGTTCTAAATATTTGTTCTAAAGGATGAGTCTAAAGCATTCCCATGAGAGGCAAAGTTAAGCAAGTACACAGATTCAGAAGCCAAGGAGATGAGGTGCAAGTAAGCTGTCAGGCAGACTGGTGAGAACAAACCACTTGGGGTCTGGGCTGGGAAACAGGTCAAAGTTTGGGACCCTTACCTGGAACGTGCAGAACAGAACAGCGGTTCTGTCTCCAGGCCCTTTCTGTCTCCTCCAGGGCTCTGCTGCTATTGCCCTATATAAGTGCCCAGGGAAAAGTAGGCATTAGCACCAGGGGCAGCTAGGATGCTCCAGGCACAGGGTGCTGATCAACAGCCAGTCTGCCATTGGCCTCTGGGGTCACAGCTCCTCAGTTTGGAGGATTTCTTGGGGAATATGCCACTAGACAAAGCACCTCTCAGGTTGGCGCAGTGAACTCATTTCTCTTTAATCAGGTAAATCTCAGTACATCCTAGATTCCTTTTGGCCATTGTCTGGCTGACTTTTTACCTCAGGGAGCCCAGTTGGAAGGAGCTGTTGGAAGCAGAGAGTGACTTGAGATGAATTCAGTCAGTTGTCAGCCAGATGGCTGGCAGGAAAATCTTCTCAGCCCCTGAGAAGCAGCTAGCCTAGCAAGGCTCGAAGGACTGGTGAGGAGGTGAAGCCTGTTTGTGATTAGCACCCAGAAGAATGGCTTTCTTCTGGACATCAGAACCCTGATTATCACCTGTCCATGTCGTAGACTTCAGAGCAATCAAGAAGCAGCCAGAAACTAAATCTGTGTCCGGGAGTCTGACACGCAGCAGCTGAATCTGTGAACACGGCATGGAATTCATTCTTACAGCCTGTCCTGTCACCGTACCATTGAGCAAAAAGGCTGCTGAATTCACTATGGTAAAGGTAATTCCTCTTATTCTACCAGAAAACCTAGGGGATGTTATTTCATCACAGGGAGCCATAATTTTCCAGTATTTTAAATAAAGAGTCAAGCAGTTCTCGAGCCCCCCCTTTGATTTTAAGAATAGACTTTGAAGTGAAATACTTGCCAGTTAGACTTGAATGAGTGGGTCAGTGCAATATTCTGACACTTCCACAAAGCAACCTTGGTTCAAATCCCAATTAACACTATATGTTTTATTAAGTCTGCCTGATTTTTACAAATTAACAGTATCAAGAGTTAATAGACCTAGGAGTTTAAACTTGTTCTGTAACTAATACACTAATACACCGTATGCCAGTCAGGAATTCTTTTCATTTTACCTCCCTAGGCCTTGTTTTCTTTATTGGTAAAATAAGGAATCAGACCCTCGCAGCAGATAACTCCCCAAATCTGCATGAATGTTCTATGATCCTGTATTGACAAAACTGCATTAATTTAAAAATATTTGTAGCTCGACAACGTTCTTTTTTTGTCATTGCTTTTTTAAAATTTTATTTATTTTTGTATGTGTATGAGTGTACTGACTGCATGTAGGTTTGTGCACCTGTGTCGTGCAATGCCGCAGAGGTCAGAAGACGGCATCGGAGTCCCCTGGAACTGGAGTTAAAGACGGTTCTCAGCCGCCATGTGGGTGCTGGGGATCGAACCCGGGTCCTCTGCAAGAGCAGTCGGTGCTCTTAACCATTAGGCTATCTCTCCTGCCCCACAAACGTTTTCAAAAGTCATTTGGAGAGGCTNGCTCCCAACAACATTCTCTTTTTTTAATTTTTTTATTTTTATTTTTTCACATAAATTTATTTTTATTTTTTTTAACAAATCTAGACCCGTGTTCCCACCCATTCCCCCACCCCGCCAGAGCTCATGCATTCTGCCAAACATGCTTTTCATCTCTTTCTCAGTCTTTCTCAATATTCTCCATGAGGAAGTTGACTGTTTTGAACAGACGTTCAATGTTTCAGTCAGTTCTTTGATGCAGTCCTTTCTGTCGTTGTTGTTGTTGTTCCAACAACATTCTTATCACATATTAAGTGCTTAGCACACAGATGGTGCTGAGTAAATAGTGGATGGGTGAGTGGATATTTCCTGCTTTCATAATTTCCACTGGCTTCAGCTTATGAACTCTATGAACTGGCAGATTGCTTAATATCTATAGCTAGAACTCATCACTTAATATCTATAGCTAGAACTCATCAACTTTATCATAGATAAAGTAGAGATGATAATAGGACCTATCTTCTGAAATCATTTAAAGATAAAGCTTGGTAATGGTATGTTAAGTACTTAGGGGAGTGACAAGGACGTCGTCATTGTCACAGTCATCTTCACTAACTGCGCGATTCCTCACATGTTGGCATTGTCTTCAGAAAGCTTCTCCATTGCTGAGGTCATTTGATCATCCACACGGGCCCCATTTGCTTGGGACTCTATGATGGCTTGGCCACTTTTGATGGTTCTGCAGAGCCTCTTCCACCATATCAAGAATCAAGCCTTGGGGCTGGGGTGATGGCTCAGTGGTTAAGAGAACTGTGTGCTTTTGCAGAGGACCTGGGTTCAGTTCCCAGCACCCACATGGCAGTTAACAACCATCAATAGCACCAGTTCCAGGGGATCTGACGCCCTCTGCTGATCTTCATGGGACTGCACTGGTCTCATGATCTGCCTTACACTTGTTACAGTTTTATTTGCTCACTCGCTCTGAGTTATCAAGGCTGAAGATCTGATCTCACTCCACCAGTTTTCTCTCATGTTGGGAATAGGTCTCTTCTCATTCTTCACTCAGGGAATTCTTTCCTTACAAACTATCCTGAGATACCAATGTAATCAAGTTCAATAAATTCACCTGTTTAGTAGCTTCATAGCTTCTATTTTGTCAGACAATCTAAGCATCATCTATTTGTTTATCAAACGAGCTTCATCTAGAATGCCAGGTCCACCAGGGCTGGGACATTATCATCCTGCTTCATATTTATGTCCCAAGGAAGATACAGTAGATGATGAGCACTCAAGAAGATTTAAAAAATATACTTATCTTTATTTTTTGTGTATATCGTCTGCATGTATGTAAGTATGCCCATGTCATGCAGTGCTGGGGGATGTCAGAAGAGGGTGTCAGATCTCCTGGAACTGGAATTACAGACAGTTGTTAGATGCCACGCCATTGGGAACTGAACACAAGACCAGTGCTCCTAACTTCTGAACCATCTCTCTAGCCCCTCAACAAGATTATTTTAACGATGAAATAGATGAATGAAGACTCAGTAAGAGCATTATTTGTATACCCTCAAATTCTGAGCTTGTAGAGTTGACTACTTTGTTGTTGTTGTTGTTGTTGTTTGGTCAGGGTCTCCCTGTGGCCCCAGCTGGCCTGGAACTCACTCTGTAGACCAGGCTGGCCTTGAACTCACAAAGATCCGCCTGCCTCTGCCTCCCAAGTGCTAGGATTAAAGGCGTACGCCACCACGCCCTGCTAGAGTTGACCACTTTGTACAGTGACTATGTCTCCTTAGCTCTCCCCAGAGCCACCCTGCTGAGGATGCCCTGTGCTCCTGCACACACATCACCAACCTTCACTCTCTTTGATGAAAAATTAAGTGAAGCCTAGCCTTCTACCTCCTTTTCTCAGATTCATTCATTCTGGGAAGCACAGCTCTTCTGTTTCAGCGAGGTCAATATGCTTGCTGCTCTTGGTTAAAAAAGACTAGAAAAAGGGGGCTGGAGAGATGGCCTAGCGGTTAAGAGCGCCGACCACTCTTACAGAGGACCCGGGTTCGATCCCCAGCACCCACATGGCGGCCGAGAACCGTCTGAAACTCCAATTCCAGGAGAACTCCAGTTCCAGGGGAATCCGAGACCCTCTTCTGACCTCCGTGGCATTGCACGACATGGGCGCACAAACCTGAATGCAGACAGTACATTCATACACATACAGAAATAAATAAAATCAATAAAAAAAAATAAAAAAAAATTAAAAAGACTAGAAAAAGAATATAGGAATTGTAGTAAGCATTCTCTCTATCTCTTTTTTTTTTTTAACAATGAATTAAAAATAATTTTCCCTTTATTTCTTCCTGGATATTTATGTTGAAAATTTGAGAGTTGTTACTTCACATGAGGAATTCACATCAAACATCACTTTCAGAGTGTCCTTAATTTTGATGGCCTTCTAGCCAAGATCTCCTAGGACATGAGTTTTCTGCTGCCTCTCATGAAGCTGAGCATATTCACCACTCTACCAAGTCGAGACAGTGAAGACAGCGGGCTAGCACCTTGCAAACATCCGAGAAGTCCTAAACGCAATTAAAAAGAGGAGGGCACTGCAGTGGTGACTGGAGTCCAAGTCACAAAAATCATGCTTATGATCTTGTGTACATCATTAACAATCTAGACAATCCTCCCTTTGATCAGCTGGCATTCGGGGAGCACCTTCCTCATGGAGACTTGGTGAACTTCACTACTCATGCCCCAGCCTGCTCCCGTTTGATAACGTGGCATTCACATCATCACCTGCTTTGTAGAACCAGGGCAATAGGCCCAGTCCTGGCACCTTGTAGACACCATACACACAATGGTACATTGATAATTATCTCAGCTTGTGGAAATGTCAGGCTCTCAATGTCTTAAGAGTTCTAAAATCATTTGAATTTTATTAACCTGAAAACCATTTAAAAAGAATGATTTTAGAGAAGGAGTGCAGTACTGAGGGCATAGCAGTCGTTGAATATTTATATATGTTGAACAGGTGAATGAATAAATGAAATAATGAGTGAATGAATGTATGGTGCTAGCAGAGAAGAACGGCTAGGATTCGAGCTCCCATGGCAATTGCAGAGGCCTCTGTGCTGAACTTTCTGACACCCCAGGGAAGAGTCTCAGAAATTCCTCAAGAACTCCCAGCCTCTCATGGAGGGTTGATTGTGACTAACGCCACTGTTGTGGGAGACAGTTATCTTACAGAAATGTTGATGATCACCTTGTTCCTTTGTCAGGGGGCCGGGTAGAGTGGAAGAAAAGGAACAAGTCAATATAGTTTTGTACAGTGGGGACTTTGTAAGTGCACCCATGTTATGCAGTGCCCTTGGAGATCAGAAGCCGGCATCAGAAACCCTGAAACTGGAGTAACGGATGGTCGTTAGTCACCATGTGGGTGCTGAGATTTGAACCCCATTCCTCTGTAAGAGCGGTCCCTGCTCTTAATTGCCGAGCTATCTTTCAAGCCCTGAAAAAGATTTTTTGAGTGTAGACTATGTGTAGATTACTTTTCTTCACTGCCAATGAAAAAGGCAGAGGACATTCCATGCCTGTGCGTATCTTATATTTTGAAGGCGAGAGGTAAAGTGGTTTTTAGAGTAGATAAATATATGTGTGTATTGGTAACAAATGTAGTGGAATTAGCCAAGCAGAGACGGGTGCTGGGAAAAGAGATGCGGCCTTACCCAGCTGGCCTTGAAGGTATGTGACAACTGAAATCTGGACTGAAGGATGGCCTGGAGGAAGTATTGTATTCATATGAATGTGACATTATCCCGGTGGCCTCAGGCAAGATGGCTGTGCTGGGTAATGAGGAAGCAGGAAGGAAACTGGGACCCATGGGTAGGGCCCTGTCTGTTCTCCTGCAGATAGTGATGTGGATATCACCTTGGTGAGTCTCTCTAGATCCCATGGAGTTCCCGGGATTCCTTCTGAGTTTTACCAGTGGAAAGAAGAAGGAAATGGATTATGATCTATGAATATGCAGATGAGCACTCAGAGCCCAGAGTTGAACAAGTAACTCTTGTTTTCATCCTTCACAGTGTACATTGTGGACACCCTTGTAGCAGAAATATGTTACCAAGGTTGCTTTTATGTTTTACATGACATAGAACCTTCATTCAGAAATGAAGAGTTAAAACCCGGGGAAAATGCATAGCCATGCAGATGAGCAACAGTATAGTTTAATAGCTTAATACACTGGAGAGGCTTCCATAGGTCCCCAGTTCCTTGGCCATCTTGTATTCTGCTTCCCTATGTCTGAATATAGAACGGGCCACTTGTTAACATTCAACAGAGAAGGATAAGTCCAGAAAGGGAACTTTATAGATTATATAGTTTGCTTCATGTAGGTCTCTAGTTTTCATTCGGAGGAGAAGTCTAGCTTGTCTGGTTGGGGCAGAGTTCACTATGGCAGAAGGAGCCTGGAATGCAAAGTGCAAGTCGGAAACACACAAGAGTAGACTACTGCTATTGTGGAGGGATGGACCAGAGTTCATGCCAGCCTAGAGCTCTCACACCACCAGTACTGGGGAAATACTGGCAGCTGGAGGGTGAAATGGGCAGAATGTCAGGAAGACTTGTTCCATTAATATTCTTTCCTGTCGTTCTGTTTTGTGGTATTAAGGATTGAACATGGGGCTCTGTGAATGTGAGGCAAGTGTTCTACCACTGAGCTGCAATCCTGGCCCCCTTTTTACTTTTTGAGACAGGATCTCACCATGCTAGCCAGACTGGCTTTGAACTTACTCTGTAGCTCAGGAAAGCCTTAAATGTGGGAGCCTCCTGCCTCAGCCTCTCGAGAGGCTGAGATTACCAGCCCTAGACCATTGAACCCATCTGACACCGAGGCAAAAAGGCTCACTGAAAGGAAAGAAGTGTTGCAGCTTGGAGGAAAGGCAAAGAGTAAGGTGGGAGGAGAGGTGGAGACCAGCCCAGCCATGCAGTGCAATTCTACCGCTCAACAGACCCGCAGCTGCCCTTAGACTTCCTCCAGGTAGCCTGTGGTCTTCTCTTCATTGGAAATATCCTCTAGTCATTAGGGTTGGCTCCTAGTATCGAACACACTTCATATATGTGTGCCAGTATCTGGGCTTTGTTGCTGGCTGTGCTCTTTCTCTTCGTTGTTCTGTTGTCCTTCAATGAAGAAATCGACATGGAAGTGAACAGGTGTTGCTAATGGTACTAGAAAAAAGGAGAATCTGGGAACAACAACTCCAAGGCCGGAAATAATAACATTTTAATTGGAAATGTACTGTGAAGAGACTAACCTATGTAGATATATGCAAATCCTATGCAAATACACATGTGGGCTTTCTCAGTATTGTGAGAAACTCAATTTGACTCATGGGAATTCTTAATGGTGAATTCTTGCTTTCAGCAGAGGCTAAAGGCTGTTGATGAACAATTTTAGGTTTTACCTATGTTTAAACCATAATTAAGAAATATATTGATGGCAACCTGAACTTAATTAGCCTAATTGAATGTTGGAATTGATTTGGTCTTGAGAGAGCCTAGTTTCTGAAGCTAAGCCTTGGGGACCTTGTAGGGGGTGGATGGCAACCAAACTTAAAAGTACTGAACAGAAATGAAAAGGAATGGGCGAGAAGCCACTGGGAACATTATTAAAGGGAAAGATTCTCATCACAGAGTTGAAAGAGGAATACTTAGATCTCAAGTCACGTATAGCTGTTCTAGGTCAGACCACTCAGTCAAATGATGAGAAAATGATGTCAGGAAGTGACATTGTGTAAGGATGGAAGAGGGGAGGGGGGCACAAAGATGGGGCGTATTACTGAATATGCATCCAAACATGTGGTGCAGCCCAGTACTCAGGCTCAGGCAGGAAGCTTCCTCCATATAAAGTCTTCATAGCACAGAATATGAGGAGGGGAATGGAGCCTGTTGGTTAAGAAAATAGGATTTCACTATGCTGTGTGTCTTGGTCTTTTATTTATTAAGAACGTATTATGTAAGCTATCTAGTCATGTTATGTCAATGGCTGAACTGTCTCACTGAAAAGCAATAGCACTGCATAGAGGTAGGAGCTCTTAAAACCCCAGCTCTCTCTGCTTTCTATAGTGTGACTTGGGCAAATGGTCTTACACATCAGCCTCAGTAGTTCTAACTGGGAACAGTGCAGATCACAGCAGTTTGAAGGAGAGGGGAAAGCACTAAGGCACATGGTGTTGGTTAATCAGATTGGGAAGTGGTTGAGCGGATGCACAAATCACGTCCCCCCCACCCCCACCCACCTCACACACTCCTCTATGCATTTCTGACTTACTACCCCCTGCCCTTCTCCTGCTTTCCTTCAGAGCTGTGTGGAGGCACTGTCTCTCTCTGCTTCCTGCTGGGGTCTGTCCCAGTCGGTGCCCACACCTACATCTACAGGGACCTCTCACTGCTGGGTTCAATGTCAGCCCTGCTGTCTGTGTCTTCCTCACCCCCTCCCTGCTCATTTTGCCCATGAGATCTCTCCTTTCCATACTCAGGATGATGGCACGATGATAGAGAGGAAACTAGAATATAAAACATGGATTACTTTTTCCATTTCATTTTTATAATAATATACATATGCATACACGCACATCTCTATACTCAGATAGGAAAAAGAAATTATTTGAAGGAAAAAGAAAAGCCAAAATGTTACCAGATGTGAATTCTGAGCGTGGTTGGAATTTTTCAAATTATTCACAAAGCATATATTATTTTTAATGAGAAATAGAAATGTCATAAAAAAAATTTGTGAGTGAAGTGTCTGGGCAACCCCTGAGCCTGCGGGGAGGGGGGTTAACCCTGCACCATAACTTTCAGTGCTGTGTCCCCAGGGGAGGAATGCTTTCTCTCTGCACTTCCTCACTCCCTTCATCCTGTCTTCAATTGCCAGATCCTGTTGAACCTGCAATTCAGATGAATTGGGGACTATCTTTACAGGGTAGAGTCTGCTGTGCTTTATTTTGTTAGATGTCTCAATGTCTGATTTGTGCTTTCTCTTATAAGGGTCTTGATATATGTTAGTAAGAACAGGGGAGCAAGAGTGACTGTCAGGTGTGGAGGCTTTCCTGGTGTAGTTTCTGTAGTATTTGCCCTTGGACATGGCCTATCCCATCCTTGACCTACTGGGCTCCACTGGCCTGGCCTTTTATGACAATTCCTCATGACAGCCTGCTCCTAGGCTAGTATACTGTCCCAAGTTTTGCCTGGATGAGAACCAAGTACACTAAAGCAAATAAATAAAGCACCCCAGAAAAGCAGCTTGGGTCTAGAATATTGTAGAAACAGCAACTGGTTCCAAAGTTAACAATCGAACTTTCCAGAAATATCTTTGAAGATGACTTTCTAGCTTATAGCATCCTTTTTCATTACATTAAACCATTAGGTTTTGGGGTGGACCTTCCCGGATTTGTAAACTCTGCTGAATATCTGAACTCACTGGCACCCACTCTGCAAAATGAGGATTATGTAGCCATTCCTGAACCCCAAACATATACACACCACTACCCTTGGCCATCTTTGTTTCGGCACAGTTAAAAGCCCCACTTAAAAGGCTCCTTCAGCCTTTGGATATTTTGCTTCTGGTCTGGCTTGCCACTGATGAGCACTGTTGCTTCTCTCTGACCCACTGTTCTTGTACTTCAGATAGAACAGCCCCTTCTGTTTCACCCAGACCTCTGCTTAACACCACCACCAGCTCAGACCCAGCTCCTCAAGGCTGTAACTCTGATATGAAGTTGATTGCTCAAGATGGCCATGTGGTTTTCTCTGTTGACTCACAGTTATGAGGCACCATATTACTATACTATATGTGCCTCAATAGTTCAAGATATACCTCCCCCGCCCCCCCGCCATCACCACGATTCTTTTAATGAAGGAGGAAATAGATTATCAAGTGTTTGGCTTAGAATTTTGTTGTTAACTTCTTGTGATCAGTTTATGCAGTGTGAGTGATATTTACACTGTGTTTAGATCAGTAGTCTGTTCTGGATTTGTTTTAAGGTTCTTTGTAGTCCAGCATTTAATTGCCTTGAATAATCAATGTTCTCTTTTGCTTAACAAGAAGGATATGGGTTCTCACACTGAAGTTCTTTACTATGATAGTAAACAGGACAGGCTGTGTGGATGCTGCCTTAGTTTAGACCTGGGCTTGATCTGATATTGGCAGTGCAGTAGTGCCCTGATTGTGGGTAAATTCCTTCACTTCCTTGTTCATCGCTTTCTTTCTTTTTCTTTTTTTTTTTTTTTTTTTGTCTTTTAAGACAGGGTCTCCCTGTAGCCTCAGCTGTCCTGGAACTCGCTCTGTAGACCAGGCTGGCCTTGAACTCACAAAGATCTGCCTGCCTCTGCCTCCCAAGTGCTAGGATTAAAGGCGTGTGCCACCACGCCCGGCATTCATCACTTTCTTAACATTAATGAAGGGTTAACAAGTTTAACTCTATGTTTAATATTCAATGAGGTAATAATATGTGTCAATATTCAAAAGAGTGCTCGGACCATTACAAATACTCAAATCAGCTTTAAGTGACTTTTTTTTTTTTTTTTTGGTCTTTTTTGAGACAGGGTCTCCCTTTAGTCCCAGCTGGCTTGGAGCTCACTCTATAGACCAGGCGGCCTTGAACTCACAGAGATCCACCTGCCTCTGCCTCCCAAGTGCTGGGATTAAAGGTGTGCAACACCACTCACGGCTAGCTTTAAATAACCTTTACGGTGTATATATAACTGTACCTTATTAGTGATAATATCTAGATTCATCTTTTTGTTGTTAAAGTCATGATATCAGGAAAGCTGAATTTTTGTCTTCTATTTCTGAGGTTTGGCTTTGTATATTTTACCATTAGGTAATAGCATGTCCCTTATGGCTTCACTGTAAAGCATGCCTTTTATCAAATATTAAATTACCTTCTTTGTCTCACACGATGCTCCATTTTTGCCATGAATTTGACTTTGAAACATGCACTGGCTTCTTTGTGTTTGTTTTGTGAGCTTGATAAATATTTGCTCAGCCTTATCCCCCGTCTTGTTTTATTTTACCATTTGTCTGCAAGCAGCATATGGTTGGATTTTGCTTTTAACACAATCTGAAAGACTCTTTCTTTTATTAGAACTTAAACCATTTATATTTACTGTCATAACTGATACATTGGGTCTTATTCCTGTCTCTTTGTTTTATGTTTTCTCCTCTTTATGCTTTCTTTGGGTTTCCTTTGTTTTCCATATTTTCAATTCAAGCTACCTTATCTTCAGATTATTTTTCTTTTTAGTGATTTAAAAGATGATGTGTCTTTAACCAGTCCTAGGTGAGTCTAAAGAAACGATCTCTGAATTTCTTTAGTAATAGCAGTGTAATGGTGGGCAGCCAGGCTACTGAGCATGAAATCCAAGAAAACCAGTCTTAAAGCCCAGAGAAATAGTGATGGCCCCTTGGAACCAGCTTCTCAGGGCTGTGGAGAGCGCAAGCTACTTAGCTCTTTGTCACATTCCTATGCTGCATATTACAGTCCATACTGAATGGCTCTCCAAGACCTAAATAAGTACCATGTGTGTTGGTCATATCACACTGGTGTCCATTCTCCAAACCTGATCCATTCTCACATCTCACATATCTCCCTACTCTGGCTCATTACATTTCCTCCTTAATTGAGAGGTCCCCTAAGATCTAATGTTTTGTGTGTGTGTGTGTGTGTGTGTGTGTGTCTGTGTGTCTGTGTATGTGTCTGTGTGTGTATGACCCTCTCCTTTGACTGTTCCATTCTTCTATAGAATTCACTGGACAGGGGCTGGAGAGATGGCCTAGCAGTTGAGAGCACCGACTGCTCTTGCAGAGGACCAGGGTTCGATCCCTAGCACCCACATTGTGGCTGAGAACCATCTTTAACTCCAGTTCCAGGGGAATCTGACACCCTCTTTTGACCTCTGAGGCATTTCAGAACATGGGTGCACAAACCTACATGCAGACAGTACATTCATACACATAAAAATAAATTAATTAATTAAATTTAAAAATATTAAAAGAGGAATTCACTGGACAAACCCAACTGGCTTCAGGTCTCAGCCCTATTATTTGCAGCTCTATATGTCATGGGAATTTTTTAAAATATAGAACCAAAGCTTCTTCATTTGTTCAGTGGGAATTTGAATATTAGGTCTCAATTAGAGTGGGAGCTGTATGAGATAAGTGAAGGAAGAGCTTATTTGAATATATGGCACAGAAAAAATTATTTTAAATGCTTTTAATAAATGAATAGGAAAAAAGAAAAGCATTGGGGGAAGGAAGAAAGAATTGATTTTTAAAATTCATTTTGCCTTTTATTAAAAATCAAATTATGAAGTGACTTTTTTCAGAAAGACAAAGCTTATATTTCTGACCAACACTACAGCATCATTTTAAATGATTCCTTCCCCCCAAATTTCCCTGTCTCTTGGGCAGAGTGGCAGTCATGTGGTCCACAAAGCAGCTCATGTGCACACAGCATCTTCATTTATATTGCCCTGCCTTGCAAAGGTCCACAGGCCCAGGGCAAATTTATTAAAGTTGAGTCTATTTATTCAATTTATTAAACAAGGAATATTTGAAGGGTTTTTCATTTAGAAGACAGGGTTGATTTATTCTGTTTGGCATTAGAGGGCAGGGCTAACTTTGGTGTGTAAAAATTATAGAAAGATGAATTTTAGCTCAAACTAAGAAATAAAAAAAGGTTTGTTGAAAGAGGATTTGTTCCTTTATTTAATGGACACGTTTTCCTCAACAGGGGGGTCAAATAAGAACCAACCCTTTTATATTGCATATTCTCCATCTGGGTCACTGTGGGTGGCTTCTTTATATATTTCAATGCTAGATGTTTCTCTACCATCCATACAAATCATCATTTATATAATTATCCTATTACACACATTATTCTCTTATACAGATGTTGAAAACTAAAGTTCAACGAAGCTGTCACTTGCCAAGCAAGTGGGCATGTGCTTAGGTTAGACCTCTTCCCTGGAGAGTTCATTCTCTTTCCACTTGACTGCACTGTCTCCTAAACAGAAGAGGTTCCAATTATCCATGCGTGGTTACCAGAAACCGCATGTGAGACTGAGAAAACCTTCAGCCCACTCTCATCTCCATCTCTCTTTTCTCTTTACCTTCATCCTATTGTCCATCACTGCCAATGTCTACACTAGCCCTCAAAAGCACAGAATTCAGCTCTCAGCAGGTCTAGCCTTCAGGTTGTGAGACCACATCTTCAAAGCAGGTCCTCCAGCTCATGGCCTCAAGTGAGTTTTCCTCATCCATGTTTACTCTGGAGAGACCTGCCTAGTCACCAAGAGTGGCAGAGAAGAGGATCTTCCTCGATGGGCCTGTTAGGAAGCAAAGGATGCACCCCATTCCCAGAGCTGTGGATAGGGCTTAGGGGTCAAGGACAGGTGGTAAGGCACTCAAGACCAAGACAGCTAAAGGGGAAGAGATGGAAGTTGGTAGTTTGCTTAGGCAGGTTAGAGTCCAAGCTGTGGAGAAGAGGCTCCAAGAAATCCTGGATGGGCTCTTTTTCCTGACCTCCCATTAGAGCTTCTCATTGGTAGAAGCCAGTCAAAGACAAAGGATTCTAATGTGAAATTGCCTGTAATGTCAGCCTGCTAGGCCAAGGACTAGAGCCCAACAGAAAGTAGCTAGTTCAAAGAGGAGCTTGGACAAGTGGTCTTGGGGGCAGAATCAAGAGAGAAAGTGCTTATTGATCACCACAGCAGCATCACCTCCAGCTTCTCTGGGCCCAACTTTCAGGAGGAAAGAGAAGGAGAATTCTGTAAGGATTTCTTCTGGAGGCAGCTGGCATTCGTCCCACAGCTCTCCTCTAAGGCCAAGCTGTGCTCGGTGTGGAAGAATTCTTAATGAGAATATTCTGATTCATTCACTCATTCACCAAGATTTTCCAAAAGTCTATACTTTATTCTAAGTACTGCTCCCCACTACTAATGCTAAGAGACACAGAGGCATAAATCAGTCCTTTCAGGGTCTTAGATGTAAAAAAAGATGAATGTGGGGCTGGAGAGATGGCCTAGCAGTTAGGAGCGCCGACTGCTCTTGCAGAGGACCTGGGTTCGATCCCTAGCACCCACATGGTGGCTGAGAACCGTCTTTAACTCCAGTTCCAGGGGAATCCGACACCCTCTTCTGACCTCGGCATTGCATGACATGGGTGCACAAACCTACGTGCAGACAGTACACTCATACACATAAAAAAATAGATGAGCGTGTCTCCGTGGGATTGAGGAGGGGAGGATAAGGAGACTTAAAGGGGCAGGAGGGGACAAGCCCGTCCTGGAATATGACAAGGCAGATGTCAAAGGGCATCAAATGGAGAAGAGATGGTATGTGCAGGGAACAGCTAGAAATTGTGGCTGCAATATCAAGGGCCTCAGTAGCTTCTTCAGAAGGTCCAAGTTAATCGCTTCCTTACACCAACTCAAGAATTTCCAGAAAGATCCAGCATTGCTATGCTGCCTGTTCCCTCCCATAGCCCTTTAAAAGACAACAGAAAGGACCAGTGTGTGGATCAGTGTGAGAACTTGAAGCCAACTCGCAATGCCCTTAGGTAGGCAAGGTAGAGAGCCAAGTTACATTAGCTTTGCTGACCTTTCTTCAAAGACTTTTGCATGTAAAGATTTTCTGGACAATTCTAGTAGGCAATATCCCTGCCTGTAATGAATGCCTAAATTGGTGAATTTTAGGAGTCTTCTTCCTGAGACAGAGAAGTTTTGAGCTGATGCCTAAGGATAGGGTGGAAATCCACAGCTTTGGGGACTTTCATGTGACAAGGAAGACAGGAGATGCATTTTATATATTACGTAAATTTTGTGACAAAATTTTCAGATGGGAAAGTGAGGCTCAGAGAATGGACTTGTCTGAGATAATGAAACAAGGCAGACTCACTGGATGAGACTAGAAAACTCACAGTTTTTAATTTAATACTTTTATTGATGTTTTGTGTATTTCAGACATCATCTTTCAGTTCAATGTAGACATATTCCCCTTTCCCTTCCCCCCTCCCCACCCCAGTTCATGCATTCTGCCATACATGTCCTGCATCTTTCTCTCTGTCTTTTTAAAAATTTTTTCTCTGCAAAAGTTTATTGTTTGGGGCAGAATTTAACTATATCAGTCTGTTCTTTGACCCAGTCCTATGTTGTCGTGGTTCCCTCCCAATTGTATTTCTCCAAAGTATGCCTCTATACATGTCATATATGTTCCAGAATTATGTCCTCCAGGAATAAACTGTATGTTAACTCTGATATGTGCTTAGGAGTTCACATTTTTTCCTTTTAATTTTGTATTACTCTAAAATATGAATATATATGTTCCTCCCATATACATTAATCACTAGTTAATTCTAGGGCTCATTAAGAGATTCACATTAAAAGATCACAGTTGCTTTCAGATAGAAATAAATATAACAGTAACGTTGCTCAGCTTGCCTTTCAATTGGGGGATTTGGTACTAGCATCCACAAATGAGGGAAACCATTCCTGTTTGGGTTTTTTTGGGGGGGGGGCTGTGTTTCTTCACTTAGCATAATGGCTTCTAGTTCCATCCATTTGTCTGCAAAGTTCATGATGTTATCTTTCTTTACTGGTGCATAGAACTCCATTGTGTAGATGTACCATGTTTTTGTAATCCACTCATCAGTTGAGGGGCATTTGTGTTGGTTCCAACTCTTCTCTGTTGTGAAAAGAGCTGCAATAAACATAGATGTGCATGTGTCTTTGCAGTAGGATGAGTCTTGTGGGTATATACCAGGAGTGGTATGGCTCCTGGTCAGGGTCAGGTGCTAGGCTCATTTTGAGTCTTTTAAGGGTTCTCCACACTGCTTTCCACAGTGGTTGTACGAATTTACATTCCCACCAGCAGTGGATGAATATTCCCCTTGCCCCACAACCTCTCCCAACATTTGGTGTCTTTTGTTTTCTTGATCTTAGCCAGTCTTATTGGAGTGAGATATCTTAGAGTCGTTTTAATTTGCATTTCCTTAATTACTAACAATGTTGAATACTTTTTAAGATGTTTATCAGCCATCTTTACTTCCTCACTAGTGGAGTCTCTGTTCAGCTCTTTACTCCATCTTTTGAGTGAGTCATTTGTTTTCTTCTTTGTTTTTTGAGGAGTTTATATATTCTTGATGTTAATGGTCTGTTAGATATATCACTGGTGAAGGTTTCCTCCCACTCTGTGGGTTTTCTCTTCACTTCCTTGATTGTTTCGTTTGCTGTACAGAAGCTTTTGAGTTTTATGAGGTCCCACTTGTCAGCTGTTGATCTTATTTCCTGTGCAGCTCTTGTTTGATTTTAGAAAGCCTTTTCCTGCTCCTATGTCTTGTAGATTGCTACCAACTTTTTCTTCTATCACCTTCAGAGTTTCAGGTTTCACGATGAGGTCTTTGATCCATTTGGAGTTGATTTTTGTACAAGGTGAGAGGTAGGGGTTTATTTTTGTTCTTTTACTACATGTGGTGATCCAGTTTTGCCAGCACTATTTGCTGAAGATGCTATCTTTCCTCCAGTGAGCTTTTTCGGCCCCTTTATAGATTATGAGATTGCTGAAATTGTATGAGCTCAAGTTTGGATCTTCGATTTTCTTCCATTGGTCAATGGTTCTGTTTTTGTGCCAGTATCAGGCTGACTATAACCCTGTAGTATAGCTTCAAGTCTGGTAAGGCAATCCCCCTTGTATTGCATTTTTCACTCAGGGTTTCTTTAGCTATTTGGGGTCTTTTGTTTTTCCATATGAATTTAAGGATTTTTTTTTTCCAAGTCTGTGAAGAAACTCATGGAGATTTTAATTTGGATTGCATTGAATCTGTATATTAATTTAGCAATGGACATTTTTACTATATTAATTTTTCCAACCCATGAGCATGGGAGGTTTTTCCATCTTTTGATGTCGTCTTCAATCTCCTTCTTCAGGGGTTTAAAATTTTTATTGTAGAGATCTTTCATGTCTTTCGTTAGATTTGTTCCCATGTATTTTATTTATTTATCTATTTTGAGGCTATTGTGAGTGGGAAGGTCTCCTTATATTCCTTCTCCAGTTGCTTGTTGTTGGTGTAAAGAAAGGCTACTGATTTTTCTAGGTTAATTTTGTATCCTGCCACTTTACTGAAATTCTTAATTGTTTCTAGGAGGAAAACTCACATTTTTACCATTGTACTCTTTGTATAGGATAAAGCATGCTACACACAGTCAGGGAAGAAGGACTGGCAGAAAGCAGCTTTCCTCCTATAAATAAATGCAGCAAGATGGCTGGGAGGGCTTAACACATTAAGGTGCCCTCTTGTTTCTTGAATCTCCGGCCCTCTCTCTTACTTCTTACATGAATGTCTGCATGTCTGCGCATGCCAGTGGGGACTGTGCTCCTCCTAACCATCCCCACAGCTCCTCGTAGATCTAGTTGCTTTCTTGATGTATCTTTCCTGATACCATTCTAAACTTGGCTTAGCTATCCCTTCTTCTGGGAAGCCTTGTACTGCTTATATAATATTAGATGTGCTTTAATGATTTGCCTCCCCTTTCTAGATATCGAGCTCCCTTTGAATTCTTCCAAGTGTCTTTAACACCATTCGAAAGACATATTCCATCTGAGAAAGCCCACAACATACCAGGTGTTTTATATTTGTAGCTTCCCCTTCCTTCCTTTACTTTCTAGAGGCAGGAGACACCAGGTTAAGACAGAAAATAATTACTTTGTTTGAATTAGCACATTCCAGGAACTTGTGTAACTGGAAAGGCTTCCTCTGTGCCTATATCTTATTGCAAGGCATGAGCTCTGTGTATCTGCTTTTTCTGGGCTAGGCCCAGTCCAGCATCAGGCAGGTCCCCCTTGGCCCTCACTACAGGGGTGGGATCCCACCTTCCCATGGGCTTGCCCCTTCCCTGGCTGGTAGAATGCCGAGGACCTTCTACTCACAAGGTGGAGGCAGCCTGGCTGATAGATTGGCAAGAGCAGGGTAGCACACAAAGTAACAGTGAAACAGAATGATAATGCATTTCCTAATGGCCTTCTTCACAGCTGTGTACACTGATTTAATCTTTGCAAAGCACTCTATTGTTTATGAGGCCTCTGGGTACAATTTTATGCCTGACTGAAGAGGTTGCTAATAGCTGCCATATTTGTGTTTAAGGACCTGCAAAGGATTAAACGAAGTATTTTAAAGCAATGAGCCATAATAAACTAATAATATATTGCAAATAATAAATGTTTTTTAGTCAATAATTGACTACAAATCTGGTGAACTTTAAATGACAAAAGTACTAATTATGAATTCAGTCATTCCATGTCTCCTTCAATAAGGATGGAAATCAGAGAAGGGCAGGCAATCTGGCACATTTCAGGTCATTGGGGATGGTGCCATAGTCCCTGAACTCTTGGCATCATGGCTGAGAACCATCACAGCCACTTAGTGAAATGCTGGGTTTCATTTCCACCTCAAGGGGACAGAAGAGAAGATCTAGGGCTAACCCATGCATTTAGATGGAAGATGTTTTTAGTTCATCCTCCTGGCCTAAGATTTCTAATACTTGATTTGCATTTTGGAGAATTGCCAGAAGAACCCCGCAGAGAATGCTAAGTCTGTGTCTGGAACTTAGGAAAAGAAGCTGACATATAGGTTTCTGCAGAGAGGCCAGCTTGGTTCATCTTCATGTGGGGCATCTGAAAGTATTTTGTCCAAGGTGGCACACCTGGTAAGCAATAGAACACCAGGGCCAATCATGGACTCCAACGCCTGTGCTCATCACCAAATCGCATGATCTTCTACGAGCTCTCTATATGATACTAAAGATAGGGATTTCTCTTTCCTACACTGTGGAAGGAAACATTTCTGTCCTTTTCCAATCATTTAATCAGATAGCTATTTTTTTTTCTGATCTCAGTGATGGCATACAGTTATTAAAAAATTTTAGAATTTAAATGAACATTTTCTTTGCATTATTTCCATTCCTCCCATTCTTCCTCACTGCCTCTCAATTTTTGTCCTCTTCTTTGATTATTATTGTTACATATACATTTCTAAATGTGCATATGTGTTCATATAGCACACTGAGTCAATTTAGTGTTTCTTATGTACTTAGGGGTGCTCACATTGTATTAGATAATGTCTAAGGGATTTAGTCTCTGGAGAAAACTGATTCTCCTTCCCTCGGCATCCACTGACTGCCTGTAGAGTTTCAGCTTGACGTGGGAACCCATGAAATTTCCTCCATCCGCTTTGGCATGTCAACTGGTTTTGTCATTATGCAGATCTTCTTAGACTGTGGAGATTGCATCGGTGCAACTTCCCTGTCATGTCTAGAGAGCGTTAAACTAGCAGCAGGTGCCTTGTCTCCCTGGCTCTTGAATTCTTTCTGCCTCTTCTTCTATGGTGTACCCTGAAACTTTGAATTCAAGACAAATTTAATTATCCATAATTCTGTCATTCTAATAACCCACTGTCAACTATCTGCTACATCCTCAAGAACTTACTTTCATAAAAACATTATAAAATATTGCAACTATAAATTCTAACTATTCAATACCCTGACCTTCAAAAACAACATTGAGATCATTGAATATTTTTTGACAACTATTTTATAATTGCTCAATATTCTGTGAAATGTAAGACCTCCTCGTAGCATTTAGGATTTTCCAAATGTTGGCCTTATAATAACAATTCAACAAATATGGAATCTAATAACCTCTAATAAGTATTCTACATATTTCTTAATAAACATATAGATTTTGACTTATATTTCTGAACACTTCTTTTGAATGAATTTCCAAAAGTAAAAGTTATGAAAGTTACTTAAATATTTCCAGAACCATGATATATATATATATATATATGTATATAAATATATATTATATATATATATATAAAATTTATTCCCTTTGCAAAGCACAGGGAATAAATTTTAGTATCTGATGGGCATTTATAAATTCTGGAACTTGTTTTTTACAATACCTTAATTACCAGTAAGTTTGTGTTTGTCTTCCTTTTATTTTTTAACTTTATTTTTTTTTTAATTTTTTTTTATTAATTTTATTTATTTCTGTATGTGTTTGAATGTACTGTCTGCATGCAAGTTTGTGCACCCGTGTCGTGCAACGCCGCGGAGGTCAGAAGAGGGTATCGGATTCCCCTGGAACTGGGGTTCTCCTGGAATTGGAGTTTCAGACGGTTCTTAGCCGCCATGTGGGTGCTGGGGATCGAACCGGCGTCCTCTGTAAGAGCGGTCGGCGCTCTTAACCGCTAGGCTATCTCTCCAGCCCCTAACTTTATTTTTTAATTTTTATTTATTCTTTATGTGTATAAATGTACTGTCTGCATGCAGGTCTGTGCACCCATGTCGTGCAATGCTGCAGAGGTCAGAAGACGGTATCAGATTCCCCTGAAACTGGAGTTACAGACAGTTCTCAGCCGCCATGTGGGTGCTGGGGATCGAGCTGGGTCCTCTGCAAGAGCAGTCAGTGCCCTTAACTGCTAGGCCATCTCTCCAGCCCCTGTCTTTCTTTTAATCATAAATTAAACAAAACATAGTTATCAAGCCTATTTTTTCTGAGAAATTCATTACCTAATGAAAACATTATATAATGACATTATCTCTACTAATTATTGAGAATTTGTCAAATACTATGAACTTTTCTACAAATTTTATATGTAATCTCTCACAAGGAGAATCCTGGAATTCCAGATTACTCACCAACTTGCCCAGGTGGAACATCAGCTTTAGGATGAGCCTCCTCTCTACTTCCCACTCAGTGTCTGCAGCAATGACATAAAGAATTAATTACGATATGGTGTTATATGTGTTGGACAGAAGAATGTGCACAAATGCAAGGAACAGGGATCTGTGTCTCTGGAGGGTTCAAGGAAGGAATAACAGAGCTTCATATGGAAAATGGGCATTTGCTAGGAAGACAAAATGGCAGAGCACAGCAAACTAAGACAGCAGCAGGACCAGACACAAAACAGGGAAAGCAGCTGGGAGGTGGTGACGCAGGTATCAGCATCTCAGGATGGTCAGCTGCTGCAAGTGACAGAGCATCGTGATTCCAGAGTCACAGTCCCTTGTCTCAGATCCAAATACTATAGCTGCTTAGCTGTTTATATGACAGAATATGCGCTACTACAGAACAAACTATGGGCACTTTGGTGCTGATGGTGGCAGCAATAACAGCAGTTCTGGGACAACAGTGAGAGTAATTTTGAGGATGGTGAGACAGAGGGATGGTGGGGGACAGAGCCATTAGGTATGAAAGTGATGAAGGATGGCTACATGTGCAGGTAGTGGTGGAGGCTAGTGGTGGTTATGGTAGGTAAGCTTTCTCAAATACCAAACACAGGAGGGGGCAGGACTTCCCTTCCTTCACATGATCTCACCCGGACCTTGTTCAGACCATTGAGCACCGCACTGGCTTCAGCCTTGTGGAGCTGGGCAGGGAAGGAGATGTGAACACAGGTTCTCTGAGCTGCAGCGAGTACTGTGTC
Source organism: Rhizomys pruinosus (assembly GCA_009823505.1). Taxonomy (NCBI): domain Eukaryota; kingdom Metazoa; phylum Chordata; class Mammalia; order Rodentia; family Spalacidae; genus Rhizomys; species Rhizomys pruinosus. Next base: position 964,589 of record VZQC01006393.1, read on the forward strand.
TGTGTCGGAGAACAGCTCATTTAATAAGGAAGGGGAATCATTTTTATAGCCAATTAGGGGAGGGGGCTTTTGCTCAATGGCGGGAAGGGAAGGGTAACGTGGCGTTGGGATGGGAGGACTGGGGCTAATTCAAGTGGCTACAGAGTCCTATGATTTTGGGAAGGCATGGCAGGAATGAAGAAACAGAAACTTTATTACTACGTGCAGGAACCTAATGCCTAAGGCCAAGAGTGAGGTACCATGGAGGACAGAAGTCTCTTCCCGGCTGGAAATGGCTGAATTCCTGCTGACCTCTCAAAGAAGCTTCCAGGGTCTTAAGCCATGCTCGCTGCTCCTGGCAGGCACCAAGCCTCACATAAGTCCCACAGGAAAGGTGACTGGAGTGTGTATAACTGCAGTGCCCTGGCAAAATGAAGATAAAATCATTATCATGGGGCTGGAGAGAGGGCCCAGTGGTTAAGAGCACTGACTGCTCTTGCAGAGGGCCAGGGCTCCATTCTCAGCACCCACAAGGTGACTAATAACCATCCCTCCAGTTCCAGGGAATCCAGTGCCCTCTTCAGGCCTCCACTGGCATTGCACAACACCGGTCCACTTTGATCCATGCAGGCAATACACTCATACACATCTAATAAATAAAATATTTTTAGAACGATTATTCTTGTTACTTCCTGGCAGATGGATCTTGGGATGGAAAAAAGGAATATCAAAACTAGAATACAGAGAGAAGTCTGTTATCTTCATTAGGAGAATGATAGGGAAATGAGTTAGGGAACATTTAGTGGGTAGATTTGGATTTTGTGCTCAACTAGACAGGAACAGTGAAAACGATGGAGCCAAGGACCACCCCCAAGATTCTGACTTGAGCAGCTGGGTGGATGGAGAAGTGTTTTTTGAAATGGGAGTCCTGTTTGGGGGCTATGTTGAGCAATCCATGTTTAAAGAATGACGAGATTTTGTGCTACAAGTCACAGTGTACTTCTGACTCTTCTAAAGACAAGGGTTTAAGGAGGAAGGCGAGGGAGCCTCTAAGATAGGGGAGAGATAAGATCTCTGTTAGCTATTATGTGCAGCAATAACCCTTGCTGTGTTTATTGCCCATTTAATAGAGTGTACATTACAACCCACAGTGATAATCAAGAGATGGCGGAACCACAAAGATGCCTAGATACCATAGGTGGGAAATTTATTTTCTTGTGAAAAGGTTCACATTTATAGAAATGGATTTGGGATGAGTCCCAGTCCCTTGCCTCTCTTGCTCTCTCTTTCATTCTCCAAAGAATGTGATGAGAAGGTTTTGAGCCCGAGTAATTTTGGAAGCAGAAATGATGAGCAGGCAAGAAAGAAAACCCTGGGGTAAAGAGTGATTTACCCACAGGAATCCATTTTCCCTGAAGGGGATCTGCACTGAGTATTGCTGTGGTTTGCTGCAAAGAGCAGCCTCTTCATGCCAATGCTCAACTCTTTGTTAAACATTGACTATATTACATTTTCTTATCTATATCAGTTTTCTATTCTATAAAATAGGGCCACAGTCACTTCTCAGAACTGTTGTAGCAAATGGTAAACATTTGTTACACCCTGAGCACCTGGTAGTGGCTCAGCAAATAGTAATTCTTCCTCTTTCTCCTACTCTCTCTTCCCCACACTTTATGGAGTTAGAGCTGACCAGGAGGCACGACTTTTAAGTGGCTCAGAAAGGGTGCGGAGCCTGTCCTTTCCTTGAGGACTTGGCACAGATGAGGGCAGGACATGAGCACATGTGTTAGCCAAGGTTCAGACTGGCTACCCACAGATGGTCTCGGGCTCTGCAGGACCAAGCAGTCTTTGCTGTGTGGTCTCAAGAGCTGGTCTGGTTTTAGGTAACTTGGAAATAGCAGCATCTGGTGGCTGTCTGAGTAACCCGGCTGCAGGCTTCAGGGGGAGCACAACGCAACATCTGTGTTTCTCCAGCACAACAGCAGGGCTATTAAAATAGCTCTTAGGCACAATCTATCACTGAGCTGTCTCCCTCATTTGCACAGGCTGGAGCTGGAGAAGGGAGTCTGGAGAGATGGCCTGAGAGATTGGTGGAGGCCTGGAAGAGGCCACTAGAGACCTGGATTTGTGTTCAGGCTTTGCCTAAAACATGCTAGGTGATATTGGGCAAGCCGTTTGGACTCTCCGAGCCTCATTTCGTGACCTTAAAGCTCTTCCCGGTAGTTTGTGGCTCTTAATGGCAACCACCGCTTGAAAATGGGTAGGATTAATGATAGAAGGATTCTTTGTTTTTCTCATATGAGAAAAGTTGCTTGATTCATCTGTGACTTAGTCTCCTCATCCAAGAGCAGGGGTAATGATAGCTACCATGAAGGATGGGTACTAAAATTGTGTGAGTCTGACCATGAAATCCTAGTCATAGTTCCTGACTTACTGTAAGCACTCAGCCAATGTCAGATGACTTTCTACAGCACCCATTCCCTCATTCCCAGTGTCAGCTGGTATCAGTGCTATACCAGAGGCCCATTGCTAATTGGTCTGAGCATGGAACCTACAATCTCATGAACAGTGGTTATCAGGCAGTGCTGCATGTATGTTGTTCCCATGTCAGAGTCTAGTCATACTCACTCTTCACAGGTGCTTCTGCCCAGACATCTAGCAGTTAAAGAATGTTTCCCCTGCATCCTTCTTCAAGATTGAGCACAGATGTTCTTCCTCCAGAAGCCATGAGCCCCGTACCAGGACCAGTAACACTGTCAGTGCTGCCAGAGCCTTCCCCAGGTTAGAAAAGAATGAGCTCTATGTATAGACTTGGGGAAGAGAGTTTGGCTTTTCGTGAAATCCACCAGTGTTGACCACAAGGAGATGGACCAGCAGCCTTGGCCAACATACATGAGGACCCCTGTGTTTCCATTGGTCCTCATGATAGTGTTCATCATGTTTTATATCCACATGAAGCAATATAATCATGTGTGCAGTCTACATGTAATTACATATGTATATGTGTGTATTATATATGCACATGTACACACAGTTTATATTTATTTATTTGCCCCACAGACTGTAATGTTTGAGGAAACAACCATGCTGCTGAATCCCTAAGTGCCTTTATTTAAATAACCTAGTGCTTGAAACACAGAAAATTCTAATGAATATTTAGTGAATGAAATATGTACCTAATTCCAAAATAATTATTCATTGATTATACAGTGTGTTCGAGCAGGCAGGTAACATGAACTTTCTCCTCATATTATTTAGTTTACATATATTTTTCTTTTTAGGTTAATTGTTCCTCTTGCAAGAATGGATGAAGTATGGGCACCAAAATTTGTATTTCCTTAAAGCTTAATTTCATACTTCTACCAGCATTCCTAATCTCAGTGTAAATCTGTAGACAAAACTCTGTGAATTTACTGTCACCTAAGATTATATTACTATTACTGTAGTATTTGTCATTATATTTGTAGTTGTTTAATGCTATTTTATTTTTTTCACATTTTGAATTCTAATGCATTAGACTCAAAAAGATACCAATTCAACTTCTGTTTGGGATTTTAAATAGGTTAATAGGATGCAAATACAAGCCACGTTTTTGCATTCTGTTACAAATATTGTACACAGATATCGTTATGCTATTCATGAAAAATGTAATGAAATGTAATTTAATATGATACTTTCAAATATATTAGATTGTTCCTGAGGGTTTTATGGCCATGGTCCTAAACTGTGTTAAACCATATCTAAAACAAGTCTGAACAAAATGAGTTTCTTTCCTCATTTTACTGGCCTCTCGTAGTTTGACGACTTTTTGTCATCCATACCAAATTATATTTTGAGGTTCACGTAGTTAAGGCTGGGCTCTAAATGAGTTTGAAAATATTCTGCTCTACTTGGGAGAATAGATTTCCTTCTACTTTTAGCTTACTCTTAACACCCAGTATTCTTTTTATTTATTAATTCATCAAACCCACCCACTCATCTGTTTACTCTAAACCTTGTCTTGCTATGTGCTCCTGGAATTAATCTCATTAATTAATCTCCAGGACACATTAAAATGAGTGTCCAGTCTATATTGTTGTAGTTTCACCATTCACCCCAATCACAGCCCTTACATTCTACCGTGCCCCCTCTTCCACAGATTGTTCCCTAGGCTTAGAAAAGGGGCACAGGTGGATGAGAAGCAAAACAGTCTACTTTCTCTGGAGCTGTTGTCTTGGTCTCTAGTCAGTTCTGGCTGTTTTCTTTCATGGGCTGCCAGCTTGTCCAGGCATAACCTTTCAATCCTACTAATGAAGCACATGCAATTAGATATATAGGTATTTAAACAGTATAATATATAGCCTTTTGATCCTACTAATAAAGCACACGCAATTAGATATATAGGTATTTAAACATTACTAATTGTTTTCCTTCTCTTGTTCTTGAGTCATAAGCTGTGTAGTCCTGAAACACCTACTTTACCAGAGCTTAGGGTAGTACCTGACTCTTAAAAGGGGCTTAATATAGAAACACAAGAAGAATAAATGTGAGTTTTCTCTTGTATATAATTGAAAATCTTTAACTATAAGAATTAAGTGAAATGATGTAAGACACACTGAATGTTTGTGGAAAATGCATTAATGAACCCATTCCCAAGTCTAAACAGTGAGAATTGGGCACTTTCAGGTTTGCACTCAGCATGAAATACTACACCACATTGCCCAGACGGCACCTGGCATACAGTGTTTGAATTGTTCTTTCTCTTAGGGAAAGACAGCAGCATTCACTGCTCATAAAACAGGCAGTAGAAACAAGTAAAATCGAGGTGGGGGGGCAGATTTGTGCATTCTGACTTGAGAAAATTCTGGAAGATGACTGTGAGCACAGTCCCACATGCCACTGATTAGGAAGCCCTTCCCAGGCCAGCTCTGCATCCATTTCTTGTTAGTACTGCTGAGCTTCCCTCTCCAATGGCCAAGCCTTGTTGCCTGGATCTTTGATGGGAAAGGAAAAGGAGCTCTCCTCACCCCCTTTCCCAATCCTATAATAATTCCCCAAGACCAACTTTGGCTGTGTCTCAACCCAATGGCCCATCCTTATATGTTTTTACACCAAGCTATGCAGAAACTTTGTTCTCCTTCCATTGGAAATATGGGGAAATGTACCTAAGTCACTGGAGAAGCCAGAGACTCAGACAGCAAACAGAAAGACTGAAGTTACCTGCCTCCCTTTATCTTTTCCCGCTTGTTCCTCTGTAAACTGACTTCTCTCCACTGACTGCACATCTGCATTCCATTGGGAAAGCAGCAATTATTCAATGACAGCATGCCCTGATTTCCAACATGGAAGATCGGGATGGGCTGAGATGAGCCAGGTGTGACGGCCCTCTGTCAACAGGGAGGATGCATCTAGCAAAATCATACAGCCGTGCAGAACAGTTGCTTGCCATTCTCTCAGGCCATTTCAAATGCTGGACCGAGGTCTGCTCTGCAGAGGACCTCCAGCTGTCTCCATGGAATCCTCCTTCCAGACACCCCATAGGTTCCACACATGGCTTTTATAAATGTCCTCATGACTACAATGGCTTCCTAGTGTTTGACTGTCACATTTCCCCCTTTCATTCTTTTTTTTTTTTATTGATGCTTTGTGTATTTCATACATCATTTTCCAATTCAGTTCAGGCATATATCCCCTTCCCTTCCCCCCACCCGCCCCTACCCATCCCAGATCATGCATTCTGCCATAACTTTTCTGCATCTTTCTGTTTTTTTGTTTTGTTTTGTTTTCATTATTTTAACAATAAGTGATAATTTGTGAGTACAAGCATCCTTCATGTAAAACCAATTTGCGAGCAGTTGTGCCCAAACCAACACAGCTCATGGGTCCCACCATCCAGCAGGGGGGGCTTGTATGTTCAATCAAGTTGATCAAATGAGTGTCCAGTCTATATTGTTGTAGTTTCACCATTCACCCCAATTGCAGCCCTTACATTCTACCGTGCCCCCTCTTCCACAGATTGTTCCCTAGGCTTAGAAAAGGGGCACAGTTGGATGAGAAGCAAAACAGTCTACTTTCTCTGGAGCTGTTGTCTTGGTCTCTAGTCAGTTCTGGCTGTTTTCTTTCATGGGCTGCCAGCTTGTCCAGGCATAACCTTTCAATCCTACTAATGAAGCACATGCAATTAGATATATAGGTATTTAAACATTACTAATTGTTATGGTAGGTTACTTTGGTATAGACACAGATGTTTGGATGGTATGTTAATCCATGAATTACATTTTCTTCTGTTAAGTATGACAGGGTCTTCATGTGGTTTATAACAGGCCAGAGTATCACCAACTTAATGGCTGAGAAAGACAATGCAGCTTTGCAGTGAGTAGGATGTACCAGAAAGTGCCAGCAGAAGGATTGACTCCTCTGGGCATTGAAGGGAAGAAATGCCTCAGATTGCTGCAGACATCAGGCCCCTCTCTGGATCCTACTAGTAACAACAATTTTTAATGAATCCTAATGAAGCTTATCTTCTAGGTGCTGCAATGGTTTTAATACAAGAGACTTTCTTAACTCCCCCCCATAGAATAAGGAGAAATATGATGATGATGAGGTCGTTCTCCAGCTGTAGATTGGAGCCAGCTGTTATAGAGGTATTCTCTTGTAAAATCAGTAAAACTGCCTTCTTTAATTGACTAATGGACATAGAAACTGTGAAAAGGATTATTCTCTATTCAGAACCAAATATAATGCTATAGTCTCCTTAAGCTACGCACTTAAGCAAAATATATCAATACAGGAGCTCTGACATCAACAGTGGATTATTCAACCAAGGAGATGTTGGCCAGGGGATCCAAGCCCCCACAAAAGGTAAAGGCTCCTTGCTTCCAAACTGGGATATCTGCAGGAAGAGAGGCGATAAGGCCCTGCTGTTGAAGACCTGATATAAACATGGGAAAGATGTATGTAGACCGCACTTGCAAGTTTATTGATGGTCTCTGGTATGCCAGAGAGTGTTACCAAAGGCCACTAAACCAATAAAGCAAATATAGGTCTCCTTGAGTCAAGCAAGACTCCTCCGTCAGCACCAGCTACACCTCATCTGCCTGGAAATACTGTGCAGCAGTGACAGCCATATGTCTGTATATCCCAAATTTAATTGGCTATTAGCTCTCTCCTTGGAGGAATAACCCACGACTGATGCCACAAGCTTACATCCTCTAATGGTTAGGAGATGTTATAAACCCCCTTTCATTCTTTAGCCTGGCTTTTAAACTCAGAAGAGCAAGAAGTACCTCTAAAAGTTCCGTTCTCTTCTCCACCCTCGCTTTATCCAGTTCACTTGCCCTGTCCTTCAGATACCTATCCAGATGTCACTTTCTTTTTTTTTTATTAATGAGATTTTTTTTAATTTTATTTATTTTTGTATGTGTATGAATGTACTGTCTGTATGTAGGTTTGTGCACCCGTGTTGTGCAATACTGCAAAGGTCAGAAGAGGGTGTCAGATTCCCCTGGAACTGGAGTTAAGATGGTTCTCAGCCGCCATGTGGGTGCTGGGGATAGAACCCGGGTCCTCTGTAAGAGCTATCAGCGCTCTTAACCACTAGGCCATCTCTCCAGCCCCCGATGTCACTTTCTTAACAAAGCCTCTGTGACACCTCTACATGACAAACTCCCCACTGCCTAAGACGGGTCTCTCTCCTTTCCTCTGGGTCTCAGGCCATAACTGACTTTCTGTATGGGTTTCTGCATTAATTGTTTCATTGCTATTCCTTTGCCCTATGGTATGATTTACATGTGTCTTCTCCATTGGACTTTATGTGTTATATGTGAAGACTTTATGTTTCAGCTTGTTTTTATTTCCCTGGCCTAAAGCACAGTCCTGGCCCAAAGTGTGTGTGTGTGTGTGTGTGTGTGTGTGTGTATGTGTACGTGTGTATGTGTGTGTATGTGTATGTGTGTATGTATGTGTATGTGTGTGTATGTGATGTATGTGTTTGTGTGTATGTGTGTATATGTATGTGTATGTGTGTGTATGTGTATGTGTTTGTATGTGTATGTATGTATGTGTATGTGTATGTGTGTGTATGTGTATGTGTGTATGTATGTGTACGTGTATGTGTGTATGTGTGTGTATGTGATGTATATGTGTTTGTGTGTATGTGTGTATATGTATGTGTATGTGTGTGTATGTGTATGTGTGTATGTGTGTGTGTATATGTGATGTATATGTGTTTGTGTGTATGTGTATGTGTATGTATGTGTCCAGTTCTTATAGCAGAGAAGCAAAGAGTCGTATCATGGGGCAGCATTTGCTGGTGGAATCAGATAATGTAGCAACACTACATCCTATGAAGGGAGACTCTCTTGACTTAATCTCATACTTTGCATCATTAATACCGGCATTGCAGAGATGATCACAGGAGACAAAGGATGGAAGAATGTTCTGTATTTATCCATGAGCTGGGTTATAGCCTTACCTCACAAAGCAATTTTGGTCTGTAGTTCTTGGATTTATGATCCTTCTGCTGGAGTGAGAGTCTCTGGGAGGCAGAGCCAGGCTGCACAAAGAGTTGGCAAGGGAAGGAGCATTGTCTCCCACCAAACTGTGAGCTCTCCAGTTATAGAGACTGTCTTTTCCTACTGAGTCCCTGATATCTAGCATGGTGCCTGTCACCTAGCAAGAAGCCATTGGTAAACGCTGGATGAATCTATCGACTGAGGGCTGGCTTGTAAGGAAATCATGTGTTGAATGCCTGCTGCTATGGTTTGAATGTCCCTACCAAAACTCATGCTGGGATTGAGGCTCTGCACTAGGAATTAGCAGGGCGGAGATTATGGTATTTGGAAGTAGGATCTCCCACAGGGGAGGTAATGGGGGCTTAAATGAAGCCATAAAGATGAGGCCCCAATGCAATGGGGCCATGGCCCTATGAAAAGAAGAGGGTCTTGAACTGGAATGTTCCACGGGTCCATATAATGTCCCGTGCTGCTTTGGGTGTCTGTAGACATTCCTTACCAACAAGGAAGATCTTTTAGGCATAGCCACCAAAATTGTAACTTTCTGTCCTTCACAACCATGAGCCAAATAAACTATAATTTTTAATACATTACTCAGCATGTGGTATTAAGCAATGAAAAATAGTTTAAGATGCCAACTATCTACCAAATGTACTGGAGTTGGGGAGGTCTCCTCGCAGTCTCTAACAATCTTAGGAGGTTGACATTACTCTTTCTACCTTATGCAGATGGGAAAATTTAGAGCCTAGAAGGACTGACGAGAAGGTAGGCTCAGTCCCATGAGGCCCCAAAGCCACCAGATACTACCTAACACCAAGATTGCCCTATTGTTTGCTCACTTCATTCATCTTAAGTGTGCTTCATAAATTTTTAATAAAATTGCTAGTCAATAATCAGAACCAGTCTCATAATTCACTTTTAAATTTTTCATAATGCACCTTGGCAAGAGGAGCCGGTCTGAACACAGACGCCGTAAGTGGGCTTTCTGTCTGTCATTTAAGACTGTCACCCCAACAAGATTATTACATGAAGGGAGGGCTGGGAAAAATGAAACATTTATTAAATTATCCAAAAGCATGCTCTGCTAGGCTTCTCTAGGATGTGCTTTCAATGTGATAGATTAACTGAAATAAAATTATTGAATTGGGAAGCCATTCATTAAAAGGGAATTTCAGGAAACTGGTATGCTTTTTATAATATTACCGCCACAGCTGCCTATTAAATGAAAGTTATGTGTTCTCTGGTGATATTGAAACTGCTGGTTTGTCATCTCATTCTCCGGCTTCCTTTCTAACTGTGTAAAAACTTATAATTTACAACTTCTGACATAATTGGAAAGTTAATTAGTTTTCTTCAGATTTCACCTGCTTTATTTTAACCATGATTTTCTTAGTCCTTCCCCTTTTTTTATTCATGATTGTCACTAATGTCAAAAATATAGTAAATTTTCCTCTTTGTCTATACTTGCTGTCAATTGAAATCTAAAGCTCACTGCATTAGTGCATTCATTTTTCTTGTCTCCCTTTTTTCTTTGACTTGATTCCAATACTTCAATCAACAGTCTTTTGTTGAGCATGTGACATCTGCCATCTTGGGGAAGAGATAGGAGAAGGGACAGAATGCAAGGAAGAGGGAAAGAAGGACTACATATAGTTCCTGATTGTGCTGCAGCCCAGGATAGGGTGGAAGATGAAACAGAATTTTAGCAGAAGAAATACTAGGGCTGTGCATGTATCTCAGTGGTAGAGAGCTTGCTTACCAAGCACAGGGCCATGAGTTCAATCCCCAGTACCACCAAAACAAAAGAAGAACGGAGAGGAAGAGAAGAAAGAAGATGGTAAGGCGTTTTCAAGCCCATGTCTACAAATCTATCTCTGAGTAGTGAGAGCTTTTGTAACATATAAGTCCTCTATGCCTGGAAGAATGAGGTGAGGTGAAGCAGTTCTTTCAGTTTATGCTGTAAGTTACTACTTGGAATGTCAGTGAGTGAACAGCCCCACACAAGGGTTGAAACAAAGTAAATTCTCAAGACTAGCCAGTGGCTCTCTCGCACCCTCCTCCCTTGCCCCATCCTAGTCCTCACTCCATGAGACCTGCCAGCAAGGTGGAGAGAGAGCAGAAGGAAGCAGAAGACATGGCTCTTGGAGTAAACCTGAAATACTGGCAGCATCATCGTCACCATCACAGGAGGAGGAGGAGGAGGAGGAGGAGGAGGAGGAGGAGGAGGAAGAGGAGGAGAGGGAAGAGAGAATAGTAGCTACTATCATACACAACTGACAAGCTCACTGTGGAACACTTCACAACCTCAAATAATTTATTTATTTTTCCCAATAAAACTTGGTGAGATGCATGTCATCATATCCTCATTTAAATAGTAGAAAATCAGTTATGATGTTCAATTGCCCTGGGTCACAGAATGGCCGATTGGCAAGGCAGACTTCATGCAACAGCTATAGTGACTGCACTGCCTGGCTGAGGGGTCTGAAGGCCTTCAAATCACAGACACCGGCCTCCAGCCTGTAGAGTCCTCTCAGGCACAGGCACCACCTCTATCTTGTGGGGGACACTGAGGACACTACAGGTACCCACCTCCCATACTGATTTTCCCCCCTGACCACTGGGCCCCACTTGACTTCCTGTAGTAGATGGCCCCTCTGCTTTGATGCACCTTGATGGCCTAGGGCAGGGCAGGTTAGGGGAAGGAAATGGGCCGAAATATTTTAAAAATAAATGGGAATCAAAAAATGGATCTGGCCTTTGGCAGCATTAATTTTTCTTTCAGTAACTTATCTAAGATTTAGCTTGTCTTATATTAAACAATGAGTTTCCATAGCAACCTCATTGCCATGTAATAATACTCACATCTCTCCCAACTGTAAAATCAAAGCCAGAGAAGCAAATAGAAACCATCAAATTACCAAAATAGTCACCCTCTCCATCTCGTTTTCCTTGGTAGAACGATTATTGATCACTGTCTTTATTGTAGGCCAGGGACACTATTGCTAATTTTCTTCCTTTTCCCTATATTTATTGCACTATGGGTGACGGAGGAAGGAGGAGGGACGAGAGAGCAGTATTTGGTGGTATCTCCGGTCCTCAGAGCTGCAGAGCGCTTGCTGTTCCGTGGAGACAAAGCCTGACTTTGCGTCATCCCTTGCCAGCTGCTGTCAAGCTTGCTCTGGGGGCATTTATTTCTTGTGCTGGCTACAGAACGCTTTATTAACCCCCGGCATGTGGTGCATCTGCTCCAGTGCCTGCTCACTATCTCTTGACCCTCTGGCAGGAATTCACCCTCCATGTTGCAGCCGCGGGTAGCAACGTCTGCCACAGATGTTCTGAGCTAGGTGGCACAGAGTAGAACAAAGCACCGTCCCTCCCCACTGCTTCTGCAGGCCTGCTCTAGCCTCGTTTCCCTCTCTTTCTTGGCTAATCCCTAGCTTTCCTGCAAGATCCCAGTCAAGCATGTCCTCCAAGATGCAGCTTTGCTTAGCTCCGATGAGACGCGCCTCTGTTATTTTCCATGTCCTCGTTAATCTTCTATGGCATCACTCATACTGGGTTGCAGGGATGCACCTGTGTGCTCTGCCCATCAGCAAAGGGGAACTCTTAAGGATAACACTACAGGGGCTGGAGAGATGGCTCAGCAGTTAAGAGTACCGACTGCTCTTACAGAGGACCCGGGTTCGATTCCCAGCACCCACATGGCAGCTAAGAACTGTCTTTAACTCCAGTTCCAGGGGAATCTGATGCCCTCTTCTGACCTCCGCGGCATTGCACGACACAGGTGCACCAATGTACATGCAGACAGTACATTCATACATATAAAAAATAATAAAAAAGATAACACTACAGCCACCAAATGCAGCATTTCTTCCTGCACAGGTCTTGGATTAGGCAAGAACAAACCATATTGTCAGCCCAGTTGGCAAAACTACTAGGGCCTATGAATTGGATAATCTGATTGTATTGTGTTGATTTCCTGCCTTGGTGACCTAGGTAGTGATTAAATTGGCTAGAGTTCTGTTTTTAGGAAGTACAAACTGGGATGTTTAAGAGTCTGGAGTATCATGTCTTCAGCTTGCTTTCAAATTGTGTAAAAGAACAAAATTGGTGATTGTGTGTGCACATACAAGCGTGATGAATAGAAAGAAGGCCAAAGCATGCTGCAATGGTAGCTGTCAAGGTAGCTAGGTGAAGGTGAAACAGAAACGTTTTGCACATTGTGTCCTGTAATTTTCTTATTAGTTTGAATTTACTTCAAAATAAAAATTTAAGAAGTAAATATCCAACATACAATTTGAAATAAAAATATTGATTGTGAAAAGAAAAGATAACACTGTATAGACATTTCACCCCACCAGCATACCAAGCACATGCTAGGAACTCAATGAACAACCTGCACCTCACTTTCTTGACAGTAGATAGAGTGAGGCTGGTTATTGGCACCAATCAAAGGATAGTTAATCAGACCAACTGGTGCTTCCTTCTCTTCAGAGATTTTTTTAAATGTGAATAAAAGTAGATGGGCTGAGAAGCAAGTTTGGTTTATCTGCTGTATCTCTAGCAAACCACATCTTTTTAATTTCATGCATCAATGGAATGATACGTCATGCTTGTTACAGTGGGACAGCTTGCTACCTTGTATAACTCAACGTGCTGTTGCAGCTGGGCATGCAAAATCATTCCAAGAGGGAGTTAGACCTAGGAAATCAGAAATGGTCCCAAGATAGTGGAGCTTTCCCTGCTGTTTTTCCATGGCTGCGTCCACCTGCAGGACTTGACCTGAACGACATTGACAAACAAACTCCAGGAAGGGCGAATTCACCTTTACTGGACACAAGGGCCTAAAAGCAAAACACCTTTAAAAGGAAAAGTTAGTCTTCTTGTGAACCATATAGTCACTCTATCAAGCAACAATTGTTCACGAAGGAGCACAAGGATGGTTCACAGAGTAAGTGAGTTTATGAATGAAGGGAAAAGGGCTTCCTGGTTTCAGTGCAACATCTGCCTTGCTGTCGTATCTGTTGCTCTGAAATCCTCTTCTCCCTCCTTCTCAGCTCAAATATCTCGGATGGCACTTTGTCTTCTGTAGACTAGTGTCCCCAGTCTGAACTTGAAGAGGCAATCATATGGCCTGAAGCACTGACCACAGTTCCTGCTGCAGCCAGCCCCATGCTCCCTCTTGACCACACTCCCTGTTCCTCTGACATTCTGCCTCTTTTTTATACTTAATGGGCAGTGTGGCTCTCCTGAAGGGTGATACTCTTGAATTTCTTTTCTTTTCTTTTCTTTTCTTTTTTTTTTTTTGTCTTTTTTGAGACAGGGTCTCCCTGTAGCTCCAGCTGTCCTGGAACTTACTATGTAGACCAGGCTGGCCTTGAACTCACAGAGATCCGCCTGTCTCTGCCTCCCAAGTGCTAGGATTAAAGGCATGCGCCACCACACCCAGCAATACTCTTGAATTTTAAGGTTTACAAGATAAATTTCTCTTGAACCTGCAAGATCTGCCATCTCCTGCTAGATGCCCACATCCCACCGTGAGGAGATATCAGAGACTGGGTTCAGGCCAGCCCCAAGCACCCACAGCTGTCTATCCAGGAATAGACTTGCCAGGGTATGAGAATGAACTTGAATGTCTATCCACAGAACTGCAAAGAGCGGAAAGGAAATTAGGCCAGCTCCTTCCTGTTCCTCTGGAGAAATCTGAGAGCCAGAGTAGCTAAGTGACATTTGGAGCCCAGAGCACTGTGTGGCCATACGGACCCTGCAATCCAGTCTAGTCACTTTTCCGGTACCCTCCGTTCTCCAGCTCTGCTATGGAGTCACCTGGAAGGCCACTTGTCTGTACAGCTTCTTCCTCACAGAGGTCACCTGTCAGCTGCTCCTCTCAACTCTGAGCTGTGGATCTCTCTGGGAGAATGTTGTGCGCTTCTGCCCAGCTGCTGCTAAAAACCCGGCGGCCCGACAGAGCTGTTTCTGCTGGCTAGCGCTGCGGATGAATGCCATAAATATTCGCTGCAGGCAAGAAGGGACTGGCACGGGGAATAAATATTGTTTTCTCTGAGAGGTTACATTGTAATGTTGGTTAAGGGGTGTAGCCCACTGCTGGCTTTGGGCGAAATTGCTAGTGAATATCTGACATATATCAGTCTCTGTACATGTTGTTGGTGAGGTCACATATAAATCCCAGGCTGAGAATGGCCATGTTGTACCACAGTCAGTAATAAAGCTCTCAGACTCTTCTTGAAAAACATTTTAAGATAGCATGTCTTGGATGCCGTGTTTCTGTAAATCACCCAGGAAGAACAGCTAGTAAAATTTAAAAAGTAATCAGCCATAATCATCTTCCCCAGGAGCAAAATAATGTGCTTCAGGAAGGTTCTAGGCGAGTTCCTGTTTGTTGCCCTCCAGCTTGACCACATCTATCCATAGCCTGGAATATAAAACCTCTTCTGACAGGCGGTACAGGCAGAGTTGCGGGTGGGAGCTAATGCTACAGAGTAAGTAGACTTCGGAATCAAATGGCCCGGCTTCAGATCCTAAGTTGGCCACTCCATCTTTGACAAACAGCTTAAGCTTTGTGCTCTCGGCTTCCTCGGTAATAGAGATGACAGTGCTCCTTCCTCAGATGACTGTGTGACTAAGTAAATTAATAAAAAGTGCTCAGAGCTATGTTAGCAGCTTAGCCTCTCATCTTGGAGTTTGCTTTGCCTGGTTCCAGTCATCCAGCCAACTGTGCTCCAAGAATATTACAAGATACTCTCCAGAAATAATTAATCCATAAGTTTAAAATTCCATCATGTTTTAAATAACTTGATGAAATCTGGCACTGTCCTGTTGGGGGGGGGGGATGAACCATTATCCTGTCTGGGAAACCTATGCTGAACATACTGGTTGACCTTTGGCAGTCCCTGTGTTTATCAGATTGACTGCTCTGGTATTGTTACCTGTGTGTGTGTGTGGGGGGGGGATTTAGCACTATCCATGGTTTTACACATTGCTTGAGAGTATTGTAATGTATCCCCCACCAGTGGGGATTCCTATAGTATGTGTTATTGTATATGTTATACATGAACTTCCATTATCATCATTACCATTATTTTTTTTATTAATTTTATTTATTTCTGTATGTGTATGAATGTACTGTCTGCATGCAAGTCTGTGCACCCGTGTCGTGCAACGCCGCGGAGTTCAGAAGAGGGTCTCGGATTCCCCTGGAACTGGAGTTCTCCTGGAATTGGAGCTTCAGACAGTTCTCAGCCACCATGTGGGTGCTGGGGATCGAACCCGGGTCCTCTGTAAGAGCGGTCGGCGCTCTTAACCGCTAGGCCATCTTCCAGCCCCATCATTACCATTAGTATGCACCTATTATAATCCTTAAAGACAGTCACCAACTGGCTAGCTAGTTTGGTAAATGGAAAATAGAAGAAAAATATGCCTCCTTCTCTTTCAGTGCTGGAGACCAAACTGAGGGTCTTGCACATGCTAAGTCAAACTCCTACCACTGAGTGGGGCCCTAGCCATGTTTCCTAGTTGAATCCACCTAAACTCTAATCTTAGCTTGGCTATTTGCTATCTATAAGGACCTGGGCAAGGGCCTGTGCTTCTCTATCCACAAAGGGAAGTCAGCACTCCACACTCCTGCCGGTCGCATTAGGTGACTGGTATGCCCATGGTGCCTACAGCACAACCCTTGCCGAGCAGTCATCCTGTCCAAGGGCCAGTGCTCCATCCCTGTTTTTCATTCAGGCAGTAATGGTAAGGGAGCGACACTCTGTGGGAGGTGTTTTGCTGCCTGCTGCAGATACTCGGATCTCTGGATTAGGGGCTGTGGTCTCATCCAAGCCTGTTTCATTCTGTTTCTTTCCTAGAAGGGCAGACTTTGCTTTGGCCCCCACAGATGCAGATGCATGTAAGATGGTCTGGAACTCCTCTCTGCCAATAGAAACTCACATCTTTTCTCCTCCTCTCCAAGTCCCACCACCCTCCCTTGCCACCTCTTTACCAACTCGGTTTACAATCCCATCCAGTCCACTTCACCAAACATCATGGTTGGTTTTCTTTTCTCTTTTCAAAAATTTCCCAACAATATTTTTTCACCCTGTTTGGGAAATCCAGATAGTTCTTCCTCTGTTCCTGGGGACCCCTCTCTCTCTCTCAACACAGTTAAAGGCAACCTGTCTTTCAAAGTCTGGATTGGAAATAAGAAGGAAGGAAAGCCAGCGTGATGGGACACGCCTTAATCCTAGACTGGGAGGCAGAGGCAGGCGGATCTTTGTGAGTTCAAGGCCGGGCTGGTCTATAGAGGGAGTTCCAGGACAGGGGCTTACAGGGAAACGCTGTCTTGAAAAGACAAAAAAAAAAAAAAAAAAAAAGAAAGAATGTAATGTCTGCCATTTGTAGCTTTTATAATCACTATATGTCAAAATGATAATGACAGGCATATTGGGCCAAAGAAAATAATTAAAATTATTTCACCTTTCCACCCTGACCTCTTTTTTAATTAATTTTATTTATTTTTGTATGTGTATGAATGTACTGTCTGCATGTAGGTCTGTGCACCCATGTCGTGCAATGCCGTGGAGGTCAGAAGAGGGTGTCGGATTCCCCTGGAACTGGAGTTCTCCTGGAATTGGAGTTACAGATGGTTCTTAGCCACCATGTGGGTGCTGGGGATCGAACCCAGGTCCTCTGCAAGAGCAGTCAGTACTCTTAACCACTAGGCTATCTCACCAGCCCCCCCGACCTCTTAATGTAGCTACTAAAACCTAATTATGCGTATGTGGATTATCCTCTATTTCTATAAGATACAGAGCAAATACAGACTTCTTTTTTAAAAATGTTATGTTTCCATGTGTGTAAATGCACCAGTGTCATGCAATGCCCAATGAGGACAGAAGAGGGCATCAGAGAACTGGAGTTATGGACAGTTGATATCTGCCATGTGGGTGCTGAGATTTAAGCCTTTGTCCTCTACGAGAGCAGCCATTTGCTCTTAACCACTGATCCATCTCTGAGCCAAGAGAATAATACAGACATCTTAAATCAGAATCTTAGTTGAATAAATTATCTCTTATGAATGTCTGGACACATAATCTGCCACACTATAGAATTTACCCCATCACCTGTCCTTGTCTGTATGCACCTACCTCATGACTACAGCAACTATACTTCTGAAATTTCCCAGGAGAGTCCTAAGTTATATGTCTTGTTCTGCTGAAAGTCTTAGTGTGCCTCATTTCACTATCAAAAGAATCCTAGTTCGAGTGATGAATTACACTGTTATCCTACTTAGAAAGATACACCGGATCTCTTGTGTTACTCTATACATCCTTCTCAGTGATATAATTTTGCTAGCTGGAAGGTACCGGAAACATGTTTCTAATGTCCTAAATAGGGTCCCCTGTCTGTATTCCAACATGTCTGGGCAAAAAAAGGGCACTGTCTTCATGAAGACGAATCCAAGTTCATTGGTGACCTCACTTTATAACAACCTGCTCTTAGGAGAACGCATTTCCTGGAATCAGCTTTCATTCTTCCTAAGGGTGGTAGGTACCTCATGACCTAATTATCTTGTCCTAAGCCCCACATCTTAAAGGTTCTATCACCTCCACCGTGGGGTGGTTCGTCTGCTTTGATGGACACTGTGAAAGAAACTGTATCCAAAGCACAGTGCCCCTGGTCAAAACGACCATGAGAAACATTTCTGCCCTGTCCAGACAGACCCTCTTCCTTGTGGTTATCATCGCTAATTTTCCTAGCTATCAACATGCCTTTCAGCAAGAGAATGCGCTTCTAGGTTGGACTTTCAACTGAAAAGTCCTCTACTGTTGACTACTGTGGACATATTAAATCGAATTTCCATGAATTCTCTTTAATTATCTTATACCCAGTTTTATTTAGAGTGAATATACCAGCCATAAACAGGACTAGATGCACATGCCACCTACCCCTCCCATTCAGATCCCTGAAGGAAGCCCGAGGCTTCGAGGCCTGGTTCTGGAGACAAGAGACAGCCTTTCCCACAGCTGATCTTCCTCACATCTCAGGTGTTTTGAAAATAACCTTTCTCCAGAAAGTGACATTTGGATATAATCATAGTAATTAGTTAGGTCCCCATCAGATGCCACACGGAGGCTCAGCTATCTCTTTTACTGATGTCTTTTCTTAAATCTGTACAAATTCTGTTTCTCAATTACAGAAACTGGGCAATATAAGATTTTGTTCTTTCTCATATTAGAAAATGGCAGCTGGCTTCTCTTTCTCTTCTTGGTTGTTGGTACAGAGAGGCTCGACTCATTACTGTCTTCTGCATCTATCCAGTGGGATGCATTCCGTGTTTTTTCAATTGATAAAGCCTTGCTTAAATATTCTCTTGTTCAGTAAACTGGTCACAAATTCCTTCTGCTCTCTAAAACAGCTGCGTCTCTGGGAGTTCTATGACAGGTAACTATGACCTGTTTACTGAACAAGAGAATATTTAAGCTACAGGTAAGTTTGATGGGCCACAGTGTCTGCCTTTGGAATCCATCCCCTTGACTCACTGTGCCTCTCCAAAGGTTGGGAAGCTTTTATTTAAATCTGTACTGGAAAAAGAGAAACTCCATCCTCATGCATCACACCCTTCCATTTTGGCTGTGACAAAACAGAAATCCAACAGTTCCCATCCTGCCAATTAAAGAGCTGCTTGTAGCTGTGCTTTGGAGGAATGCCAGGCTGAAGAAGCTCTGCTTCCTGGTCATTTGGGAAGGAGGTTTCCTCCCTCCACCCCTTCCTTCTTCCATGCACCTTCTAGCATCAGACATACATGCAGCCCACATCATTAAGTACTGAGACTGTATGTCTTAATTCTCCATGAGAGATTTTCTCTGGGGGAGATGGGGTGTCTCTCGAGGACTTGAGCTCCCAGTGGTAGTGCTGTGCTGGAGGACGGGTGGCATATTTAAGCAAACAAATGTCCAGAAACTTCTTGTGTTTGGGAGCAGGAGAGTGGAGCTGTGCTGGCTCAGGTGTTCAGAGTATAACATGGACTTGCCAGGCTTTGAGATTTGCTAAGGAAAGCCTTAAAGTCCTGAACTTGTACAGGAAAGAACAGGGACTTAGGTTGTGGGATAATTTGTTGAACTTATTTTCTCTTCATATCTGTAAGACTCGCAGGTTATTAAAGAACATCACCAATTCCCACCTTTTCTTTGGGGTGCCTCTTAATATTATTTATTACCCTTTTCAACAGAATGAGGATAAAACCAGGATAAAATTATGGTTTAATTTTTTAATGTAATTCTTTGTGAAACAAAAAGATGTCTGCGCTCCCATAGCTGGATAGATGTACAGCAAATAGGCGAGAGTCGAGCTGTGTAACATCAGGACCAGTTTCTATAGCAACAAAAATGTCAGCCATCCTTTTGGCTGATCCTATTAATCTGGAGTAGACACAATGATACTGACACATTCGAAATGTATTTAAACCAGAAGGTGAAAATACAACCAGCTATAGATTTTAAGCAGAGGTAGAGATGGGTAGCAGCCTAATGATGGAACTTTGACGCCAGCCTGATGTAAAGGAATGTGAGGAATTCTCACTCAGCCCCTGGATTTTGCTTAATTTTTATAAAGATTAATTTCTCCTTACAATTTTTTACTGATCTATTTGAGGTCAAGTAGAGGAGAAGGAAGGGAAGAGGGCAGTCTCCATCAGCTTTGATACTAAACAGCGCTGTCTTTTCAATAGTGTTAGCTCAGAGAAAACAGTAGAAATGAATTGTTTTGAAGATAATGAAATCTGAAACTTGGAGAAGCTACTATGGGCTGTGCACTTTCTGAAAGAGGAAACACCGGGCTACTGGGAGAGGTCAGACTTTTGGACATTTGGTGGTGGAGGTCTGCTGTTTGAACTGCACCGTGGGTTCATGTGAGGACCGTGAACAGTCCTGTTTTCTGTTAATGGAAGTAATCGTCAGGGCCTGTGTGCTTTGCAGGGCTGATCTGAAGAACAAATGAGATAATGGATGTGGAAACACTTTGAAAGAAGCCTAAAGTGCTAAAGTGATGGGACAGATTATTATTATTATTAAGGAAATGCTAAAGAAACCCTCTTTTCCTAAAGAGTATCACTTGCAGGCTGAGTTTAGGAAGTGAGCTATCAGTTATGAAATCTGGGTCAGTGGTGGACCCCCCCACCCCCACCCCCCGGGAGACTGAAGCTATTGTGTGAGTCTCCCTTTGGTGCATCTTCTCACTTCAGGATTATTTAAGCAAGTAAATATTTTCCCACTTTTCAAAGCACCATGACAGTCTCTGGAATATTTTTGCTGTGGAAGCACAAAGTAAATGGGGATGCAGATCCGCACCATTAGGAGAAAATAGTACCTTCCCATCTCTAAACATTTTCAGCTCCTCAGGAAAGATGACCACTTCTCATTACGGAAAAATGAATTTGCCAGGGAAAAAAAAGTATCTCTTAATTCGCACTTTGTTCTTCCTGTGTCTAAAAGCACAAAGGAAAATTAGCTCTGGAGGTCTATTCTTGGTTTATTGTTATTAAAACGATTTCCGTTTCTTCACACACTCCGCAAGTCTTTAAAACTGACTGTGGAATGACAGAAGAGATTGGAGAAACAACCAGCAAGGAAAATAAGAAGAGCGCACACTGTGAGATTAAGCAGAACTCCTTCTATAAGGAAAAATAATCTTTTTTAAAAAAATGAGTGGACAAAGGTCTGCATAGTCTCCCCCATCTGGGGGTGCTCTTTTATACTTTAGAAATAATTAACACTCTCAAAGCAAATGAGATGCTTTCAACTGTGCCTCCAAATAAAATGTTGCTTCTTGTAAACCGTGGCTGGGGATCTGTAGCTGTCATCTTCCAGCCCTGCTCCATGATTGATGATCAGGGAGATTCCCCAAATCTCAGACTTTGTCTACATCCATCAGTCAAAGTTCCGATCTGTGTACAGCACTGTGCTCAGTTCATGCAGATCAAGGAGAGAGAGGATAAGATGGATGTAACTAGAATTCTTTGTATGTATTTACCAAATTTTAGGCTCTGAGATACTGTCTTTCTATTAGTTCAGTATATTAAAATACAATGACTTTACACACCCTTATGGAGCCATAGAGACTACCTGATTAGTTCAAATCGAGAGTTTCAAATTTCTGGTTCTTATTTCACACTTAGTTCCTCAAGGGTGGATTTTTTTTTTTAATCGCTCCATTAGCTTCCCAAAGGCCCCCTTTTAAACTGGTTATATAATACAGTATTGAGGAGGTTGGTTTATTAGTCAGGTACAGGTTCAAGTTTAAGATCTAGGACTTAAGAACAATGAATTTGGGGAAATTCCCTGAGCTTCCGTTTTTCTCCTAAAAAATGAAGGGCAATAGAACCTAACACATAGGGGTCCATAAGAATTTTATTGAGAAATATGTGGAACAGGCTTAGCCAGCAAGGTGACTTATACCAAGAATCCGATAAATATTAGCAGCTGCGATCATTATCATTGTAAATGGTATACAACATTTTGACCCAGAGCTTTCATTCAGCTTAGAAAACAAGTATGTTTTGCCAGGCATGGTGGCATGTGCCTTTAATTACAGCCCACAGGAGGCAGAAGCAGGTAGATCTCTGCTAGATGGAGGTCAGCCTGATCCACATAGTGACTTCCTAGTGGGCTGAAACTAGGGAGACCCTGTCCAAAAAAAAAAAAAAAAGAAAAGAAAAGAAAAGAAAGAAAATCAACAAGTATATTTTACTAGCAAGCAGAAGTACAATAAATTTCTTCATGTCTCCTAACTGATTCCACCCTAAGGAAGCCTCAGAGGTGAGGACATAGTTAGAAATATGGAATATGAGAACTATGATGGGGCTCAGAGTACTGGGAGCATTCCTTAGCAGAGGAAAGATTGTGTTGTGTGTTGAAACAGCATTTTATATCCCACTCTGTCTTTAAATTTTTACAAAATATTTTATTTATTATTTTTAGTTTTTGTGTGTATGAATGTGTAGCATGCATGGATTGGCATCTTGGAACCTTTCTTTAAATAGTCTCTGTCAGATATTTGCCACAGTAAAATGAAAAGTAACTAACACAGATATCTTGATATTTTCAGACTTATTCCATCTAAATATCAATGCTTTTCTAAGATGGTTAGGAGGTGTGTATTTGTTGAATGAATATATAGACAAAGCAAGGGAGAAAGTTCAGATAGATTATTAAAATTAAATTAATTAAATTATTAAAATTAAAATAAATTAAATTATTAAAATTCTAAGGAGCTCATTTAAGTCCCCGTGTGATAAGTGTTGCATGTTCATGCTTTGAATTGGCCAGTTTAGAGCTAAGAAACTACCAGCCTCTGACACCTTTGTAACTGTGAGCCCTTTCCTTAGGTTCCTCTGTCCAAGGAATGGTTTTTTGGCTTAGAGGTGAATGTGAATTGAGAGGCTTCGAGAAAGTCTGAAGGGAGGCCTCTCCAGCCATCCCTGTTCTGCTAGGGAGGGGAACCAGGCCCCTTTGAGATCCACATGCTTAAATCAATAATTGTGAGTGGAGCTGCCAGGAAAGCAGCCAGCTCATCAAGTGTTGCCTGAGGAGCCCTTCGCCTTCCACTGCCAAGAAGTGTGACCCGTCCCTTCTGCCTGGGCAGCTGGGGCCCAGACAGCCTGAGGTAACAAGTCCTGGAAAGGCAGAACAAAAATCCCTTCCAGAGCTGCAAGGAGATTGTACTGGAGAAGTGGGGCATCCCTATGTCTGATCTTTCATGGACGGCTGGCTGGAACTTGGACTGGACGTCTAATATAGTTAAGAAAAATGTTGCCAGTGTTACCTACAGTTATTCTAAAACATCTGTCCCTTTACACATCTGGTCTATGAAGCACCGTGTCACCAGCCTTTCAGGTCCCTCTCCCTCTCTGTGAATCCTGGATCCTAATGCCAAATACTACTTTAATAGTCAGCCCCATCTCATCTAAGATAAAACAAACATAGGCTCTAATTTTACATGTTGAATACACCAATTATAATAACTGATATTTATTCAATATCTGGCATGTGCCTCACCCAAAATAAATGCCTTGTTTCCCTTCATTCATTTGGTCTTTCACACAAGATCAGGAAACTGAGACATGAGGTAATCTGTATGCTCAATAGAAAGAAATTAGATTAAGAAGCATGTTCAACGAAAAGTCATTTGTCTAGGAGTAGAGAACTTATTCTTGAATGATAAGGAAGGAAATGCCCTGGGGACATGGCATTGCCCAGGGAAGGGATGAGAAGGACACTGGCTTGCTGTTTGCAATGTTCAGTCCTGGTACATTGGGGGAAATCCGCAAACCTGGGTTGATGTGAATCAACATGTTGGGATGAACATCACAAGCAATTCTAAGTCAGTAAGAGGTTCAGAATTAGTGCACCTTACGCATCACGCCTTAAGAGATGTCCTGATCAGATGCCCTGGATCAACCAGATATTGCATGCCAACCAGGCTGAGACCAGCAAGACAACAGGATCCAAGAGGCAGAAACAGTGCCCAGCATCCTTTGCTCTCAGAGGCTGGTGAGTGATAGAGCCTTCTCTGAAAGCAAGAGCAAATTTTATGACTGCAACTCACAGATTTCTCATAATAATGAATTCACCATTAAATGTCCTCCTAATCCACACCAGCTGATGGATGAACCCCTGAAACAGAAAGTCCCCAGCAAGATCTATGGGAGTGGCAACATGTCAGAGAGGACGGATGCCGTTAGTCACCGGGAATTGCAGGAGTCAAAGGAAGATAGGACCATTTGCCTGGACTCTGTTTGAGAGCCAGATGACAAATGAAGTCCCCAGTGGTGTGTTGTCCAGCATTCCATTCATATTAGCCACACATTAGTGGCCTATGATGGAGGAGATATGAAGAAAGATCACAACATCCTGAGCGGCGGGGTGTGCCTGAGAGGCACCTTACTGCAGAGCTGTGGGAACAGTGATGTCAGTGAGCCAAATGAAATGTTAAGGCAGAGGCCAAACAAATCAAGAAGGTGAAACAATGGATAAAGCAGCCAAGAACCCATGGCGGTTTATGTCTCCCGAAGTACACACATGCGTGGACACGTTTCTCCAGTGAAAGAAGGAGGTACACACACCCATTCAGTATCAGCATCTGACTCTGCCGGTCATAACCTAGACAGGGAGCCAGACATTCTGACTGTGCTTCTTCATCCCCCAGTAATGCCCTGACGCTTCTGTTTGAGAAATATTTACCAACTGACTACTAAGTAAACAAACAAACAAACAAACAAACAACGACAACTCCTGATAGCCTGGAAAATTCTTGAAGAGAACAAGCTGATGTTCTTAAGGTATCCAAAGACAAGTAGGATGTAGGATGACAATTCTAAGTCACGGAGAGGGGTTCAGAATTAGAGGACCTTATACATCACACCTTATGAGATGTCATGAGCAGATGCCATGGATCAACTAGACATCACATGTTAACCATGCTGAGAACAATTCAGGGTAGGAAGGGACAGAACAAGGATGTGGATTATCTGCTGAGAGCATTCAAATGTCTTCTTTATAAAATGAACTTAAGGTCTTTTTTTTTTTTTTTTTTTTTTTTTTTTTTTTTTTTTAGATAAGGTCTCCCTGTAGCCCCAGCTGTCCTGGAACTCACTCTGTAGACCAGGCTGGCCTTGAACTCACAAAGATCCACCTGCCTCTGCCTCCCAAGTGCTAGGATTAAAGGCATGCACCACCACGCCCAGCAGGTCTTCTTCTTTTTTTAATGAAAATCCTGGTGTTGACCTGTTTGAGATTGCTAGGTGCCTAGCTTGCTTCCTGGACACCTCCCTCCACACTTTACGAAGCTCTGCCATATGCCGAGACCTTAGTTTACAGCAGCAGAAGTACTCAGTAGCACACGTTAGTACCTTCAACATACAAACATATGAATGAAACCAAAACATTATAGAACTGTAATTAAATCCCATTCCATCCCATTCCAGTCCATTCCAGTCCATCCCAATCTATTTTTCTTTATTCTAATTTTACTTTGTTTAAGAATAAGTCATTACAAATATTTTAAGTTTTTAATTAGTATACACAGTACTAGGTTTCATTTTGGCATATTTTTTTCTTTTTAGTTTTATGCTTTTTTGGTATTTTTGAGACAGGGTCTCCCTTTTCGTACCAGCTGTCCTGGAGCTTGCTCTGTAGACCAGGCTGGACTTGAACCCACAGAGATCCACCTACCTCTGCCTCCCGAGTGCTGGGATTAAAGGCGTGCACTACCATGCCTGGCTCATTTTGGCATTTTCTTTTTATTTTATTTTACTTTATTTATTTTTTTAATTTTATTTATTTCTGTATGTGTATGAATGTACTGTCTGCATGCAAGTTTGTGCACCCGTGTCATGCAATGCTGCGGAGGTCAGAAGAGGGTGTTGGATTCCCCTGGAACTGGAGTTCTCCTGGAATTGGAGTTTCAGACGGTTCTCAGCCGCCATGTGGGTGCTGGGGATCGAACCTGGGTCCTCTGTAAGAGCAGTTGGCGCTCTTAACTGCTAGGCCATCTCTCCAGGCCCTCATTTTGGCATTTTCAAACTTTTCATTGGTGTTGACCGTCTTCCCCTTCTCCCCCATTCCTCTAACTCCCTTTGAACCCTTTACCCTCAATAGTCTGCTATTTACTTTTATGACCCAAATGTTCAATTAACTTGGCCCCTTCCTTAAATGCTTTTTGTCCCCTCTCTCGTGGTCCCTTTTATAGTTTTATAGCCTATAACTTACATTCTCACACCCACATACATGCACATATGTCAGAAGTAAAATCTAGGATCCATGTATTGTCCTGAAATTTTCACAATTTCATTTTTCCTGGATAAACCCCACTGTGAATGTATACCATGTCATCATTATCCATTCATCTTCTGATAGATATCTAGGCTGATTTTCTTGCAATTCTGACTAGAGTGGTAATAAACACAGATGCTCAGGTATCACTCTGAAAGGTTGTGGAGTATATTCTCAAGAGTGATAGAGCTAGGTCATATTTTGGTAGTTTTATTTTTAGTTTTTTGAGAAGTCTCCACACTGATTTCCACTGTAGTTTATTGGTTTACATTCCCATCTTCCTTAATAGCACTTCCTCTTTTTAATATTCCTTAATAACATGTCCTCTCTGACATTGGTGTCATTTGTTTTAACAAAGATAGCCATTCTGACAGTGATCACCTAGAATCTCAAAATAGTTTTCATCTGTTAGACACAGTTCCACATGCACTTATGGTTCTTAAACCAGGTTGAAAGGCCATGTGAACTTCAACCCAGCTTCAAACAACCCTGTGAAGGGTCAGCTTGTGCCTCCCTTTTATGCATGTGAAATGGAACTAGGAAGCTGTGTGACTTTCCTGCTACCCTATCATGGCCTTCCATCAGCCATGTCTCACATCTCTGTGGGGAAAGTATCTCAGGCTATGCAGTCCTAGTGGCAGAGGGCTCTGGCTCAGGCTCTGATCTTGATTTTGGACTGCCCTTGAGGATAGCTTGCTTTCTCTGTTTGTTCTTTTGTTAAATTTTTTATTTATTTATTTTTTATGTGTATGAATGTACTGTGTGCATGTAGGTTTGTGTACCCATGTCGTGCAATGCCATGGAGGTCAGAAGAGGGTGTGTCGGATTCCCCTGGAACTGGAGTTAAAGACGGCTCTCAGCTACCATGTGGGTGCTGGGGATAGAACCTGGGTCCTCTGGAAGAGCAGTCGACACTCTTAACCCTTAGGCCATCTCTCCAGCCCCCTGTTCTTTGTCTCCTTATGTCTACTGGGATCATCTCCTCTTGGCCAGTTGGCATAGGGTAATCTTTCAAGTTGGAAATAGGGTTTGTGGTGGTTTGAATGAGAAGACAGCCCATAGGCTCTGAGTATTTGAACACTTGGCCCCAGCTGATGGGGCCATTTGCAGAGGATTAGGAGGTATAGCCTTGCTGGTGGAACCACGTCACTGGGGGTGGGCTTTGAGAATTCACAGTCTTGCCTCATTTTGAGTATCTCTCTCTCTCTCTGACTCTTGCTTCCTGCACCTGCTTCAAGACGTGGATATGCAGCTTTCAGCCCATTCCTTCCCAGACACGATGGTCTCTTGTTTCCTTGGAAGCATAAACCCAATAAACTCTTCCTTATGCAAGTTTTTTTGGTCATCGTATTTTATCACTGCAACAGAAAAGTGACAGATGCAGAGTTAAACATAAGCTTGATCACCCATCTGCACTGTCTGCTGTGGCCCATCAAGCCATTCCTTCTTCCTAAGCCATTTTCTGGCCTCCAGGTTATGGCAAATGAATATGGGTTAATCTAGAAATGTCTGGCAGTTGCTGTCATGGTGTGGCTGAGTCAGGCTTCTTGAGCCCCACATGTGACTCTTACTCCTCCTCTCTTACAAGTATAATACAGTCAGGGGCCATATTTGTAAATACTTAAATGTTCAATGTGTGGCCATACGGATTTGTTATAGACTCTATCTGTCCTTAACTTCAGATTTTCCAGTTCAGCACTGAGTCCCAAGGGGAAACAGTGAGGTTTTGGGATCAGATCTGCATGTAAATGCCAAAGGTAAAACAGTCATTTGTGTCCTCGCCTCTGATTTTCCTGACAGTTCTTCTTGTTTAGCCTTGCCCACACTGAGACGGGAGCCTGATGAAAAAATAATAGATATAAATTGTGCTTCCGTCATTGGCTGTTTATCTTAAAAAGAGAAATTCGTTTCCAGGCTGTCCGATAATTGGACATCCAAACGTCCACTAAGAAAGGGGAGGACAGGGGAGCGCAGCACAAAGCACAGCCCCCATGTTGATTTTCTTCATTAAGGGAGGGAAAAGGCCACTGATCTTTTCATTTTTCTAAGTTGTGGCCTTCCTTGTTCATGGACTGTGGCACCTACTACCTAAATAGTCCATGCATTATCTATGAATTGTTAAGGCTTCTGTGCAGTCCATTCTGGGGAACAGGCATGGATGCTTGAACAAAGGACCAGGCCCGCAACTAGAACTAGACTCACCCCTTCATTCGGCTATTCCTCTTCCACTGGTTATTGAAGAAATGAACTTTTCTTCTCACCAGCTCCTCCACATGGTGCCCACAGGAGCCAAAGCAAGACATTCCTGAAACTCTCCCACAAGCCAACACGGAGTTAACATCCAGCTCTGTGTTCTTAGGGCTGGTACAATGAAGGTAGTTGTCGCACTCTGGGATAGTTTGTTACAGAATTTTGCTTTGAGACAGGATCTCTCCCTCTAGCTCCAGCTTGCCTGTAACTTGCTATGGCCTGGATCTCACAAGATTCCCCTGACTCTGCCTTTCAAGTGCTAGGATTAAAGACATGCATCATCATGTCCAGACCTTTCTTAAAACTGAAGTTAGATTGGTGCTGGGACCAGAACCCCAGTCCTCTGAAGGAGTAGAGAGCTCTTTGAACCACTGAGCCATCTCTCTATCCCCGAGGTAGGAGGTGATGGTACAGACAGTACGAGAGCAGGAGTTGGAAGAACACATTGGACTCCCTGACTGTGTGACAATGTGTGGACAGCCTGGTCTTCTCAGAATGTTTCTTTCTCTGTGAAGTAGGGACTCATGGGCATCCATCTGCCAAGGGGTGGGGGTGAGCCTCCAGTGGGGCGGTGCGTGGGAAAATCTTTTGCTGAATGAATCAATGCAAATGACTCGCTCATCTCTGTGCCAAGATCTACTATTTGGGACTGCGGATGAGAAAGTTTGCTTGCGGAGGTTTCCGGTAAGCGGGGTCTGAACGCAGCTGGAGCCGCTGATGCTTTTCCTTCAAGTGCTGAGTTCCACTTGCGTGGCAGCTGCAGAGCCCACTTCTCAGTACTCGGGAGTCTACTCTTTTTCTTTTCTCCTGTCCTGTTGGAGGCCTGCACCCACACAGCCTTTCTCCGGGGAAAGAAGGGCGTCTACCTGTGCCATTCTTCTAGTGACAACATGGTGCCTCCAGGCCTCCCACATGCCAGCTCCTTTCCCTATTGCTTCCATCCTTCCAACTATCCTCACACCACATACAGAGGCACACACAGTACATACAACATCCACTACACACAGCACACATTATGCATGCCACACCCCACACAGACACACAGACACACACACACAAACCACAAACACACTACAGACGTACATACCACACACATATACACTATATACATACCACACACCACACACATAACTGAAACGCACATCACAACCCAAACAAATGTCCACAGGCCCCCCCCCCACAAAACACATATGTACCACACACACATATCCCACACATACAACCTACATATATACCACTGACACATACTACACACATACCACACACACACCACACCAGATACATACACTCTCACCCCTGCATGGTACATACATACTACATGCATGCCACACACACGTACACACACAGAGATTTTCACATACGCATTTTTATTGCATTTTTTGCAAAATTCATACAATACAATTTGCTCATATTCCCTCCCTATCGGCATCCCTCTTATAGCCCCTGCAGATTTCACATACTCCATCACGTATATGATGGTCTATTGATTCAGTCTCTGTCCCCAAATGTCCTTTGGTGTGGGTCCACTCACTGGAGTCTGGTGAACCTCTTTAACGTCACACCCTTAAAGAACGCTGACTCTCCTCCCAGCAGTCATCACTTGCCTATGGTTCCTCAGCTAAAGCTGGGGTTCCTTACTCATTTCCCCATTTCTATGCTTAGACTTTTATCTGGCTTGAGCTTGCATGGGACTTGGGCATGCTGTCATCATTGCAGTGAGTTCATATGAGGAAATTGCCAGCTATCTGGAAAATTCTGGTTCCGTGTGGTCATCTACTACCTCTGTCTCTTACAATCCTTTCAATGGACTGTGAGCCTTGGGCAGCAGAGGTTTGATACAAGTGTCTTATTTGTGGCTGCCCTCTCTTATCCCCTGCACTTTGGCCAGCTGTGGTTTCCTGGGTTAATGACCATCTGCTACATGAGGAAGCTTTGCTGGTCAGAGTTGAGAGGTGCATTAATATTCCTTCCACCCTCTGTTTTGCTAGGTTCCCTAAGCCTTAGTGAAGAGATTGGCTTGTAGATGTGTCACTTAGGGCTGGGCCCCTCACAGGCACTTACACTCTGCATTGGACCAGTTCTGGAACTTTGTAATAGTCTCCATCTGTTGCAAAAAAATTAATTAATGTTTAGTTTGAGGTCCATTTGTCTGTAAATATAAGGACACATATTTAGAATATAGTAAGAAATTACGTTGGTCTAGGGATGTGACAAAGTAAGTTTTTCTATGAGATCTCGGCAGCCATGTTGTGGGAAGATCCAGTTTGAATTAGGGGCTAGTTCTCAGCTAGCACCCCTCAGGGAACCATGTGGGAGGCATGGGATCCCTCTGACCTCACCCCCCAGAGGGAGAAAGCAACATGGCCTAGACACAAGATGCTAGGCGGAGCAGCAGTATACCATGGGGTGTAACTGAGGGTCTGTGATTGGCTCTGGGAGCTGACATCATTTTGCTTATAAAAGTGAGTTGCAGCAGGTGATAAATCGAATTCTCCATTACCATCATTACACAGAATTCCTGGCTGTTATTTATGTGAGTATACAGGCCAAAGCCCACCTGGATTTCGAGTTTTGTGGACAGATTGGACAGCGGTCCACCAGACCACCAATCTGGTAATCTGGTATGGGGCTGGATGGAGATCTATCATGTCACCAGCTGTGAATTGAATCGTGAATTGGTGTAGGCTGAAGATAGGCCATCAGCCATCAGCCTGAAATTCCTGTCCAGAGACCAGCGGTCTTCGGGCAGGTGAAAAGCACACCCAGACAGGAAATGTTCTGTCTTCCCAGGCTAAGGCCCTGAGTTGGAAGTACCTCTCAGGTTGGGTTACAAAAGTAACCAACTGACCTCTGCACTGAGGGGTTAGTTCCCTTCAGTGGCCAAAGGTGGACACTATGCTCCCCTTCTCTTATCAGGACTTCGCTGTACCTGCTCATAGCAGGAGAAGCTTCCCCATCATGTGTATTTGCTATGTTCACAGTACCATACATGAGCTTTGGCTCACTGAAGAGGTGTTAAGTCCAGTTAGACAGCTGTTGATCACTTCTAAGATCAAAGTGCCACCACTGCACCAGTAGAGATTCCTTCCTAGGCAGGTCACGCGATCATTGATTGGTTTCTCCCTTGGCAGCTTGGGTGCTGTCTTCTGAAACTAGAGGAGCTCGTCTTCAGGGAGGGGGCTTCCGGATCAGCTTCAGCTTGATTGGTCCAAGTCCTATGTCCAAAGTATGTCCTGTCTTCAGCAATATTTCTACTTTGTCTACTTGGCAAATATCCACTCACTGTCTCAAGACAACTGCAGTTGCTCCTCTGTTTTGAAGCCCTCCCTCCCAGGCCTTCCTCCCTGGTCTCTGAGTTCAAACACAGCCAACAGGCCCTCTTTTTTAGGTGGGCCTCACTCTCATTGCCTGAATCATAGGAGTGATATGTTAGCTCCACTCCTGAGCAAGAATGAATCCCAGCCCTGGGACTCAGTATTGCCTTTTTCTCCATCTCCCCACTGGGAAGGTAAATAACTCTAATAAGAGGAAGGCATAGACAGACAGTATCATTGGGTACTGTTAACTGGGTTGAAATTCATTAGAAAAACTTTATGGTCCCTTACTAAATCCAAGCTTCTGGGTTAAGCTTCCTGCCTATCAGGATCTTAAGCCCGTTTCTGGTAAGCTTGTTCTTCTGGCCCAGGTGACATTTTTGAATGGCTGCTTCTAGAGTTCTTGGAGTCTCTGTGAATAAGAGGGGCCTAGTAGGAAACACGGAAGTTTTGCCCGTGTCTGATGTCTGAGCGGATTAATGACCTGTTCTACTTTCTCTCTTCTACGTAGAATAGAAGCAAACAACCGTGTGATCAAGGAAAAGAGTTTTTTCTTTTCATTTTTCTATTGGTTGCTATGGTGTCAGGGAGGAAAGGCCCATTCTGCAACTCTTAGTGTTTTGTATCAGGAGGTGACTGTCAGTGCTCAATTAATTATTCATCTTTTCATTAGGAGTAATAATGAGAAACAGGTGAAATGACAGTCTACCAAGATTACTAGAGAACCCTAAAATATTCATGTATTCTCTGCTTGGAAACCTTAAAAGGTAAAAGGAGCACTGTCTTTGAAATCAGAAGCCCTCTGTTCAAATCCTAGCCCTTTCATACCTGTATTGTAGTGTAACATTTACTTTCCTCCTTGAATATCAGTTTTCTCATCTAAGGCATGGATATAAATGACACCTGTATCTTATGAATGCCTACGGGTATAGGAAAAATACAGCATATAACACAGTCCTGATGAACTGCTTAAAACATGGTAGTGGTTCACTAAATACGACTTATTGGTGGGAGGAAAGTTAAAATGGACAGGATGCTATTCTGGTGCGGGTCAACTCAATTCACCATGACTCATCCTATTGGTTTCCAATGAGAATTTTCTGCTCTTGGGTGCAAACCTTTTGAGGAATTAGTAGATACCATGGCCAGATGGTCAGAGACCTTTGGGTGAACTGTAGTCATCACAGTACTTAAACTGTATGGCATCAAATTGCATTTTAATTGTAGCAAATAGCCCCTCTCTTTAGAAGTTCATATTTTCAAAGGAATTTCTATGATTCTGTTTATCCAAAAGAGTCTGTGAAGTTATTCTGTTCTTAAGAACACATGGCATCAGGATTCAGGTGTTCAGAGACTCCCCTCTCCTGAACTTGCCAAAGTACAGCAGCCATCAGTTCACAAGCAACGGAGCAGAGCAGAGAGGAATGAACAGAAGTCTGCTGGTGCTACATGATGGAGCATGTGATTCTATGGCTTCTTTGTCCCTAAATAATTGGAGTAGAGTCACATGAGATAATGTGTGCAGAAGCATTTGAAAGTAAAGTTTTCATTGCAATGGATCATTATTATTCTAATTACTGCTAATATGAAGAACCTAATATAGCATGGGCCAATTATCAAGATAAGAGTATTTCTGAAGTTGTGAACATTTGGTGCTTAGTTTTATGCTGTTTTGCTTTGTTCGCTAATTGTTTCATGCATTTTAATCTTCTGCCTCTATTCCAAGTAAATTGTAAGTGTGAGCATTTATTCATCCAATACAGTTCATTATTTCAAAATCATTTACTAAATGTCTAACATGAGCCAGACAGAGCCAAGTGCTATAGCCAAGGAAATGACTAGGATGCTTTTCCTTCATATGTATTCCATCCTATGAGGATACTGTCAACCAAGAGATGCCTAGCACAAGAGTGCTGGCATCTGACAAGCACAGGACATGCTCAGAGCTCACAGGGTAGACTGTGGCCGGAGCACAGAGGATAAAGCCATCACAGTGGACCAGATGAAAAAAACAGGAGGAGTTGGATAAACAGAGGTTTTTCATGTGTGTGTGTGTGTGTGTGTGTGTGTGTGTGTATACATATGTGCCTGCGTGTGTGCACACGCATGCATACTGCACATTGGTATCTGTGTGTGCATGTATGTGCATGTGCTCATTCATTGTGTCTCTGTATAAACACACACATGTGTGTATGTGTTGGACAGAGAACACAATACATTTGTGGATTGTGTAAATTCAGCAGCAGACATGTCCTGTGAAGATAGCATTTGTGGTGAAGCTGAAGAAGTTTCCATTACCTGTTGCACAACAAATATCTCTAAATCTTGGTGACTCTCAGTAACAAGAGAAAAATATGAAGATAAAAACCATTCACCCACTTATCACTTACGGTTCTTCTGTTTGTTTGGGCAGTGGGGAAAGTTTGTCTCTGCCTTGAGGATTGGGCCATTCCATCAGTTCTGCCACAACAGATTATGGCACCCTCAAAACTCCAAATGAGGAACAGAGTCTATCAGAACAGTGGTACCACCACCCACAGACTGTTCAGTGGGGAAAAGAAGAGGTCACACATTTCAAAAATCAACTCTTGGAAGAAAGTTGGAAAATGAACCAGAGAAGGTCAAGGCAGCATGAGAGAGGCCAATTCCAGCTTGTCCATAGCTGACAAGAAGTAGTGAGTGTGTGAATTACCATACGGTCAGTCAGACTGGTAGAAGAAAAGAGGGCTAGGGTAATTCATCCATTTGCTCCAATTTAACAGATATTTACGGAGTGACTACTATATGCACATGTGCTCAGAATTCAGCAGTAAATAACAAATAAAATCCTTCCTTATAATGTTTGTAGGGAGAATAAAAAGTTAAACATGTATAAAACATGATTAAAGAATAATTCTGAGATGAGAGCTATTACATATTAGGGAATGTGCATTAATTTTTGATAATATGCCTGCAGAATGGTTTAGTAAATTCTGCTAAGGGAGGGGAGGACAAGCCATGTGGCTACAGGGAGAAGAATATTCCAGACAGAAGGAACCATAGGCACGAAACTCTTGTATTAGTTTCCCCAGGCTGCACTAATAACATACCATATCTAAGCATCTTACACATTAGAAACAGATCACCCAAGATCCAGGCATCTGCATGACTGCTTCCATCCGGGGGTCATGAGAGGCCATCTGCCCCTGACCTCTCACTTAGCTTATGGTGGCTTGCATTCCTTGGCTTATGGATACATCATCCCAGTCTCTGCCTTCACCTTTACACAGTTTACTCCCTGTGTGTGTGTGTGTGTGTGCACGCGCGTGTGTGTGATGCTGTGTTAATTTGTCCCCTTTTCTTAAGAACACCAGCTTTATTGGAACGGGTCCCATTCTGAGCACCAATTGCAATTTGGTTGTTCTTTAGGGACTCTGTCTCCAGGTAAAGTGACATTTAAGTTATTAGGGGTTAGGACTACAATGTGTATATTTTTGGTAGAACAGGCTCCAATGTATAAGTACAGTTCAAACAGTAGACGAGAAAGACAGTCACTGTGACTGAACAAAGGAAGGAAGGATTCTTTAGAGATGCATTCCCAGAGTAACTTGGCTTGGTTCAGGTAGAAACTTTACCCACAGGGAGATGATTCACATTTCCTCTGTGAAATAGAGAGCCATTGAAGTATTAAGGCAGAGGAACAACGTACCTTGTCTTACTATTTTCTAGTATTACATTAAGTACTCTGTTGGGAACAGAATAAAAATTCGCAGTGATCCTTAGAAGATGATTCTGTAATTTGGAAGAGGAATACTAGTGGTTGAACCACAGAAACAACAGTAGAACTGGTGACATCCTCTGCTTTTTGACTCAAGGATTAGCTGAGGCTAGGTGAGCAATAGAAAGATTGTGTTATCATACATTTTGAGTTTAAGGGTGTTCATCCAGATGTCAGCTGTGGACATGGTAAATTTGAGATGGCTGTTGGGTGTCCAGCTGGACATGTAGGTGTACAGCTGGATATGCAAACCTTCATTTCCAGGAAAGGTCCAGACCGAAGGGATAAATCTGGAAGTTGTTAGTACATGAATATTTGAAGACATGCAACAGGGAAGTATCTTTAATAAGTAAGTTACCATCTCTGAATTTTTAATGAAAATTTAGCAGCATCGTAGTGAGAACCCAGGGCAATAACCTGGGAAAAGCAAGGGAAATTGCAAAGCGGGTCCAGACATGATGAGTGTAGGAAGAAGTTGCAATGAACAGCCTTGGCCTCACTCCAAATCTCTTATTACTCACTCCCAATGTCCAGGCTTCTTTTCAAATACCTTGAGTTATCTTCCCATATTCCAAGGAAAGTGCATGCATCCTGAAGCTGGATGCAGCAGTTTTGCAATCCTCATCCATCCTCAGTTCGGAAAGGGTTAATCCCACACCAATGGGGGTGTGCAAACCAGGAGCCGTTCTAAATCTCAATACCACATGTCGCCTCAGGGAGCATCATGGACTAAAGCCCAAGATAAAAAGGCCTGACAAAGATTATTGACGGTTTACCTTTTAATGAGCAGCTTGGATTGATTCTGTTTCCCTCTGGGATGGCTTTCTCTGTCCGGCCTCCACCCAAGAGGCTGTGGGAACAGCAGCAACCAAAACTACAAATCTCCAATCTGAATAATTGCGAGGATCTTCTCGCTAACAAATAAAGCTTCCGGGGTGAGAAATGGCTTACAGCTTTAAAATATATAAATGTATACATTTAGGATTGTTATGATTATTGTGATTACCATTAAGCATTACCGGTATGCTGGATATTTTCAAAGAGGCTGGGTGCCTCTAATTGGATGCTCCTTTCAACTTCCCTCTGGGTAGGTCAGCAGTGTTAACTCTTAATCATCCAAGGCAATTAAATGCATGCAGTTCTAACCTGTGTACCAAAGGCGGCGGAGATGTTAATATAGTTGTAATGGTAGAGCCAGTGTGCTATTTAGGAGGAAGAGACTAGCAATCATTGTGTGGACTCTGACACAGCTGGTTTGAAGAGGGAATTTTGACATCTATCATGGTGGTGAGCAAACCTTCTGGAGACACTGATCCTGCCACCCATCCCAGTGGACATCCCTCTGAACCTAAACCTTCCCTTTGCAGTGCCCAGGGCTTCATCTGGGCTGTTGGATCATTACTTAACTGTGAATCAGATCTACAGGTCATATTGGGGTGGTTACGATCAAGACTAGAGTATGAAACACCAAACAGGAAAATCAGTAATTTTTAGATAATCTCTTGGATGACATTGTCATGCTAAGAAAATGAATTTCATGCTGGCTTTACCACCTACTTACCCAGTCTTGAATCTAAGTCCATGTCTGACCTCTACTCAGTAACTTCAGTCCCAATACATGGTAACTATGGAGAGAGGAGGTGGGCCATACATAGTTCTGGCTTTTAAAATATTTTGTTTATTACTTTTACTTTATGTGTATGAGTGTATTACCTGTGTGTATGTAAGTGCATCTGTGTGGAGCTTAGGGTGTTTGATTTCCTTGAAACCAGAGTTACTGATGGTTGTTAACTGCTGTGTGGGTGCTGGGAATCTCACCTGAGTCCCCTGCAAGAGTAATCAGTGCTTTTAACCACTAAGCCATCTCTCCAGCCCTTGTATTTCTGTTGTTTTTTTTTTTTAATGACTCCAAACTGACTGGAAAACGAACTTTAGAGTTTTCTTTATTGGAATTCACATCAATACATCTTATAGTTTCACTCAGTCATACACATATAATTGAAACAAAGAAAAGATTCACAAGTTTCTCTGAACCATAATTACTGTTTTAACCATAAGGTGCTTTCTGATTTAATCAATCTCCTGGGTTATTCTTTTCTGAAAAAGAGTAGAATATGACAGTTAACTGGGATTTCATTATTTGTAGTGATGTAGTTTGGAAAACACTGAGCTGGGGGAAGAAGCAAGGAGCTCTCTGGGTTGTGGGTAGAAGAGATCAGTGAAGATATGGAAAGTCCAATCTGTCTCAAGAGAAAACTGCAAAGCCATGGAGAGGCTCAGAGAGTCTTCTTCCTGGAGCCTTTTCCAGCATATGGCCCTACTGAAGAGATCCAGTCCAATATACTAGACTGACATGAAGGAGTCCTGGGATTTAATAGTGGGCCCTTGACCTTAGCTGGACTCTAGTTTTCTGTTCTTGACCTTCACAGGCCGCCTAGCAACACTTTAAGCCCTGCATCTGACCTCCAACAATGTTGGAGATTTGGTGTTTACCTCTCCAGATTGTCAGCCCATCCTTCCCTCCTGCTCCAAGCCAGGGAGGCTACATCCCCTCACATTGCCCACCCCCAACCCCTGAGCTGCTGTGTGCATCTTCCCCAAGGCAAGCACCAGCAGGGGGAAGGGGAAGGAGCCGAGAATCAGGATAAGGCCTTACTTCTCTCCCTACCGGGCTGTGGCTGAAAGGTACTGGATTCATTTGATTAAGCCAAAGCCCCAGCTGGGTAGCCCCTCCTATGCCCACAGCAGCCCAGCGGGACCGGTGGCCGTCATCCTTTGCTTTCGGGAATATGGGCTCAGCTCAGTACTTTATAAAGAACAGTGTCACCTTGTCTAACCCTCTGAACTGTTCACTGTGGCACAGTCTTGTGTTGGTTCTTGGGGAGGACGGCTTCAACATTCTTTCAAGGAAGGAAGCTGGCCACTTGCATGGAGGAGGCAGGTAGGTAGCAGGGAACAGGTTACAAGTTGCAGCTTCCAGTTGTGGTAATTTTAGAACCCCGCTCAGGGCACGGATCCACCTTGATGGGTCTGCTTCTCCAAGGAGCCCTAGTCTGGTGACTGAGTGAAGCGAGGAAGCAGACTGGCCAGGCCAGGCAACTGGGGACAGACACAACTGGCCCAAGAGGACACTGTTTATACCAGAGCTTTCACAGGGTGCACAGGCTTTGCCTGGTCTGCTCTGCAAATCACTCTCTTCCTCTCTGTGGTCTTGTTCTTCCCTTTCACGCCAAGAATCTGACCTCCAGTTAAAATCTTGTCTTTTCATCTACCTCCTGAGAGCACTGTGTGAGGCAGGAGACTAACAGATAACATCTCAGCCATGGGAACATCTCCTCTCTGGTCCTTCCCCTCTTCAAAAGGACAACATAGTAAGTATCAGCATCCCTCCTGTCTGGCCAGTCTACCCTATGAGACTTAAGGAGAGAAAGATGTCACCAGAGACTCCTCCTTAGGAATAGATGCAATGGACAGTGCCTTTACAGACAAGTCTTGGCTTTTTCAGTCTTGACATTTGCTTGTTCAGAAGCAATTTCAGGTATGGATTCAAAGCTCAATCTGAGCCAGAAGAGTAGTTTTTACCAGTGACTAGGACAAAATACTTCAGAATATTCCTTTGACTCCTTCCCACCCTGAGTGATGCAGACACTCTGTCTTGCTTGACACGGAGGTTTCAGTATTGAAAAAGGAAGTGCTGATTTTATCCTAAATAACTATCTTATTTCCTTCCCTAATGGGGAATTTGTTCCCTTCTTTCCCTGATGTTGAATGATAACTTACAAGTGTCCTTCTTAAGAGGAAAGGATTAAAAAGGGGGAGGCCTTGGAGACCCCCAAACTACTCTTCAATGGGCACTACTAGTCTCATTTCCTTTACATTGCTGTGGTCTTTAAGTAAATTCATGCCCAAGAAAAAGCATATCTCCCTTTGCCCTCATCAGTGCTTATGGCCCAGAGTGGTGTTTCTTATAAATGTAGCCATCAGAAATAGCAGCTTATTCCAACACAGATGAGGTGAAGGTAGGGAAGGATTGGGGGGTGCACATACAGATGATACACGTGAGAGCTCCTAGTCCTATTTAAAAATCATATGGTAGAATCACTTTAGCTTGGGAACATGATTTACTCTCCTTTGGACTTCTAGCACCAATTTCAAGCTTGCCATGGGTTTCCAGTACATTCTTAACAGTGGATGGATAAATGAGTGGATAAATGAGTTCTCGGAAAACCTGGTGGCAGCATCTCAGAGGCAGGGGGAACACAACCTCTGTCCCCACATTACTGTCAGCTTCTGGCTTTAGTTGATGGCTGGTATTTCAGGTTGGTGGGAAAGAGAGGCAGATTATACTGTGGCCAGGTCAGTAACTCTGATGAAGTTGGGTGGGGTGAAAATTAGATGTAGGTTGCCATTAATGCAAGTGATCATGCGATGTGATGTATTTCTTCCTGAGACTGTAACTTAAATCCCAATTACCTTCTGGTGACAAATGAACTGGCTGAGTAATTCGTTCTGACGGTTGCGGCTCCCACCTTCTGTGTTACCATCACGTGGGGAAGGTGTATGACAAATTTCCAGATTTAATTTTAGTGCTTGGGAGCCCAAGTGGCACAATTACCAGATCAAGAGTGATGGCAGAATATTAACGGGAAGGGTTCACGTGAAGCTGGGCTGTAACGAAGGATGCTTGAACTCATCCTCTTGCACGTACTTTGGTGCTATGGAGAGAGTTCCTGCTGGTCTGAGGCGCCTAGGCCTTGTGATTCTTACATGAGACTTCACTCTGCCTCTCCCTCCAAAAGTCCTGATGGTTATCTCCCCCAACAGATCTCCTGCATTCTTCCATTTCTCCCATTCTATCATCTTCCATGTCAGCTTCTTAAATCAGTATGCATTGCTTACGAGAAGAGACCCTGTAGCTCCTTGTTAGGAGTTCAGTTTATGCTTGTTTCTGCCCTCCACTTCCTCTGTGACCTTCACCAAGGTGCAGGGTACTCCTGAGTACTGAACATGGTTAGAAAATAAAATTGTAGCCATTAGCAAGTGCATAATTATTTCAGCTTACATAATGATATTAGCATCATAATCTGGTGGTTAGCCACTGTTCAGTGGCTCTCCAAACCAGAGACCTGCAAATGTTTTCTCATCAGAGAGTAAACGCAGAGAGATTTGTGGGCCAGATGGTTTCCGGTGGAGCTAGGGAACTCTGCCATTGAAGAAAAATTAATTGTGGATAATAAATAACTGTGGACAATAAAGTTTCATTTAGGAATTCTGCAGTTTGAACTTCATATACTTTTCATGTGTCATGGAAATTTTTCATTTATTTTTATTTACTCTGGCTAGCACTGAAACTGCAATCCTCCTGCCTCAGCATTCCTCAGAAGCTAAACGTTCCACCATATGCAGTTTGTTTTGATACTTTTAAACCAATCTAAACTGTAAAAATCATTCCTAGCTCACATACTGTACAAAGATAGATGATGAGTTGAGCTTAGTCTGTGAGGTCTGATTGGTCTGTGAGTTCTGATTGGCTGAGTTATGATCTCTCAGCTGGTGTGTGGTCAGCTTAAACTTCTTAAAACACAACCCAACCCTCTCGTTTCATTTGCTTCCCTTCTGAAAACCTTCATTGACCCCAAGCTACTTGAGAACAGCAACTTCCCTGGCATAGCCCAAACTTCTCAGTTTGTCATTCCTAAACAGGGTCTTCCGGGGGTTTTATGTCATGTTCCCCCAAACTCTCTCTCTCTTTGAAAAATCCATCCTGTAATTAATTTCCTATCATAGAAACAGCTGGAGCGAGGGGCAGGCTCTCATACAACTGTGCAGTCAACTTCTCCAGTACACAGTACTAACTGCACAGTCCAGGTGAGTGACTCAGGAAATGAGTGGGCTCCCCTCCCGCTGATACCCATTGTGTCCACTGTTCATCCATCCCATCCTCACAAAGACTCTATGATGTGAACATATCTCCATGTGGCAACTAAGGATACTCATTCACAGGGTGATTATGTAACTGGGCCAAGGTCACACAGCTAGCTTGCAGTAGAGCCAGGACTTGAATTTAAGGGCCATAGAAGAAGGATCTTACCCATGATACTGTGCTATTTTCTTGAATACTCTCTTTCCTGACAGCTGGTGACCTTCTGAGAGGATCTTATTTAACTGACAGAAATAAATGTTCCAGCATGTGCTAAATGCGTACAGTCATGTGCGGTACCTTTCCCCAAAGTTAAATTTCCCCTTTCTGTCAGGCCTAGTGATATCTGGAGGAGCACAGGGTGCCTTATTTACAGCTGCTAAACTGTACTGTTCCCTCACTCCCACAGGCAGTCCTGAGAAGGAGCAGGGCAGGCAAGAAAGCTTTGTGAGTAAATCTGCAATGAAGGACTCAGTGCTGGGAGCACTTCCCATCTGTCTGCATCATCATCACCATGGGATGTGTTTTAGGTAGAAAGAGAGAAGCTGCTAGAATGAATTAGTTGCTTCATTTTCTAGCAGATAGAGGTGAGACCAGGTGAAGGTAATACGCCATGACACCACATGGCCAGCTTCCTTTCACAAGATTGAGTGGAGCTGAATCGGCATGTTGGTGGGAGAGAGGAAGCCTCCTCCTCAGGATCTGGAGGTTTCTGAGATTTCCATGGCAGGGTGAGTGTACCAGACAAAATGTCCAAAGCTGCCCATTGTTGGCACCATGCTCCTTGCCAGAATTCAATGGAATTTCCCATAGACCAGAAGTCACAGCCCTTCCTTTCACATCCACTCATGCTTAACTTACTGAGTGATTTTGAGCCGGGTGCATGGACTCTGGTTTGTGCCCTTGGCTGTAACCCTCTCCAAATACTCGACCTTCTGTATATTTGTGTAGAGTGTGAGCAGCATTGCATGGTAATAGATCTTGAAGCTAAAAGGCCAGCCATTTGGGCTTGGGGTCTTGTCACTCGTTGTGGGTGACTCGGGACGAGCTATTTATTTAGCTTCCCTATGGCCAAGTTTCCTCACCTGCAAAATGAGAACAACTAACGACAGTAGTTCCCTTACACGATGCTGCAAGGATGTAATAACCTAATCCTTGTGAATCTGACACACTCTTACTGCATGCAAAGCATATAATAATGCGTAGCTGTAGTTATAGTCTCCTAGGAGGTCAGGCGAGACAACAATACTAACATTTGTACAACTCATTATAATTTTACAGAATTAATCACATTTAATCTTCATTGGAACATTATGGAATACTATTGTAGATATGTTTATTACCAACTCATGTGAGAAGTAGAAGTGCCGGTGAGGTTAATTAACTGCCAGAAACCACACAAGCTATTATTACATGTTGTTGACCCAACAAGGAAACCTCTCCTGTGTTCTTTCTAGAATTTGTAAACTGTCACCTTTAAAAAAAAAATACGCATAAAATGGAGTGTCCACATGGAGTCAGGAGTTCCCGCTTTCACACTGTCGGCAAGCTTTCTTCTGTCTGCCCTTATGTTAACTTAAGAATGCCTTAGGGTTTTCAGTTAGAGTGGCATTCTCTGAAGCAACCAGGATGTCCATATAGTTAAACCTCAATTAGATGAAATGTGCTAGATAGGAACATAACGAGAAAGAAAGGAAGTTTTACTGGTCTTATGACTTACAAAAAAGGATTACATGGTAGGGCAGGAAGCTTGTCTATATGCAGACAGAAATCTCTAGAGCCCCGATTCTCTCTTTTATCCCATCTAGGAATGAGCTTGGAGGATCCTCTTCTCAGCCCATATTAGAGAACTACAGGGACAGTTGCCCATTTGGAGGAGGACCTACACTGGGAGAAAAGATTTGTTCTTATTGTTTTGTTTGTTGTTTGTTTGTTTGCTGGGGCTTTGTGCTCAGAAGGCAAGTGCCGTGCCACTCAACCATATCCCAGCCATATTCCATAGAAAAGTCTCCTTTTAACTCTAAGGGTTGTTTGGAAGGAGTAGGAAAAAGACCAAGTTGGGTATACGTGTTCTTACGTTACTCTCTCTGAGTTAAGGTCAGAGCTCGTGGATAAATAGAGGCAGCCTTGTAGCAAAGC
The DNA here is from genome assembly GCA_009823505.1 of Rhizomys pruinosus. Classification (NCBI taxonomy): domain Eukaryota; kingdom Metazoa; phylum Chordata; class Mammalia; order Rodentia; family Spalacidae; genus Rhizomys; species Rhizomys pruinosus. The sequence goes on from VZQC01006393.1 coordinate 1,008,271, forward strand.
ACTGTTAGTCACATCCCTTACTCTACCCTCTAAAAACCAAAGACCTTTCCGGCTACTTCACCTGGATCTGCAGAGGAATCCAAAGAGCAATGTGGAAAGGGGAAACTGGAAATCAGATTACAAGATGCAGAACTACACGGCAGTGTGGAAGAGGATAGGTGATCAGTACCAGACCTGACAGACTCGGGGTCTGCAACCAGAGGAACTGAGTGGAAGGTAGGAACACTCAGGTCATGCTGGGGAGCATGCCAGACCCGGATTGTTGCTTGATCCCAAGAGGAAGGAGGGGAGTGGGACCATGAAGTTCAGGGTCGTGTTCAGGAGTGCGAAGCCAGGGGAGAGTGTTGTGCGAAGTTCACCTGTCCTCTGTTATTCCTCAGTCACTACATCCCAGGACACATCTGAGCCATGCGTTCACAGAGAAGCAGAGGAAGGGAGAAACCATAAAGAAACGGAAATATAATATATAGAGATATAAGATATATATATATATATATTCAGAGACACTAAGTACCAGTGTAAAGGGCTTAAATTATAGAATTGGAATGAGTTTAAGCTGAATAGAACATTCGGTTTTCTTAGAAACTGCCATCCATTACACGAGAGTTTAAGAGGGAGCCCAAATTAGACTAGAAAATAAACAGACTATACTCTATCTGCTCATATTAATTCTAGAGTGAGCTAAATTTAATCACAAGTATATATAGAGAGACATGTGTATAATTTATATATAGTGTTTTACAGTTTTAGGAGCACTTTATTAACAACATCTCTATATTCTTTCTTCTAGAAATTTATCCTCAAAGATCCTCTGCCTATCATTCAAGGGGTTCCTACATCCAGCATTTCTCAAAATACATGTCTGGCAAGCTTGAGTTGATAGGCCCCAGCATATATGACAGAATGCATAAACCCTGGTGGTGGTGGGGGGCTATGGAGGAGCACAGGTGGGAGAGGGTGACTCTAAATAGGATTAAAAGATGTATTGTTTGAAATGCAAGAATTTCAATAAAAATGTGTGTCCAAAACACTACTTTCCTGCGATGGAGATAATTCTAACAAAGAAAAAGAGTTCTAATGGTCAAATAAGTTTGGGAAGCATTGGGCTAAACATAGTAAATAGATTTTTCAGGTAATTTGATATGATAAATGAGGTCCGTGACTCCTGAGATAAAACGCGTCACATTTCCCACTTAACCACAGTGACTTCTTTTCCGTGTTATTCTCCATTATTTGTGTTCCTTGAAGCACATGTTAACACTGCTACCTTAATCAATAACTGTGATGGATGGGAGAGAGCTTGGACTATGATGTGGGTCATTCCACTGACCATTAAGGTTGATTCAGCTGACTGGATGGATGGCTACATAGTTGCTCCATGCTCTAGCAAACAGTACAACTTTCCCATGAGGACCATTATTAGGCCAAGGGGCTGTGGTCCCTTCAGATCCTCCTTGCCTGAGCATTGCTTTCCATAGTTCAGATATCTATAGCCAGTTTTAGGCAGAAATAAGGTCTGAGTGAGAAGTATGCTACGGATATTCCACTTTATTCCTAAATGCAGTAAATAATTTTGAACCAGATGCTTTGGAATATGTTGGGAATACAGAAATGAACAAAATGTAATCAGTGTTCTTTAAGGTTTCATAATCTAGGGGAGGAGGCATTGGGAAATGACACATGTAGAGACGAACCTGGTTTAACCAGTCTGGGATTCCACAAGAAGTGTAAGCTTAGTTGTAAGAGGGCCTGGCAGGGTCAGAAAGAGCCTTGAAGAGGGAGCTCATGGAACCAAGTAATGTTTCTCTGGTGAACCTGTGGTTTTCTGTAAAGAAAGCATAGTGAAATGCAGAAGCTGAGTCCATCATGCAGAGAGGCAGTCAGGAGGTGGCCCAAGTGGCCTCATGCCCTGTGTCACAGTGAGTGTAAGCTTAGGCCCTCAATCTATTACAGTCAGGCTCTGTCTGATGGCTCTTCTCTTCCTCCAGTGATTTTGACAGAATCAAAAAAAATCAAAAAACAAGTTGGATTGTAAGAAAGGAAAGCAGAGACCTGAACTCCAGGCTCCTGGGCTGGGAGGGTCTAGGGCTCAGCCAGTTTGAGGAACCCATCGTGCACTCAGAACCCAGTCACAAGGTTTGGAGCCTAGGGTAGGATTTGTGGTTCAAGGAAGCTCTGTCACCATGGTGAAGTTTTTCTGAGGACCCTGGTCTAGCACCCAGATTTGGGCTGTGTCCTACTGCCGTCAGGGCATCCAAAACTAATCAGGACCCCAAGACAGGCACTGACACCAACACATTAGGCAAGAACTATGGGTTTGGAAATGGATAACTGCTCCTAGGATACACTTGGGTTTTTCCCTAAAAGCCAAATGGCTAGTAATTACTATTATCTCATGTAATCCTCATGACAACCCCGGGTGATGGCTTTTCAATGCTCATTTTATAGAAAGCCTGGGGCTGTGATGCATTATCTATAATCCCAGTACTGGAGAGGTTGAAGCAGGAGGATCCTAAGTTCAAATCCAGCTCAGGCTCTATTCTTACCTGTGAGAAACAAACAAAGGTTACTGAAAACCTTTTCAAGGTTCAAGGCATCCTTTTGGCATTGGAGCTACTAAAGGAAGAAGAAAACAGATTTCCTCACTATCTAGAATAGTATTGATTTATGGGAAGAGGCAAATGCATAAAACAAAATTTCAACGCAATATCAGAAGAGCTAGAGCAAAACTAGAAACGAGATTTTATGAGAGCCAAAAAGAGTTTCTGTGTCAACTGGTGGTGTCCAAGGAAGCTTACAGCAATGACCATGCCTTAGCTGGGGAGGAGAAACTGACCTTTGACTTGATGGCACTGACCAATGGCTACTGGTTCTTTGGCATCTTATAGAATGGACATCCTGATTTTATTTTCACTATTTTTAGAATGAACAACAGTGAAACCCTGAGCAAACAGAGTTTTTAGAACCCATCCAATAGGAAAAGAACATAATAGATTATAATCTATACCACCTCCTCCCTCACCTCTCACAGGGAAGGGGACAGAAACAGAATGTAAAATCTGGAGGATGGGAGGAGAGCCCATCCACAGAAGAGGGTCTTTGTAACCATCAACACTGAGCAGTAATAGACACCTGCACAGAACTGGGCCTTTGACATTCTACCACTGATAAACAAGGGGCCCAGAGACCTGGTCCTTCCTGAGAAGTGTTAATGGTTGCCGCAGGAGGGGACAACATGCTCTTCAGTGGTCTCACCACTAAGGGATTAGTTGAGAAGAATGGAAAGGAAAGGGCATAATAAATAATGGGTGTGTGTGTGAACATATATAATCACAATATATTGTTTCTGTATATGCAGCTAATAAAATGTAAAAAAATAGAAGAGATCATTTGAAAAGACAAAAGTTTCCTTTAAAGGCACAGGAATGCATAGCTTAATGACTGCCTATGATGTAGCAGTAACCATGGGCAGCACAAAAATAAATAATTGCATCTGAAGACAACAAGGGGAATCAAAGAAACAGTTTTTAAATGTAAGGAGAACCTACATATTGTCCAAGTTATCAAAAAATGCCTGGTGAGATCAGAGTGATTTTAAGAGACAAAATCAACTTGTGTGACTAGAAGAAGACAATGACAAAGACAGAGACAAATAGCCTGCTTCTCAAGCCTAAGTCCAGTAAGTCCTCAAAGGAAGGGTTGCTGGAACCCCAGAGACATGGTTTGCTGTCAAGGAAAAGTAGACACTCCTTTAAAAAAATTAAGACTTTTCTTCTGTGGCTGTTAACGGAAGGGGCTGGGAGCTGCATGCTGGAAGGGAGCATAAACCCCCTTGCAGAGGAGAGAGAGCAGCACTTGAAGGAAATAAAGGTAAGTCCTGACGAGAGGGAGCTGATTAAGAAGTGAGTGTGCTTAGAGATTGAGAGAGTGGTCCAGCATGGAATGATTGATTGGAGAGCTTCGAAAGGCACCTTCCTAGCCGGATCACGTCTGAGCATCTCTGGACATTCAGCAGGGAGGGGAAGGTAAGGTCTGGAAAGCCAGGTCTGCTGCACACGGAGCTGTCTTGCCTTCAGATATGCAGGAGGTGGGTAGCTAGTGTTTGTAGGAAACAAACTGCCTGCTGGTAACTGTGGTGAATGCTTTGCATAGCCTGTCTCATTGATTTCTCATCATACTCAGCAAAGTAGGTGTTATCATAAGAAAACTGAGGGTCAGAGAGGTTAAATAACCTGTCCAAGTTACGTGGTAAGTGGCAGGCCCAGAATTTGAACTCCAGTCTGTCTGATTATAAAATCTATACCTGCATATGCTTTCACTTCATCCCAATAAAATAGTCATTCCCTTTTACATTTCGGTAATGGATGTGTCAAGTGTAGTAAGTGGTAGGGAGCTCGAATAATGGTAGCTGGTGAAAACGGAACCAGGACTGGCAATAGAAGGAGGAGGGTCTGTATGTAAATGGTCATGATATCTATCTAAAGAGCTTTGCAGGAAACAGTAATTTATGCCATATCTACTCACACAGCCTGGGGCATAGTGATGATTCAAAATCTGAAGATCTTTTCTTGGTACTAGGCAATTTATATCATACTTATCTAAGTGTTCTGTGTTTGAATTCCTCTTCCAGACTGCAAGCTACCTGAATGTAGAAATATGTCTAACTGAGCTGTATTTTGCAAACACTTTGCCCATCAAAGATCCAATCAGGGAGCAGGCTACTGCTACTACTACTACTACTACTACTACTACTACTACTATGACTACTACTACTACTGCTGCTGCTGCTGCTGCTACTGCTACTACTACTATTCACAAGTAACAAATGGAAACCTGGACTATACAGTATAAGAATGCTACATTTCATTTAAAAATGACTAGTGCTGCAGTGGAGATGTTTCATCTAAGTTATCTGCGAGTACGGGCATCTTGATAGAGAAGCCATGATTACATACACGAGACCCTCAGGAGTTACCACCCATTAATGTTTCCTTATGTTCCCTCCTGGAGGGCAGACAAGGGCCATGAGACTCAGGACACTCACCAGATGTTCTCTTCTTGTAGATTTCAAACAGCTCTATGGTGCTTAGGACTCAGGAGGCAGAGCTGTGGAGCTCTGTGAGTATGAGGACAGTCTCATCTACATAGTGAGTTCCAGCCCAGCCAGGGTGATCGATGTAGTGGAAGTTGTCCAGGTGGTTTCAGACAGCAGCGGTGACTCACCCTTCATGACTAGTAATGCCTAGTGTATGAAATGTATGGCAACGTCTGTCCCATTCTCCAGGTCATAGACACTTGTTTGCTTCCAGTTTGGGACTGTCCTATGTGTGCTATTCCTGCGCAGTATGGAGTCTTCATACTGCTGGTCAGTATCTGAAATGGATTTGCTGGATTTTCAGTTAAGCATACTTTCTCTTCAGGACAAACTGCTGAACAGTTTTACAAAGTGATTGGAACTTTTCTTTCCTATCTCCTAGCTCACATGAAAGTTACTTGCACCCCATTCTCTTCCTGATTTGGAATTATTCATTGTTATTTCAATTTAGACATTTTAAAAGATGTCCAGTTGCATCTAGTTATGGCTTCATTTATATTTTTGCAAAGAGAAATCAGGTTCAACATCTTTTATGAACTTACTTGACATCTATATTTAGTCAATCTAGAAATTGTATGTTGTGGTTTGTCCCATTTATTTCCATGATGGGCCATGAAGAAAGCATGTGCAGGGAAAGCACAGCACACAGACACATGGTAAGGTATGAATCCAAATACAGAATGGTGCCTTAATCAAAATGAGTGGATTTTATAGTCAGTGTGACCTCACCTCTCAAGGTCCAATCCCAGACATTTGCATCATCATAGCCCAATTTGTGGGCACAGCCAGGGAGGTCCCATGAGTCTCACTTGTGCCTCTGGGGGGCACTGGCTAGAATGGTAGCCCATGCATACCTAAACTTAGACTGGATTTGAGTATATGTTCTTCCTCACCCAGCAGTAATCAGTCTACAGTAGTTCCTGGTCTAAGGCCGACCCGCCATCCATTTCTTTCATTCCACTCTGCGCCCTTGTCCAATTGAGTTGTCATGGGTCCTGTGCTCAGTGCCACCATTGCCATAAGTTCACACATGCAGCTTCCAGTGGCCTGAACACCTCTGCTTCCCTATGTGCATGAACCAGCCCTGGTTCTTCCAATCTTTCATTGTAGAAGAGGGAACTCTTCTACGATGGCCCTTGAGTTGTGGTTGAGTGAGGTTTAATATAGGAGTCCTATCCAGAGACACACACTCTGCAGTCTCTTATTTTCTACTTGGCCAGTTGTGGCCGAATGTGTGCATTGCACTCTGCTATGTAAGGACACATATAAGAAGCTGAGGGATGCACTAGTTATTTTTCTATCGCCTGTTCTGCTCTATTCCATGAGCCTTCAGCCTCCACTGTAGAAATGTCGCCTAGGACTCAGTGTCTCTTAGATGCATGTTATCTGTGTCTGACCACTTGTGAAACTCTGCAGTAGCCTCCATCTGTTGCAAAAAGAAGCTTCTTTCATGAGCGGTATACAGTATACTTGTCTATAAATACAAGGATCCATATGTAACATATGGTAGGAAATTTCATTTGTCTAGAGATATGACAGAACTAGGGCTTTTTCTAGGATCTCTGATCTCTCCAGCCATGTGTCTTCAGGACTCAGGAGGCAGAACAGTGGAGCTCTGTGAGTATGAAGACAATCTCATCTACATAGTGAGTTCCAGCTCCCATTGAGATAGCTGTGGGTTACCCACAGATGATAGTGCCACTCCACACTCAATAGAGGTAACTTGCTATGACAATTGAGCACAATGGGGGTGCTTGGACTGAGGAGAGAGGGAGGGTGGATCTCAAGGAGAAAGAGTAGAGATAAATGGATCTTGGGGGCTAGGGAAGCCAGAGGGAAATGTGTTGCTCTGGAAGTCCCTGAGAAATGCGCACACAGTGCCAGAGGGAAAAGACCTCCCTTAGAGGGGTGGGTCAGAGTAGTCCAAGAGACTCCCAAAATAACACAGGCTACTGTCAGAGCTCTTGGTTATCTCTCAGGACTCAAAGATAAGGCCATAGCCAGAGGGAAATGTGTTGCTCTGGAAGCCCCTGAGAAATGCACACACAGTGCCAGAGGGAAAAGACCTCCCTTAGAGGGGTGGGTCAGAGTAGTCCAAGAGACTCCCAAAATAACACAAGCTACTGTCAGAGCTCTTGGTTATCTCTCAGAACTCAAAGATAAGGCGATACTGCTAAAGACAGGACATAATTTGGACACAGGACTTGGAGCAATTGAGCAGGAACTGACCTGGAAGCCTTCTAACTGAAGCTTAGCTCTCAGAGTTCTGAGGATACTGTGTAAATTGCTAAGGGAGAAAATCAATTAATGGTCCAACCCAGCCCTAAACCCTAATAACCATAATGACTGTCAGGGTATTTCATCTTTTGAGAATTCTGTTTAGTTTCTTGCCCCAACTTTTAATAAGGTTATCTGTTTGCTTGATGTTTAGGGTTTTGAATTCTTTGGATATTCTGAATACTAACCTTCTGTCAGAGGAGTAGCTGGCAAAGATTTTTTCCTATTCTATATCGAATGATGGTATCTTTCATTGTACAGAAGCATGTTAGTTTCATGAGGTCCCATTTATTAATTATTATTCCTAAAGCCTGTACTATGGGGTCTTGTTCAGAAAGTCCTTTCTTCTGCTTATAAGTTGAAACATGATCCTCACTTTCTACTGCATCGGATCCAGGCTATCTTGTCTGATGTTGAGGTCTTTAATCCATTTGTAGTTGAGGTTTGTGCCGGATGAGAGATATGGGTCTAGTTGCATTCTTTGACATATAGCTATGCAGTTTGACCAGCACCATTTGTTGAAGATACTATCTTTCCTCCATATGATTGTTTGTACATAGGAAGGCTACTGACTTTTGTGTGCTAATTTTGTATTCTGCTACTTTACTGAATGTGTTTACTAATGATAGGATTTTTTTTTCTAGTGGAGTCTTTAAGGCCTTTTAGGTAGAGCATCATATCAACCCCAGAGAAGGATATGTTGACTTTTTCCTTTCCGATTTCTATATTGTTATCTCCTTCAATTATTGATCCAGCTAAGACTTCAACTACTATATTGAGCTGGAGGGGAGGGAGTGGATGTCCTTGTCTTGTTCTGATCTTAGTAGAAATGCTTTGGGCTTTTCCTCATTTAGCTCAGTGTTTTCTATGGTTTGCTATAGAATGCCTTTATTATGTTGAGATATGTCCCCTCTGTCCCTAGTTTTTCTAGGACTTTTGTCATGAAGGGATGTTGGATTTTGTTACAGGCTTTTTCTGCATCTAATGAGATGATTGACTGGTTTTTATCCTTGAGTCTATTTATGTAGTAGATTACATTTATTGATTTTCATATCTTGAACCATCCCTGAATCTCTAAGATAAAGCCAACTTGATCATAGTAGATGATCTTTACATGTTCTTGAAATCATTTGCAAGTATTTTATTGAGAACTTTTATTTATTTTTTGTTGATTCAAGAATTTCACTCATTGTATTTTGACCATAGATTGGCCTACAATTTTATTTTCTTTTGGAGTCTTTGTATGATTTTGATATCAGGGTAATACTGGCTTCATAAAACAACTTTGGAAACATTTCTATTTTAGGGAATAATTTGAAGAGTATTAATGTTAGTCCTCTTTTGAAGGCCTGTACAATTCTATGCTAAATTTGTTTGGTCTGGTTGGCTTTTTATAACTGGAAGATTTTTTGGGGGGGGGAAACATTGAAATATTTATTTTTAAAATATATAGAGATTACAAAAATAAATAGCAAATGTGCAAAGTTAAATATTTTATTTCAAATTAAAATGCTCTTTCAGCTGCCAGATGTCTTATTAATGAGCTAATAGTACCTAGAAGTATGAAACACTGAACTGTTTCTGAAATAGGAAAATAATAAAAATATTAATAGAACCTTAGGGCATGCACTAGATGATTTGGACAGATGTCTTGATCTTGATGGTGGTTCAGAAATGGTCTTGGGCCTTGGGATCACCTGGAAGGGCTGCTGTCACCATGTCCCAAGGCCTCGCCCCCAGATTTACTGAGACAGGAGCTCTGGGATAAAGCTTAGTAATTTCTATTTCTAACAAGTTTCAAAATGATGCTGTTCTAAGGATACTTCAAGACCCAACATGTTATGACGAAGATGATGTTGGAGTTTGAGTTAACGCAGGCTGAACATACCTATCTTTTTGCATGAAGTTCTTCCCAGTAGGGTCAGCCCTCTGAAAAGGCAGGTTCCACATATACAAACCAAAAATATTTGAAGAAAAAAAAATGCATGTGTCCTCCAGACTTTTCTTCTTGTTGTTATCCCCTAACTGGAAGATTTTTTAATGCTTATCTTTTGGAGGTTTTTGTAATTGGAATATTAAAAATATTTTATTCTTTTATTTTATGTGTATGAGTGTATTGCCTGCAGGCATGTGAATCCACCCACGGGAGTCCTCTGCAAGAGCAGTCAGTGTTCTTAACCACTGAGCCATCTCTCTAGCCCCTAAATGGAAGATTTTTAACTACTGCTTCTATCTCATTGGGTGATAAGGGTCTACTTAAATTATTTACTTCTTCTTGATGTAACTTGGATAGGTCATATGTAGCTAGAAATGCTTCCATTTCTTTTAGACTTTTCTACATATTCTTTTCTTCATTTTATCTCTAATTTCATTAATTTGACTGCTTTCTTTGTTTTGGTTAATTTGGGTAAAGGCTTGTTAATCCCAGTACACTAGTAGTGGGAGATTTCAATACCCCACTGGGCCCCTTGGATAGATCAACTGGACAAAAAATAAACACAGAGACATTGGAACTGAACAATACAATACACCAAATGGACCTCACAGACATCTACCAAATATTCCACCCAACCAGAGAATATACTTTCTATTTAGAACCCCACAGAACATTCTCCAAAATAGACCACAAGCTGGGACCAAAAGAAATATTGTTAATCTTTTCAAAGAAACAACACTTTGTTTAATTAAATTTTTTGATGTTGGTTTGTTTCTATTTAATTAAATTCAGTCCTGATTTTGATTATCTGTTCCTATCACTGTTTTGGGGTGTTATTTATTCTTATTTTTCCAAAGCCTTTTTGTGTGTCATTAAGTTATTAATTCGAAATCACTAAATTTTTTGATGTAGGTACTTATTAAGTTTTGTTTTAGAATTGCCTTCACTGTGTACCACAGATTTTGATGCTTCCATTTTTATTCAAATCTAGAATTTTAAAATTTCCTTCTGATTTCTTCTTTGATCCATTGCCATGGAGGTCCCAAAAGTAGTAAGGGGCCATGGGGGAAGGGTTCTAAAGGAGGGGAAGTAGAAAACAGTGGCACAAAAGAGGAGAAGGGGAAGAATGATACAAGAAAGGTCAGATGGGTTAGGGATAGTAGCCCAGTGTAGAAGGTGGAGCACACAGAGGGAAAACAAAAACAAAAATCCTTTTGAGAAGCCATATGGAAGCCTACTCTTGTAAAAGCTTCCATATAAATAATTAAAATGGAGCTACCTCATAACTGGGTAATGATATCCCTACTAGACTGCATAAGCTGGCAAACAGAAAGCCCGGTAGCAGGAATGGTTTATAGTTTTAGGAGTTTGGGGCCAGGGAATTTCCATAGACCCGCCAACATTACACTCAACTGCCATTGTTCTTGGTTACTTTCTAGAATTTGGCAGTAAGATTATTTTGATTACATTAAGGGGTATGAGAAGACCTAACCCCCTGCGGGCAGTGCCATGACCTAGGCAAGGATCCTGCACTGTGTATATGTGAAGAGTGTGCTGAAGATGAGGGTGGGAATGCATGCACTTCCTTCAGCTCCTGCTGTGGATGCGAATGTGACCGGCTGCTTCAGGTTCATAGCTGGGCTTCCCAAGGATGATGGCCTGCAGCCTGGAATTGAGAACTAAAATAAACGCCCCCGTCCCCCAAGTTGCTTTAGTCAGGGTATTTTATGACGACAACAGAAATGCAACTAGAGCACATTGTGTCTTGCATTTAAAAATTGTATTATCTTATTGTTATTGAGTTTTCAAGGGTGTTTACATATTCTAGATGTAAGTCTTATAATAGACAGCATTTGCAAGTCTTTTCTTCAGTCTTCGGTTTGTCTTTTCATACACATAACTGTTTCCTTTGAAGGACCAATGGAACCTTTTTTATTTTGTTATTATCAGATTTTTCTTTCTTGATTCATTTATTTGGTATCCTATATCAGCATTTCCTCCTACCCAAGAAAAAGTTTTGTCCTTTTTTTTTTTTTCTAGAAGCTTCACAATTCAGATTTTTTTGTTTAGGTCAATGGCTCATTTTGAATTAATATGCTTTCAGGTTGTTTCATTGTTTCTTTTCTATGCAGACATCTAATTGTTCTGCAACCCTTTGGAAAGGCTATCTCCATCAAATTATCATTGGATTTTGTGGAAAAAAAAATCAATGGACTTTCCATACACAGATCAGTTTGGCTCTTTTACTGTGTTCTATTGATGTATTTGTCTCTCTGTGTTGTAATACCCCACTATCTTGACAAAGATAATTTTGTGCTAATTCTTAAAACCAGATACCTTAAATCCACCAACTTTGTTCTTCTTTTTGTTGTTGTTGTTGTTGTTGTTGTTTTTTTAATTTTTTTTAATTTATTTTTGTATGTGATGAGTGTACTGTCTGCATGTAGGTTTGTGCACCCATGTCGTGCAATGCCGCGGAATTCAGAAGAGGGTGTCGGATTCCCCTGGAACTGGAGTTCTCCTGGTATTGGAGTTTCAGACGGTTCTCAGCCGCCATGTGGGTGCTGGGGATCGAACCCGGGTCCTCTGTAAGAGCGGTCGGCGCTCTTAACCGCTAGGCCATCTCTCCAGCCCCTCTTTTTGTTTTTTTTAACTTGGGAAGGAAAGGGTTTATTTATCTTACATCTCCCAGGTCACAGTTTCTCACACTTTGTTCTTTTTTTTAAAGAATTGTTTGCAATATTCTTGAAACTTTCACATAAATCTTTTACTGCTTGTAAGTTTAAAAAAAATCCTATTAGGATTTTGATTAGGATTGTGTTGAAACTAGGAATCAATTTGAGGTAATTGACATGTTAATAATATTGATTTTTTTCTAACCTCTTAATATAGTTTTCTTTCCATTATCCAGACCTTCTCTAAATTCTAGCATCATTTTTTAAATGTGGAAGCAAGAGTATTTGCTGTTTTGCTAGAAATACCCTTTCATGTTTCATGATTCCTAACTGGACAACAAAGGATTCTCCTACTGAATAAACATAAGGGTGCTTTGTCCATTACTGCTTTCCCAAGCTAACTCTCAACTCCAGTGCTACCAGTTAGGGTCGAGGTGGGCAGCAAAGCATGATGCTGAAAAGCCCAGGCTGTGGGCAGACTTCATCCCAGCACAGACAAGCACTGCAACTTGGGGTTCTCCAGGTCCCATCTCCTCATCTTTCAAATGGGCATAGTGACATCTATCTCATACAGTTAAGGATTCAAGGATCTAGGGTAAGCAATGTCAAGCACATAGAGAAAACCTAAAGCATGTCAGATTGAATGATTTCCTTGCTATATGGCCTCAGGCACATTAATTTTTTTTCCTTGGGCAGAGTAACATTGATAAACTTCCATCTCCATGTTTATGAATAATAATAGGATTTGTGGGATTTCAGTGAAGATTAAAATAAAACGAATCTTTGAGAATAAGTCTTGTGTCACAGGCCTGTAATCCTATAGGCTAAGGTAGGGGGATCACATGTTCCAGGCCTTCTTGGGCTACAGAGTGAGTTCAACACCAGGCCTGGCAGCTTAGAACCTGTATCAAAATAAATAGTGTGAAAAGGGCTGGAGGGACTGAGAAGCTGTCTCAGTCAGTAAAGTGTTTGCTTTGTAAGCGTGAGGATGTGGTTTGAATAGCCACGTCAGGTGCAGTGCATCTGTAATGCCAAAATTGGGAAGGTAGAGGTGGCCAGCCTAGCCTAGCTGAACAGATGAGGCATACCAGGTTCAGTGAGGGCCTCAGCCTCAAAAAACGTTGAGGAAAATACTGGAAGCCAACCTCCTGCCTCCACACGACAATATGCCCACATACACAAGCTCTCATATGTGTATATGTGCACACATCACAGATAAATCAGTGAATCATAAAGCTGTTAAAACATAGTGCTTAACGCTGTTCAAGAAGTTCTTATTAATGCCAGGTATTAACAGTGTCTACATGGGCACAGTATTAGACATATATTGACAATAAGTATTTACAAAATAAAATATATGGTGAACATTGAATACTAACCATGTACAAGAGTCTGTATAAGAAATTAAAGTCGGGACTGGAGAGAAGGCCTAGTGGTTGAGAGCACCGACTGCTCTTGCAGAGGACCTGGGTTTGATCCCCAGCACCCACATGGCACCTGAGAACCGTGTTTAACTCTAGTTCCAGGGGAATCCAACACCCTCTTCTGACCTCTGCGGCATTGCAGGACACAGGTGCACAGACCTACATGCAGACAGTACATTCATACACTTAAAAAAATAAAGAAAGAAAGAATTTAAAGTCCTAGAAGAGGCTGGCATGAAGAAGTGGTGGAAGAGTATCACAGAAAGCTGACTGCTCTCTCCTGCTCTCACTGAGTGCTTTTCTTTGGCCATCCAGTATCTGCCCTGCCCCCATTCCTGAACTGCATTGCAGACATCAGTGTTCAAGCCTCGAACTAAAATCAATCTATTTATTGTAATGACTTCTAGGTACATACACCCAATTACCACTAGTCATTAAGAAAGCAGTAGCTGCCAATTTTGAGTAACAATGTGGCATTAGGTGTTGAGTGTGTGTAACTTGGAAGCATGACCTCTTCTGGAGAAAAGTTAAAAGCATGTAGGATATCTTTCTTTTATTTTTAATTTTTTTATTGAGCATTTTTACAACTCATACAATGGCTCCCAATCAAACCCAGTCCTCCCTATGGCCCAACCCGCAATCAGAACTCATGCATTACAACATCCACGCTAAGCTCTATCCAGTCAAGTTCCCAAACCCAGATGTCGTTTTGTGCAAATAGATCCTCTGGAGTCTAGTCAGCATATCCAGGAATCCTAGGTAAGGCACACTCTTCCTCACCCAATGGTACTCAGTCTCTTGTAGTTCTCGGTTCAGGGTCAGTCCTCCACCCATTTCTCTTGCTCCACTTTGAGACCTTGTCCCAGTTTGCACGGGTCCTGTGCTGGATGCCAACATTGCTATAGGTTTACATGTGAAGGCTTACAGTCCATCCAGTCCATCGTAAGTCACTGCTTCTCTACGTTCATGCACCGGCCCTGGCTCTCACAATCTTTCTGCCCCCTCTTCCACACTGATCCATGAGCCAGGGATAGGTGAGGTTTAATATAGGTGCCCCATCCAGGGATCCACTCTCTCAGAGGCTCCCATTCTTTGGAGGCTGACTAGCTGTGGCCTTCTGTTTGCATCACACTCTGTTGTGTATGGAAGCTTTACTGGTGAGAACTGAGGGCTGTGCTATTTTCTCTCTGCCCCTCATTCTGTGTGCAGGTTCAACTATAGATGTGTCTCCTAGGAACGGGGGTTTTTCAGTTGTATATGTTCTGTGTCTGCCCAGTTGTCAGATTCTGCAGTGGCCTCTGTCTTTTGCATTAAGTATTTTTTTATTGATGATTGGCATATGATATGCTTGTCTGTAAATGTAAGATTCCATAGTGTATGGTAGAAATTTCATTTGTCTACTGATATGACCCTGATAGGCTTTTCTCTAGGCTCTATCCTTTCCAGCCTTGTATATATGGCTGAGTTCGTAGTGGCTCCCCTGGGTTCACTCCTATTGAGAGGGTTCCAGGTCCAATTAGATAGCTGTTGACCGTCCCCCAGACAATAGTGCCTCTACCACACCAATACAGGTAGTTTGCTGGGAAGCTTATCATAGTTGTTAAGAGTTTGGCACTGAGTTGTACCATTGATTGATTTTTCTCTTATAGTAGGGTGTATATTGTCTAACATTATGTGCATTTAACTTCAGATAGAAAGGTTCCAGGTCAGTTTCTGCTCCATTAATCTAAGTCCTATCCCTGAAGCATGTCCTATTCTGAGCAGTAGGTCTTTTCTATTTCTGATAGATAATCAAGAGCTTTGGAGATAACCTGCTTTGTTTTGAGAGTCACTTGGATCGCTCTTACCAACCATTCAAAAGGAGGTGTCCTCTGTCTTGCCCTATGTTCCCTGCCACTCGGCCGCCAGGTTGCACAACCTATGCAAACGGTGTATATGAATTTCTCATGAGGTCTCAGGGGCATCACATTATACTTCGGGTTTCCTAGTCTCTCAACTTTCAATCATCTCTATTCTTTCTTCTTCCCTTAGTATCTTTCATTGTTTATGCTCTATTACTTTCTAAAAAGCAAAGCAAAATCTTTACCCACTCACTAATGTGTAAGAGAAAGACAAGTTTCAAGAAGATATAAATACTTTTTTAACATTCTGGGTATTGGCACAATTGGTAACATAATCTCTAAGGAAATTACCTGGGCTAATTTCACTTGCATGTTTTGCACCGATCTTGACATCATGGGTAACATGGAAAAAAAAATCACAGCTTGGTGGAATGTTACAGGAAAGGGCAGAGTCAAATGTAAGAGCCAGATGTGAAGGTCAAGGTGTGCTGTGCACAGACAGATTTTAAGGCTTCATCCTCTGCCATGTTTCCTGTTCTTAACCTGCAGAGTACGGAGCTGTGTTATGGGTAGACTGGAATGCATTCCAGCAGAATTCTGGTTTTAATATCCACCCTCTGCCTTCCCACAAATTGCACTCTAGTTGAAAGAAATCAAATCACCTGGAGCATGTAAGAATTACGCACACCTTTAATCCTAGCACTTGGGAGGCAGAGACAGGCGGATCTTTGTGAGTTCAAGGCCAGCCTGGTCTACAAGGTGAGTTCCAGGACAGCTGGGGCTACAGAGAGACCCTGTCTCGAAAAAAAAAAAAAAAAAAAAAAAAAGAATTATCCAAGATATGATTTGACTAATAACTTCTACATTATAGAAGATATGAATGAATAGTGGAGATTTCCATGCCACCTGTAAACCGGACTTAATTATAATTGTTTCAAGGCATGTAGAATTAATAACTTAATGGTTTTCAAATTTCTAGAATACTGAAATGTACTGAAAGTTAAGTACTTGCCTTCTTGAACCTATTATCTACTTAAACTTTCTAAGAGTCTCTGTTTTGACATGATAAGGAACTTGACTCCGAAGACATTTGCATCAAAAATCAGTCTTAGTAGGATAATACTCCAGTGGGTCTTACTGTCTTCAAGGGACCAAATTAATTATTAATTTAACATCAACAATCACCCCAGTTTAACCAGGGCCTGCACTTTTTCTTTTTTCTTTTTCAATTATCTAAACCACATAAAAATATACTGCTTGGTAACCTATTTCATATTGGCAACTATGAAGGGGCTTTCCCACAGGCTGGAGTGTAGTTCCACTTGTTGAGAATTTGCCCAGCACCCACGAGGTCATTTAGAAAACTTTAGGCTATAATAGTGCATAAATCCCATCTCTGCTAGTTAGTGAATCATGTGACTTAAATAAATTATTTTCTGAGTCTCAGTTTCTTCATTGATAAAATGGGAATGACCCCATTTTGTATAATTGATAGAATGGTCAGAAAATCAAGTTGGCAAAAACTAAACAGAATTCTAAGTATCAAATAAGTGTCTCCAAATCACAGCTCTTGTTTTGTTTGCCTCAAACCCAGATGAACATGACATGAGGCTTTGGGACCTTTTTCTTCTTATAGTGTTTCATCTCATTACCCAGAATGCTAGATTCTTTAAGTAGTTTAAATTGGAGTAGCTTAAATAAAGCACCTTACTTTCATTTCAAAAACAGGAAAATGATGATGAATATATGATAAGAAACTATCTACAAAAAGCATCCAATACTGTGGGATTATAAGGAAAATTTTAAAATCATAATTTGGTAACAAGAACGTGTATATACCATGATTCCAATATAAAAATATGCATAGAACAAAATATTAGAGAGAGACAATGCAAACGGTTTAAAGTGGGCGGTACTGCAATTACAGTATTTTTTTTTTTCTTTTCCCACTTTTCAAAATATGGCCCATTTCTGTGTCTTTCACAATATGGATATTTATCCATATTTCACAATATGGATACTCTTAAATTTTTTTGAGCCAGGGCCATGCAGAACAAGCTGACCCCAAACTAATTGAAATCTACCAACTTTTGCCTCTCAAGTTCTGGAAATACATATTCTACCTTTCTTTTTTTGGTCTTTTCGAGACAGAGTCTCCCTGTAGCCACATCTGTCCTAGAACTCACTATACAGACCAGGCTGGACTTGAGCTCACAGATATCCACCTGCCTCTGCCTCCCAAGGGTTGGTACTACATTTGTGCCACCATGCCCAGCTACATATTATAATTTTTTTTTTTTTTGGTCTTTTCAAGACAGGGTCTCCCTGTAGCCCCAGCTGTCCTGGAACTCGCTCTGTTGACCAGGCTGGCTTTGAACTCACAAAGATCCGTCTGCCTCTGCCTCCTGAGTGCTAGGATTAAAGGTGTGCACTACCACACCCAGCTACATATTCTACTTTTTAATACAACAGTCATACATTAGACATTCTATCACTTGCAAAAGAAGCTTTGAGCACAGTCCTGGGCGCACAGTGCTCCTCCTGTCAGTTAGCAATCAGTTTCACTTTGACAGATATTTATCAAATCCTCTCAAGATCCATTTCAATTACCTTTCTTAATTTCCCACATCTGCTTTCTCCCTGGTATAATGTCATATTTACTTTAAATGCTTATGCTATACACAGTTAAGACTGGCACGCCAGACCCACCATGTGAAAGCTGTATAGAGAATATAACGGGCTACAATTGGCATGATATGAGTGTTCACATTTGAGCGATGGAAACTTCCAGTGTTCCTAGTCCTGGTGGCTCCAGTTCTTTTGTGTGTGTTTGTGTGTGTGTGTGTGTGTGTGTGTGTGTGTGATGGGATACGCAGTGTGGAGTCTCTAACAGTGAGTTACTAAAATCCATTAATTAGGGATGCCATTTTTTATCTTAAAGCGTTTTCCTCCTATTTCATGGCAAATCATTGGTAAGCAATGTGGGAGACTACACAGACAGGTAAGAAGCATGAAGATGGATTTTAGGGTATCAGGCCTCTGTGCATGGTGGGGTGACACAGCCCAGTCTTCATAGACTACTGAATAAGGCTGGTGTGATGAGGGCTGCAGACAGGTAGGCTAGGCATCTCTCAGACTGAGATCACTTTTCTGTCCACTAATATTTTGCCTTTCATCTGCTCAGTAATGATAAAGAAGCAGTTACAGCTATGTAGCAGATGTCTAATCATTCCCAAGATTTTCAGAAGCAGCTGTTTGGAGAATATCTTTTCTATAACCACAACATGCAGCACATAGCACCTTTGCAATATATGTTGGGAGGATTTTATTTACATTTTCCCAATAACCTTTTAAAATTGTGGTACTGTTAGGATCCTTCCTAAAGGAAATGGAATGAGTAAAACAGGAATCAGAATTTCTCACTGTGCCTTTATGTATAAACAAAACAAAACAAACAAAACACTTAATATCAGTACAATCATTCTTTCCACCACATTAAGTAAGCCCTTGACTTTGCCCTCTAAGATTCATGTGTGGCAGTTCTGAGTCACTCTGAGTTTGTCCTGTGCCCCTGGTGTCCTTCGTGTCTATCCCAGTCACAGTGGCCTTTCATTTCTGCGATGAATATGTTCACTTTGTTGGCTGAACTCTACATTGGAATGGTTTTCCATTCTCTTTACATTCCTAACTTCTTCTTCTTTAGGTTATAACCCATTGTTACATCCACATAGACAACTTTCTGATGTTCTTATGTAAATGTTATCTCCTCAGCATCTCTCTGATTACATCAATATTTCAT
Organism: Rhizomys pruinosus; assembly: GCA_009823505.1. Lineage (NCBI taxonomy): Eukaryota > Metazoa > Chordata > Mammalia > Rodentia > Spalacidae > Rhizomys > Rhizomys pruinosus. The sequence goes on from VZQC01006393.1 coordinate 1,027,318, forward strand.
TTCCCTCATAGAATACTTATTTACTGGGGATAGCATCTCGATTTATTTGTTTCCATATTAATCATCATCAAAGGTAAACTCAAGTCAGCCTGGCCTTTCATGGCCTTTACTGTTGATTCTCTATCCCCTATTGAATATTTGTAGAACAGGGGAAGAACGAAAGGTGACAGGGAGGCAAAGACAAGGAATGATGCAACTTCAGATAGTACACCTATCATGTGTGATCAGATATAGTACACCTATCATGTGTGATCAGATAGTACACCTATCATGTGTGCTCAGATCCATTATCCTAGTTTCCCAGATAAGTAAGTTGAGGCAAGGAGAAAAATGTTTAGTTATAACTGTAGCTGGAGAAGGAACTGGGACTCTAAATAACATTCTCCTAAATTCAAGAAGAGCTTCTTCCCATAATGTACAAGGTCTGGACCTTGTCCAGGTGGGTCAGAGCAGCTGGTGACAGTTTACCCCCACACTGCAAACAACTAGAAATTTAGGTGAAGTGTTTGAAATAGCTGACATTTAACATTGAACTATTGAGGCTGTTGGAGATGACCCCTAAGAAAGGGAAGACAGGAGGTTAAAGGCTGTGCTTGCTCTTTCTCTGCCTTGGAGGCACTTTCTAGATTACAGCCGAGGAGGAAGCCAAGCAGAGCAGGCGAAATTAATAAATGAAGAGATGAGTCTCAGACTCTGGTGTAACAGAGGCATCTGGAAAGAGCTGGATGTGATTCCAGAGAACAGGATCTGCAGAGAACAATGGCCAGAACTATGCCCAGAGTCCCTGGCAGCTACTTCTGAATACAGGTGTATGAATATATACAATAAAAGCCTATGCATTTGAGTGAAGAGTGGGGGAGATCCATGCTCCATAGAGCTCACAGAAGAGTCAAACTTCTGAACAGAACAGTAGACAGATTTCAGTGGAGAATCATGAATTCACTAGATAGTCAAGAAAGATCAAGCCTTGGAACTTGATGTAAACTGACTTAAAAGTTAAAGCTACTCTAGACTTGTCATAACAAGCTTAAATGATCAAGTTGATCCACAAATACTCAGACTCATTTTAACATTTTTTTAAAGGTAGACAGTAAAATCTAGGAAGTTGCCAGAATTCAAAAACACAAAAATACAAAAAGCAAGCAGGAAAGTGGAACCTGAAATTGGAAAAAATAGTAAAGAGGAACAGTCCCAGAAGTAGCAGCAGTGATAGAAGTGGTAAACAGGGGCTACAAAGTAGCTGGGATGCACATGCTTACGGGTTCAAAGGAAATGCTGCTGATTATACAAAGAAAAATGAATTATACAACCAAAGAAGAACATTATACAACCAAAGAAAAGGATATCCATGATTCACTGGAGATGCTTTCAGCAGATTAAACACTGCAAAAGAAAGGATAAAAGAAATGGAAGATGCCTTAATAGAAACAAGGATGAAAAAGAGCTAAAAACCTTTTACCGACTTAAAAATATGCATCAGAATCTCAGAAGGAGAAAGAGAAAGCAGAAAAAGCAATTTAAAAAAATAACATCTTAGTTAATTGGCTATTGGCTCACTCCTTGGGGTGGCGTGTTGGCACATGGCTGATACCATAAACTTGCACCCTCTAGTGACTAAGAGAAATTATAGGCCACAATAGAAATTTGTCGTCATCCCTTGGCACAAATGCCACTGTTTTTAGACTAACATACCATCCAAACATTTGTGCCTATGTGGATAACTTGACTTGTCATGACAATTAATGTCTGTCTAAGTGCCTGTACTTCTTGCTATTTGTGCTTTATTAGTAGAATTAAGAAAGGGACCCTGGATAAGCTGCCAACCAGTGGAAAGCAAAGCTCAGACAGCCCTGAGAGTCCCATGTGTCACTTCAAAGGAAAAACGGACTGTTTTACTTCTCACCCACTCTTGTCCCTTTCCCAAAAGCCTAGGGACCACTCTTGGAAGAGGGGCTACATCAGAGTGTAAGCGCTGAGGACATGGGGTGAATCCTGAGATCACAGTGATAGGGACCCTGGGTTGTACAACACTTGGGGCATATATGCTTGATAATTGGCTTTGCATGAATGTTGCCTATATGTATTGCTTATGTTTAATAAAAATGTTTCAATTATGACTATAAAATAAAAAAGCCAAAGCAAGCAAATGAAAATCAATGAGAAACACAAAGAAAACTATAATAGTAAAAGTTTTGAAAATACTAAATGAATCACTTTTTATTGGTCTTTTTTTTTGTGACAGGGTCACCTTGTAGCCTCAGCTGGCCTGGAACTCACTATGTAGACCAGGATGCCTCTGAACTCACAGAGATCCACCTGCCTCTGCCTCCTGAGTGCTCAAATCACTTTTTAAAAAGATTTTATTCTTATTTTTACTATGCATATGCCTGTGTCTGTGTGTGGGTGCGCACATGAATGCAAGCACTGCTGAAATCAGGAGAGCAAAAGTGCTGTTAGGTCTCTTGGAATTGGAGCTACAGGCAGTCATGAGCCACCCAACGTGGGTACTGATAGTTGCAAGATGAGTTCATGTTCTTAACCCATGAACCATCTCTCTTACCCCAAGATGAATACCTTTTTAAAAATTCAAACATCCATCTCCATTCCTCAAGATCCAACCTCTAATGTAAGTCCTGTCTTCAGCAATAGGGTCTTACCTTGGGTTCTAGGAGGCAACCGAGGGCTGTGGCCATTGCTTGTATAATTTTGGGAGTCTCTTAGACTACCCTGGCCAACAACTCAAAGGAAGGTTTCTTCTGTCTGGTACAGTTTTTTGATATTCAGCCTTCATCTTGCATATAGACTCATATAGAAGTATTGTGTATACAATTTGTCAATAGATTGTTAGACTAATATGATTCTCTCTGTTTTTTTTTTTTTTTGCCCTAGCAAGGCATTATTTCTCTCCCCTCTTTCCCTTTACCTGTCTAGCCCTCCCTCCATGTCTTCTCCATTTAAAGTATTTCCATTCTTCCCTTGATACTGCCAGTCTCCTGTGGCCCCACTTCTCTTGGGTTCCTCCCCCCTTTCCTACTATAACCTTTCCACTTCCATTTAGATACCCTGATATTATTCACTCCTCCCTTAGTAGCACCTGTCACCTACCAGCCTTCTATCTCAGGTTCCCTCTTTCCCTTTCCCTTCCTGGTTCCTTTCCATTTACCTGGTTCCTGCAGTTGCATCATGGTATATACTTAGTATCAGGATTTGGTACTAGGATCCACATATGAGAGACAACATATGTCCTTTGATTTTTCTGAGTCTGTGTTACTTCACTTAGCATAACAGTTTCTAGTTCCATCTATTTACCTGAAAATTTCATGATGCCATCCTTCTTTACCACTGCATAGAACTCCATTGTGTAAAGATACCACATTTCATTATCCATTCATCAGGGAAAGATTGTAAAAGCCAAAGAGGTGATGCAAGACAAAATGGAAATTAATCCTACAAGCTCCTGAGACCTGGTTCATATGAACCTAAAGCATTGATATCAGCATGCACAAGACTCATGCAAGCTCAGCCAGACAAAATCCCAGCACAGAACTGCAGAAATGGGCAGCAGAGCCCGACCTTGGCTGAGGGAATATTGGCAGCTGATGGTGGTCAGGTGAGGAAGACCTGGCCTTCTTTAGAAAAGAGACTCTGGATAGGCTGACTAGAGCTCAAGGGAGGAGCTGGCATTGAGGAGTGAGTGAGGAGAGTACTTTGGCACGATGGACTTTAGCACAAATGACAGAAGGTGTGAACTCTGGGAGGGCAGGGCAAGGGAGAGGGCCAAGGGAGAAGCAGGCATAACGGTGATGAAGATCGATTGAAAAAATATTTATGAAACACGTAAAAATTTCAATAAAAGAAAAAAAAATTCGGGGCTGGAGAGATGGCTTAGCAGTTAAGAGGACCGACTGCTCTTGCAGAGGACCCGGGTTCGATCCCCAGCACCCATGTGGTGGCTAAGAACCGTCTGTAACTCCAATCCCAGGAGAACTCCAGTTCCAGGGGAATCCAACACTCTCTTCTGACCTCTGCAGCATTGCACGACACGGGTGCACAAACCTACATGCAGACAGTACACTCATACACATACAAAAATAAATAAAATTAAAAAAAGAGGAAGCCATTTAAAAAAATAAAAAAATAAAAATTCAAACAAAGGAATTATTAGTTGTAGGGGGACATAAAATAAGAGTAATGAGATTTTCATCTGAAAGATTGAAATCCAGCACATAATCGAATATCTTCAAGATGCTTTAACAAGGAAATTATTCTTCAAAAATTAAGGCAATAATAAGAATTTTCTAGGCAAACAGAAGCTGAAAGAATTTGTTTTAGCTGTCTTTTTTTTTAATTTTTATTTATTTCTGTATGTGTATGAATGTACTGTCTACGTGCAGGTCTGTGCACCTGTGTCGTGCAATGCCGCGGAGGTCAGAAGAGGGCGTCAGATTCCTTTTTTTTTTTTTTTGGTCTTTTTGAGACAAGGTTTCCCTTTAGTCCCAGCTGACCTGGAGCTCCCTCTGTAGACCAGGCTGGGCTTGACCTCACAGAGATCTGCCTGCCTCTGTCTCCCGTAGTGCTGGGATTAAAGGCATGTGCCACCACGCCCAGCTTGTTTTAGCTGTCTTAAACATAAGTAGTATTAGAAGTTTTCCAGAAGGAGGGTACACATTATCTAATGGGAATTTGAATCTATATGGAATTATGGGAAACATCGAAATAGTCAATATATAGGTGAATAAGAATAATCTATTCTCATTTTAAAAGTTTTCATTAAAATGTTCTTCTCTTGGGCCAGGTGTGGTGGTGCATGCCTTTAATCCCAGCACTCCGGAGTCAGAGGCAGGCAGATCTCTGTGAGTTCAAGGCAAGCCTGGTCTACAGAGGGAGCTCCAGGCCAGCTGGGACTAAAGGAAGACCCTGTCTCAAAAATACCAAAAATAAATAAATAAATAAATAAATAAATAAATAAATAAATAAAATGTTCTTCTCTTTAAAGCAATAATAATAATAACAATATATATGGAGTTTGCAGTATGTGTACAAGTAGCCTTGTTACAACAGGCACATTGAGGACATGAAAATTCCCCGCTGCAAATAGCCAAGTCCGTAACCAATAGCACTACAAGGTATAGCTAACAAGCCAATAGCAAAGGTAAAATGGAATACCACAGGGCTGCATGATCCAAACATAGGTGAATGGGAGAAAGCATAGGCTAAGAACAGATAAAATGAAAGTGAATAACCAAAACCTTATGTCCATTTATACCAATGATTACATGAATTGTGACTATTCTATACAAGCTAGTAAAAAGGCAGAGGTGAACACAGTGGATTAAAAGTGATAAAACATTGCTGAGAGAAATTCAATGGGAAGTCCATAATGCTAAATTTGAAAACCCAGTGCTTTTTAGATGTCTATTGGATTGACTCATGGATTCAACTCAGTTCTGATGAAAATCACAAGCTTATTCTCCTCCAATTTTACAAATCTATTATAAAATGCATAGAAAAATGGCAAAGGGTTTATGATACCAAAAACAATTTTGAAAAAGATGAGCAAAGGAGGACTTTTGATATCTTATTTCAAGACTTACAATAAAACTACAGTAATCAACAGAGAATAGGATTGCAGCAAGAATATGATTAAGTTCAACAGAATTGAGGCCCCAGAAATAGACCCACACATATACACTTAATTGATTTTCAACAGAATTGCTAAGCACTTCAGTGGGACAAAGGGCAAATGGGGCTAGTAACTGAGTGCACACACGAATTGTGAAGGGCTCAACCCCGACCCTACACCGTACAGTAAAGTCACTTAAATAATGATAGAGCCAAATGTAAAGGCTGAAACTCTAGAACTTCTAGAAGAAAGATTATAATAATCAAACATCTTTACTTCGAGGTAGATACACATTTCTTCAGAAACAAATTATGAGACATAAAAGGAAAAAGGATGTGAATGTTTATTCACTAAAATTTAAAACGTTTATGCTTGAAAAAAACAAAATATTACCCTATGCAGCATTAATTATAGAGTAAGATTTTTGTCCGTAATGAAAAAGAGAAAGAGAAGAAAATTTTTGAAGAGATAATGTCCTGAAAATGTTCCACGTCTCACTATAAAAGCAAAAGATCAAAGGAACCAAATGAAAATCAATGGTAACAAAAAGATACATGACAGTCAAAGTATACAAGCGATGAATGGCACATGGATGTCCTTATTATCATTAGTCATACAAATGGACACCCAGGAGTGGCCCAAATAACCATCAATAAGCATCTTAATCTATTTCGTGTTGTTATTACACGATGCCTAAAATTGAGCAATTTATAAGGTACATGAATTCACTTCACACAGTTCTAAAGACTGAGGGGTACAGCATCGACAAGCTGGATTTCAGAGAGGACTTTCTTACTGTCTCATCTCATTGTGGAGAGGCAGGAAAGGGAGAAAGGCAGAGACAGGGAGAGAAAGACTGTGCTTATGAACATAACCACACAAGGAGAGAGATGAGCTCATCCTTCTATAAGCAACCATCCCCAAGGTAAAGGTATAATCCACTCCACACACAAGAATAAAGGTTTCATAACCCAATCCCCTCTTAAAGGTGCTACCTGTCCATATCGTTCCACTGGGGAGTAAGTTTCCAACACCTGCTCTTTGAGGGGCACATTTAAATAAACCATAGCAGCATGTGAACATATAAACTGGTAAATTCCCACAAAACAATAGTATCAAGCGATACATGCAATCATAACTAGTATAGGTGAGTCCAAGAAGCCAGGAGCCAAGAGTTACCTATAGTCCATTTATTGCCCTCAATCTCTAGAAACCAGAAAAATAATCTATAATGACAATAGTCAGGTCACAGGTTGCCTGGAGCAGGTATGTACCTGTCGGTACAAGATTCACCAGAAGCGTAACAGAACTTTGGGGAGTAATAAAGATAATAGAGATTGCTTCACAGGTCTGCAAGTTTGCCAAAACCTAATGATGAATATGCTTGAAATAGGTTCATTCTACATCATGTGTCTTAGTCACCTTTCTGCTGCTGTCATAAAATATGACCAAGGCAACTTACAGAAAAGCTTTCTGGCTCACTCTCCATCACGGCAGAGAAACCTGGCAGGAGAGGTGCAGGCGGAGCTCACAGCTTCCCATCTAAACACAAAGCAGAAGAAGCAAAACTGGAAGCGGGCTGAGGTTATGAACTCTCAGAGACCATCCCCAGTGGCACGTTTCCCCCAGCAAGACAATACCTCCTAAAGACTCCAGGCCCCCCAAATGCTGCCACCAACTGGGAAAAGGTATTCAAATACTTGACTCTAGAGGGAGAATTTCTCATTCAAACCACCATACCATGTAAAATTATGCAGTCATAAAGCCAATTTTTAAAATACAACCACCTAATATTGGCATGAAATTAATGTGTGAAAACTATTATCTACCTCATTTTAAGCCTGCCGGTTATGAGAACAAAATAGAATAGCCCTTAATACTGAATGCCCACCTTAGCATAAACAAACAATCAGAGCACTTTCCCATTGGGAAATTTTAAGACTTACGGCAAAGTGTTAATGTTTATATTTATACTTATTCAGTGGTTGCTAATTATTCTATTTCACAGATGTGGGTCAATTACATTCTGTTCTGAATTTTTCTAGTCTTGTAGCTGTTTATACATTACAAACTCCTAATAGAAAGTTGATTGCAGTTTAGTGGATCTGTAAACTTTATCATACTGTGCTTTAAATTCTGCCACATAAGAGCTGTTTGGGGGGCTGGAGAGATGGCGGTTAAGAGCACGGACTGCTCTTGCAGAGAACCCAGGTTTGATTCCCAGCATCCACATGGAGACTAAGAACCATCTTTAACTCCAGTTCCAGGGGAATCCGACACCCTCTTCTGACCTTCATGGCATTGCACGACAAGGGAGCACCTACCGACATGGAGACATTACATTCATACACATAAAAAGTAAAAATAATCCTTTAATCCCAGCACTTGGGAGGCAGAGGCAGGCGGATCACTGTGAGTTCAAGGCCAGCCTGGTCTACTTAGTGAGTTCCAGGACAGCTGGGGCTACAGGAAGACCCTGTCTCAAATAGACAAAAAAAAAAAAAAAAGAGGAAAAATAATAAATAAAATAATACAATTATATTAAAAAGAGCTGTTTATATCCATTCCTTCATTTAAAAGCTAGGGAGGGGAAACACTGTTCCAGGTAGTTGCCCAGGTGAAGAGTATGTGCAGTTAGGCACAGCCCCTGCCTCACAAAACTTAACTAAAGCCTCATGAGTCATATGACTTCCACATTCTACTTCCCCTCTTCAAGTTTTAGTTCTTTTGCCAACATGAGATAATCCTGTCTTCATGGTTGTGGGATACAGTAGCATCAAGAAAGAATGTTTTCAGTGTGCTTTAGACAATGAATGAGGGTCTGCCTTCATCTCTGCAAATCCTTCACTGCCTTCTCCCTTTCCATCCCCCCTCCCACCAGCTGCTTTGTCTTAGTCTCCTACACTGTAGTAATATACTACAGTGGCCAGTACTATTTTCTCAGTTAAAAAGTTACCTGCATTTCAGAATTATTTCTATGAAAACTATTTTAATATTGAACTTATATTGGATGGCATTTAAAACACAGTTTTGGACAGTTTTTTTTTTTTTTCTTATCCCCTAAATAAATGGAGCATGCTATTTTTAATGCTAATTGTTTATATTTAAATGAAATTTTACCTTTATAAAGCCCTTTTAAATTTTTATTATTCACCTTCTCTTGCATATAAAATGTTATTATTACTGAGGATATAATATTAAAGGTGGGGAGGGGGGGTAAGGAAATGGGGGTCAGAGAACAACTTCGTGAAGCATGTTCATTCTTTCCACACTTGTGTCGGTTCTGGGAACACCAGGCTTGAGTGACAAGCATCTTTACCTGTTGAACCTACTCTCCAGCCCAACAAATGCTTTTATCTGCATTATTTCATCAATCCCACAAACAGGACCATGACAGAACCATCATGGCTACTGCACAGATTAATAATCTAAGGTGGTCCTAGGTTGAAGGGGTATTTAGAGCAGAGCTGGAACTTGATCCTGCTTTTTCTGATCTTAGTGTTTTTCCTGGCTTGTGTCTCACTGAATTCGTTGAGTACTGATGATGTATGGGTGCACACAATGCTCTTGGGAAGCTCACTGTTTCAGTGTTCTTTACTGATCTTTCTTTTCTTTTTTTATTATTTTTTTATTGTTATTAAACTTTTTCCATAAGTCTTACATCATTTCTCAATCGAATCTAGAGTTACTTCCCTTTCCATGCCCCCTACCCCACCCGAGTCCCTGCACATGTCCTGCATCTTTTTCTGAGGCTTTCCAGAGTTTTTTCCAGTTCTTTTGCTATTGTTCTCTCCTACTTGTATTGCTTCAGTATATATACATCTATATACATAATTATATATATATATGTAAATATATGCATACATACACATATCACTTGAATTGGAGGACTATTTTTTTCCTAAAAGATGTCATATTTTCCTTAAGGAAGTGCTTGAAGGCTCTTTTTTTTGTATCCTTCCAGAGTTCCAGTCTCTAACCATTCCATTCTTCTACAAGATTGGCTTACTAGTTTCCATGATGAGTGGCACCATATGGTGTTTTGATTTCTGTACCTGGCTTATTTAACTGAACACAGTAGCCTCTAGTTCTATCTATGTTGTTGCAAATGATAGGACTGCATTCATTTTTTGTAAGGGCTGACGCATATTCCATTATGCATGTATGCCAGGTTTTCTTCATCCACCCATGGGCATCTGGGTTGATTCCATATTTTAGCTACTGTGAACAGTGCTGGAATAAACATAGGAATGAAGGAATCTTTTGGTATAACAACCAACTCCTTTGGATGTAGACCCAGGACTAGACTTACTGGATCATATGGTAGTTCTATTTTTAGTATTTTTTGAGGAATCTCCTTAGTGTGTTCCAAAATGGCTGAACTAATTTACATGCCCACTAACGGTATATGAGTTTCTCATTCCCCGCATTCTTGCTAGCATTTGTTATTTTTGAGCTTTCTGATAAGGGATTAGATGATAGTTCATTGTGATTTTGATTTATCTTACTCTGATAATTAGTAGAATTGAGCTTTATTTAATTCTTTAGACTATAGTTAGTTACTTCATTCTTTAGCCTACTTTTAAAATTAATTAATGAATCAATTAATTAACATTTATTTTATGTGCTTGAGTGATTTGCCTGCATGTATGTAAGGGTGCCACATATGTTCAATGCCTGCAGAGGACAGAAAAAAGCATCAGATCCCCTGGAACTAGAGTCACTGTTATTAGCAGCCATGTGGGTGTGGGTACCAAAGCCAGGTCCAGTGTAAGAGCAGCCAGTGCTCTTAACTGCTGAGCATCTCTCCAGTCCCTAGCCTGCTTTTTATGGGGATATTTAAGTTTTTTGAGTTTCTTATATTCTGGGTATTAATCCATTGTCAGAGAAATATGTTGTATATATTTTCTTCCTTTCTGTAGATTGTTCCTTATTTCTGTTTACTGTTTCATTCACTGTAAATGAACTTCTTAATATTCATTCTCTTAATAGCTTACAGGTCTTATGCTAGGGAGTAGGCCCCTGATAGGTGTCAAGGATCTGAAGATTGAAGAGTAAGATACACAGTCTGGAGAACTGGCTTGGTGCTTAAGAGCACATCTATCTGCTCTTGCAGAGGACTTGAGTTTGGTTCCCAGTACCTATGAAAGGGTGTTTCAGGACTACCTATAATTCCAGCTCTGGGGAATAATTCAACTTTCTCTTCTGGAATCTGCTCCTGAACTCTTGTGCACATACCCCCACATCTATACACAATTAGAAATAAAATATGTCTTCCTAAAGGAGCTTCTGCTCAAAGTAGTTATAACAGATCTTGGCCTACAAGTCAAGGATAACAGGAACCCAAATAAAGCAGCCAAGTTATCTCAGAGAAGCAGCAGGGAACTGTGTATGTAAGAAAGTAAGAAGGAGAATGATCTGTTGGATATGTGGCCAGACAGCAACTTGACTAGAACAGATAAATCTCTAATCAACACCTGTTAGATTGCTTTGCTGTGATATGTCAAACACACTCTCTCCCAAGATGTCCATGATATATGAACTCAAATGTATATTTCTCATTAATACTCAGTGGAATCGATTTTCTAATTTGAGTCCTGTACAAGGGTTTGAGTGAGGCACTACAGGCTGGACATAGGAATAAAGAAAATCTATGTATCTATAAGTATGTCACACACGTGTGAAACTGTGAGCACAGTTTTCCTACCATTGGCACTAGGGTGATTCCTGGACCCTTCACAGATAACAGAGTCTATGGGTGCATAAGTTTCTTACATAAAATAGTATCATATTTTTGGGCTGGAGAGATGGCCTAGCGGTTAAGAGCACCAGCCGCTCTTACAGAGGACCCAGGTTCGATCCCCAGCACCCACATGGCGGCCGAGAACCATCTGAAACTCCAATTCCAGGAGAACTCCAGTTCCAGGGGAGTCCGACATCCTTTTCTGACCTCCGCGGCATTGCACGACACGGGTGCACACACTTGCATGCAGACAGTACATTCATACACATACAGAAATAAATAAAAATAAAAAATTTAAAAAGTTAAAAAAATAGTATCGTATTTTCATATAACCTGTGCATATCTATATGTATACTTTAAATCATCCATAGAGTTCTTATAATACCTATGCAATGTAAACACTATGTAAATAGTTATACTTCTCTATTTAGGGAAAATAACAAGGATTAAATTTTGTTCATGTTCAATACAGTGGCACTTTTTTTCAAATAAATATTTTCAGTCCATAAATGGTTGAATCCAGTGATATGGAAAACTACACACACACACACACACACACACACACACACACACATTCCTTAGCCAAAGCATATATTGTGGGACAAAAAGAATATTATTTGCACAAGATAGCCCTAGTATAATAATATAGGCCATATATAAGTGTTTACTATGTATCAAGCCTTTTCTAGGTACTATAGATATAATACTTCTTCTTTAATCCTTACAACAACCTTGTCAGGTACATACTGACATCTCCACTTTGCAGAGGAAGAATCAGAGACACAAAGTTAGACTACTTGTCCACCAATACACACCAAGTGAAAAATAGAGCTAAGTCTTGAACTCTAAGAACCTGGTTTTGTGACTCACAGCCACATGGTCTTATTGTGTGAGATAGGCTAAGACATCATTTTTATCATTTTGGTAAGGAACTAAATCCTCCAAGGAAGCTAAGTAATTGATTTCAGAGCAGTCAAATGTGGGGACCTGAGGCTTCCTCTCTTATGGTGATGTTAAATGCACAATTCCCCTCATTTTGTTGGTTGGTTGTAGCCAACAGTTGGTAGTTTCTCTCCTCCAATTAACTGTTGAGTAACCACCATAGGTTAGGGACCATTTGAGGCATTCAAAAAAAGAGCAGTTAATTAAATGGGGACAACCCTAGTTATTAGGGATCATATTCTAGTAGAGAGGACAACAAAGAGACAGTGTGGCTCATCTGACCATGACAGCTACTGTGGTGAGCCCCAAGGTAAGCACAACAGAGGGGAGTTCCTGTGATCAGCACAGAGGTCACGGGGGCCTTACTGACCAGAAGACACTGGAGCAGTGACACAAGAAACATATTTGTCTTTGCTCTAATGTCCAAAACCCCTGGGCATTTCCCGAGTGGTAGAGACTAGAGGTGAATTTCATTATTTATATTAGCTTCCTTTCAACCCGATGTAATATTATGTTGGGTGGCTGGTACACGGCGAAAGGTGGGGAGGTGCCATCTCCCTCCCCTCACCTCGCCCTCTATATCAATTCCATCGGGCCATTCCTGAATTGTGTGCTTTATGACCAAGTGGCTACTGTAAACCTGGCGCCTTCCTGAGTTATCTCAGCAAATTATTGAACCCGACAGAGGGATCATGAGAACTCCCAATTTGGGTCCAGGTTGCACCAAAGCGTAGTATCCCTGGAGACAATACTCGTGATGTACAGTGGGCACAAAGAGCTGTGTTGTAAGACTGAGCCCTGCATGGCTGGACAGTCTGATGCTAACTTCAGATAGTGAATGGCAGTATTGCACTGATTTATGGGAAAGGCCATGGGTGCCCAGGCTTGGAGAACTGGTTGGCAGGAGAACACGTGTGTACATTTAGTGGTAGAAATGCCATGAGTGAAAACAGCTCCAAGAAAGACCTGCAGGAAGGAAAGCAGTACATAAGGGTGTCTTAGAGGACGCGAAGGCAGGCTTGAGCACCTTGAGATTCGGGTGAGGAATGGGGAAGCCAAAATAATCAGAGCAGGTTGAGCTGGAAAGAGGCTGGCACAAAAAGAATAGGATGCTGGTGGAGATTTCCATGCTTCTCCTGATGCGGAGACCATGAGGCTTTGCAGGCAAGCAATGGAAGAATCAGTTTCAGCCTTAGGTTGTTTGTTTGTTTGCATTTTTTGAGACAGGGTCTCCCTTTAGTCCCAGCTGGCCTGGAGCTCGCTCTGTAGACCAGGCTGGCCTTGAACTCACAGAGATCCATCTGCCTCTGCCTCCTGAGTGCTGGGATAAAAGGCGTGCACCACCACGCCCAGCCACCCTTATGTTTTGGGGTTTTTTTTTTTTATTATTCAATTGCACTTCCCTATGGGCAAAAAAGGACAGAGGTAGACACAGGGACAGAAACCAGGTTCCTGGTACACACAAATCAGATGACAGCTGTAGTATTAGAGGAAGCAAGAAGTGCTTAGACCATATTTTCAAACTAGACAGGACCAGTTATGAAACCTCTCACCAACAGATGATGTTTATGCCATTAAACCGACTGAGATCATCCAAGGAATCAGTCTTGGTAAAGCAAGAACAATGTTCAGGGGCTAAAACCTGGAGACTCCACTGTTCTGAGGCTGAGAAAAGGAACCACAGAGAAAAGGGATGAAGAGCGTAGTAGAGGTCAAGTGAAGAATGGCCTTTGTAGAACAGGGATGACCCCTTCAGCTTTGTGGACCTGACAGTCCAGTGGACACTGATTACTGACTGTGCAGCAAGCCACATGGAGGTCACTGATGACCTTCAAGATGCTGCCAGTGTGTTGGAAGGGACAAATGTCTGATTGGAGTGGGCTTAAGAGGAAATTGCATTACCCCTGGCTATGCTTTCACAGGATGCTGTCAACTGGGAGGAAAGGGAATCTGCTTTCACACCCCTCCAAGCCCTGAGTCTTGTCCTTACAAAACCAATGCTCAAGGCCCCCTGCTTCAGAGGCAGAAAATAAGAAAGTGAAGCCTTTGAACTTGGGAATAGTATTTAATAGCCATATAGGGCTTGGAACGTTGGAGGCACAAGTCTTGCTCCAGGAAATAAGATGGACTAGTTGTTGGGTTTATTCTGGTCCTTTGCCCAAGAACCCAGTCAAAGAGCTCACTTATATATTTATCCAGGGAATGTTCCTTGACAACAAACACAGCATGAATAAAAGTCAGTACTTTGGTGGGGAAAAAAAAATCCCCGTGTTCAAAATTTCTTCTTCACGGTTCACATTACTCTTCATATGCCTATATGACATCCGCTGAACATCTGGTGTAAAGCTATAAACATTCGGCCAGGACACTGGTGAATTGAATTCAAATCCCTGCTCTGTTACTAATTTGTTGTACAAAAATATTTATATCATTACACCCTTGTGTCCCTCCACATTTCCACCAAATTTAAGTAAATAATTTCTAAATTTCTTCCTAAATCTGTTTCTATTCCTTTCTGAAACATAAAATTTTCCAATTTTTTCCATTTATTTCCACCTTCCTTTCTTCATGTTTAATCAGAGACCTCACTTGCAAAGGAACAGGGAATATTTTGTAACCATTTGCTTGTTCTTATAAGTCATCTTTGATTTCAGTACCTTCACATTATAGAGAATTGTATTCAGTCTCCATGTCTCTAACTATAGAGACACTCTGAGCAGAGTGGCAGCTCAGACCAGTTCCTGGCCCGGTTGGAAGTGGAATTGGAGTTTCCCAAGGACCCAAAGCTGACTGCCTCTCAGAGCTCTTAGTGCAAGAGTTGGTGAACCCCACATGCTTGTGGCTAGCTTTGTGCTCTTGGTCAAAGCAATTAACCTGTTTGTGCCTAGGCTTCTCAGGAGGAAAGAGAACACACTATCACTTTGGAACCTCTGAGTGGCTACTCCCACTTACCTATCTCTGTACCAGACAGACAGCTGCTATTCGTCATTAGCTGGCAGTATTCACTCCATGCACATTTTGATATGCAAACTAGTCAGAGATGGTCTGTTAACTCAGGCCCATACAGGAACAATAAAGAAGTTGTATGAAAATTGAAAATGTCCCATAAGAAATGATTCTCATCACCGCATTTCCTTTTAACTTTGTTTTTTGCATTTTCTTTTATAAAAAAAAATTTGTTTTAATTTTCTGTGTATGAGTGTATTGCCTGCATGTGCATAAGTGCACCCATTTGGTACAATACCCACAGAGGTCAGAAGAAGGCGTCCAATCTCCTGGAACTGGAATTACAGATGATTGTTAGCCATCATGTGGGTTCTGGGAATCGAACCCAGGTCTTTTGAATGAGCAGCCAGTGCTCTTGACTACTGAGCCATCTCTCCAACCCCTCTCACCATGACACTGCTTTTTAAATATATTCATGTAATATTGATGCTTTGGATATTTCATACATCATTTTTCAGTTCAATTTAGACACATTCCCCTTTCCATGCCCTCCACCCCACCCCTGTTCCTGCATTCTGCCATACATGTCTTGCATCTTTCTCTCAGTCTTTCTTTTCACATTTTCCCCTTTAATTTTATATTACTTCAAAATAGGCATACATATCCTCCACCCATATACCAATATTACAAAATCTGAACATAAGTGGTAGGTTGATTCTCAAGCCCATTAAGGGATCCACCTTTTAACCATACTACTGCTTTCATATAAAAAAAAGAAACATAACATGGATGATGCTCAGTTTGCTTTGCAACTAGAGATTTTGTGCTAGCATCCACAAATGAGGGACACCATGCATTGTTTGTTTTTCTGGGACTGTGCTACTTCACTTAGCGTAATGTCTTCTAGTTCCATCCATTTACCTGCAAAGTTCATGATGTCATCTTTCTTTTCTGCTGCATAGAACTCCATTGTGTAGATATACCACATTTTCTGTATCCACTTGTTGGTTGAGGGACATCTATGTTTATTGCAGCTCTCTTCACAATAGCAAGAAGCTTCCATCCAGTTGATCGTATTCTCCTTTCTCCACAACCTCTCCAGCATTTGGTGTCATTTGTTTTCCTAATCTTGGCCATTCTTACCAGGGTAAGGTGAAATCTTAAGCTGGTTTTAATTTGCATCTCCTTAATTATTAGTGACGTTGAACACTTTCTGAAATGTTTCTCAGCCATCTTCATTTATGAATTCTCTATTCAGCTCTTTACTCCATCTTTTGATAGTGTTGTTTTCTTGATCCTTTTTTTTTTGAGTGGTTTATATATTCTGGATGTTAATGCTTTATCTAATGTATCACTGGTGAAGATTTCCTCCCACTCTGTGGGTTTTCTCTTCACTTTGTTAATTGTTTCTTTTGCTGTACAGAAGCTTTTCAGTTTAATGAGGTCCCGTTTGTCGATTGTTGATCTTATTTCCTGTTCAACTGCTGTCTGATTTAGAAAGTCTTTTCCTATGCCTATGTCTTGTAGCTTACTGCCAATGTTTTTTTTTTTTTCTATTACTTTCAGAGTTTCTGGTTTCACACTGAGATCTTTGATCCATTTGGAGTTGATTTTTGTGCATGGTGAAAGGTAGGGGGTCAGCTTCATCTTTCTACAAATGCCAATCCAGTTTTGGCGGCACTGTTTGCTGAAGATGCTGTCTTTCCTCCAATGGGCCATCTTGGCACCCTTGTCAAATATGAGGTGGCTGAAATTGCATGTGCTCAGGTCTGGATATTCAGTTTTGTTCCATTGATATACTTGTCTGTTTTTATGCCAGTACCGGGCCGTTTTCATTACAATAGCCCTGTAATATAGTTTGAAGTCAGGTATGGCTATCCCCCCCTGTGTTGCTCTTTTTGCTCAGGGTTGCTTTGGCTACCCAGGTCCTTTGTTTTTCCATGTGAATTTAAGGATTTTTTTTCTAAGTCTGAGAAGAAACTCATGGGAAGTTTTATTGGGATTGCATTGAATTTTTATATTAGTTTGGGTAGTATGGACATTTTTATTATATTAATTTTTCCAATCCATGAGTATGGGAGGCCTTACCATCTTCTGGTATCTTCTTTAGTCTCCTTTTCTCAGGGATTTAAATTTTTCATTGTGGAGATCTTTGGTGTCTTTGGTTAGTTTTTTTCCAAGGTATTTTATTTTTTGAGGCTATTGTGAATGGGATGGTCTCCTTGTATTCCTTCTCTATTTTTTTTTGTTGGTGTAAAGAAAGGCTACCTTCCTATAGAGTTGTCTGCAAACTTACTTGCTATGCTTATGTCTACCCAGTCAGGTGCTCACTGTCTTTCCAAGGGCTTCTGTCTTCATTTTGCATTCAATATTCGCTGTCACATACTTCAGAAAGGAATAGTTATTCTAAGTTCCTTTTGAAATAATTTATCCATTCTGTGCAGCATCTATCATCTTTTTTGTACACTTGATGGAAGAAGGAATAACTTGGGTGACACAGTGTTTGAGCCTCCCCTTATATTTTGGGTCCTTTGGGGATGGGGAGTGGCTCTCTCTGCTACATATGTGATGCCTGGGTTAGGTCTGGTCCACTTAAGGGTTCACCATTGGTAGTTGATAGAATGGATTGTTGCTGAAACTCAACATCCTTGCTTTTGGGGTGCAGTACAGAGAGTCATGGCCCAGAGAACTGGAGAAAAGAAGCTCCTTTCAGAGTGGCCTAGATTCAGAAATCAGAGAGAAGGTAAAACTTTGTGGGCTGATGAAACATGTCTACCCTGAGAGCCATGGACCCCAAGCCATGGTCCACAGGTGGGCGCTGGACCCTGCTCCTCACTGAAATGAAAGGACAATGGACAGCACGGCAACTCTTCATAAGCTATATTTATGTTTTTAATCCGAGTTTATGGCCTTCCTGAATTTTTTTTTCATGCCTTGCTACACTGAAATAACCTTCCTTCTTGAAATTACAGTGAAGATAAATGGTGAATGTTTTTCTTAATGCTCCTATCAGAGAAAATAACCTTGTTACTTTCATGGGCTTCCCCGTTCAGTTTGGTACAGTTTAGACATCTTTCTGTCACATGGAATCTTTCTAAGGATCCATGCTAGGGCAGTGATTTATAATGAGCTCTGGACCATCCCGAGAATCTAAAGTTTCAGATCTTTTCTCCAGAATATATACATGAAGACACACAATCTTTTGCAAGTAATTTTGGAAGTCTCCCAGACCTTTGTAAGACCAGATATTGGGCTGGAGAGATAGCCTAATGTTTAAGAGCACCGACTGCTCTTGCAGAGGACCCGGGTTCGATCCCCAGCACCCACATGGCAGCTGAGAACCGTCTGTAACTCCAATTCCAGGAGAACTCCAGTTCCAGGGGAATCCGACACCCTCTTCTGACCTCTGCGGCACTGCATGACACGGGTGCACAAACCTACATGCAGACAGTACATTCATACACATACAAAAAATTTTTTTAAAAAGACCAGATATTGAATTTGTGAGGAGCCACAAATGCAGATTTGGTGTTCTTGAACCAGAGAAATATGAAGCCTTTCTATTAAAAAACAAACTCCCTTCATTTGTTCTTTTTTATCTTTTGGTCTTTTTGAGACAGGGTCTCCCTGGATCCCCTGCTGGCGTGGAACTTGCTATGTAGACCAGGCTGGCTTTGAACTCACAGAGCTCCACCTGCTTCTGCCTACCAAGTGCTGAGATTAAAGGCATGCACCACTATGCCTGACTTCATTTGCTCTTTAATAAAATATTGGACATAAATTAAAAAAAAACATTTTATAACCATTAAATGCCAAGGAACCAATGCCCAGTGTGGTGGTTTGCATGAGTGTCCCCCATAGGCTGTAAGTATTCAGACATTTGTCTCCAGTTGGTGGCGCTGTTTTGGAGGTCTTAGAAGGTGTGGCCATGCTGGGGGAAGTGTGTTACTGGGGCAGGCTTAGTGAGTTTTAACAAGCCTCTGTGGTCTACAGTTGTCCTCTCTGTTTCCTGTGCTCTTTGCGAGATGTGACCCTCGGTTTGCTGCTCCAGATCCAGCCGCCATGCCTCCCGCCACAATGGACTCTAATTCCCTGGAATCGTCAATCTTAAGCTCAAATAAACTCTTCCTTTTATAAATTCCTTGGTCTGGTGTTTTATCACAGCAACAGAAAAGTGACTAATACACCCAGTAACCAGGGATTTACTGGCTGTTTAAGGCAGCTGATAGCCAATGTTCTGTGGGCATGGTGAATTCATGGACGGCTCTTCCTTTCGGCATTTTTACTGAACATATGCCGCATCCAGTCACCACTGGCAGAGCTCTGCATCTCCCAGGGGGAGCCTCATTGAAGGCATTTCCACCATCTGGTAGTGTTTTCTGCTCTCAAGGGTACTTTGCTGTCATGAGGAGATGCAGCATGACGTTTGGAATCTGGGCCCACATGTCTCTATGCCAAGGGCAGGGAAAGTCCTGGCTTGGCTGACTCTAGGGCCATCATCCGGGGATGAACAAGTAAACAAGTACATCTGGATGGGTTGTTTTGGCAGCTGGGCTGTTCACATTGAGGGGGAGGGGAGGAATGAATCTTCTTAGAGACCTTCAGAAGAGGGCAATGTCCTTCTTTGCTCGTCTTCCTGAGAAAGCCCTAGGGCTGAAGTGGAGGGCACAGCTGGAGCCCTGAGGTTGGCAGCAAGCTTAGAATCTCAGGACATAAAATTCCTCATTACGAATTCTTCAAGGTTCTGTTACCAAAGCTCTATAGTCCCGTGTTTGCTTATTTTGTTTTATTTACAAGGTGCCTGACCCCAATAATTTGCTTTGTACTTTAGGTAGTTGTGATACACACAATACACCTAAGAACACAATGGAGAAAAACAATATTTGGAAATTCTAGCTTAGTCCTGGAGGCATGCAGGTGGCAAGAAGCCTGGGAAGTGCCAGTTCCTTGTTACCGTGAGAAATTAGGAGGGGCAAAGGATTTGTGGATGACCCTAAATCTGCACTAACTCAGATTCTCCTCCTTGAGGTGCTGGAAAGAGAGAGTAGGAGGAGAAGGGCCAAGAGGAAGGGAAGATGGGCAAGGAAGATCCTGTCTATGGACCATGTCACACTTATCTTCTATATTCCCGAACTCAGCACCAGCTCTGAAAAGTACGGGAGTGAATGTGAGCTTTAGCTTTTACTTGACAACTTTCTAAATTGAAGAAATATTTGCCAAAGACTAGTGGAATAGCTCAGTTTGCAAATCAGGTACAAAGCTCTGGATTCGATTCTAAGTACAAAGCGGGGGGAGGGGGGAAGAGGAGGAGGAAGAGAGGAGGAGGGGGAGGAGGAGGAGGAGAAGGAGGAGGAGGAGGAGGAGGAGGAGGAGGAGGAGGAGGGAGAGAAAGAGTGGGGACTCTTATAAGCACAGGAATGAGCTAAGTTTACTTAGGGATACGAAATAAACAGTTTGTAGGCTATCACCTTGTATTTTGGCAAGCCCATACCTACATGACGTGGTCAAGAACAATTCAAAGCTGAATTGCTCTGAGTATCACCAAATTCTGCTCTTTCAACATCCCATGGAGAGTGTAAATTCTCCACAAAACTCAGTTTCTTCTGTTCTTCCTCTCCTTTTGCCTACTGACATTTCTAAATTCCTTTCTTCATTATCTTTGCTGATATTTCATAGGACATATAATCACCTACATACACTTCGGTAAGTTGTCTACAATGTTCAGCACCTCGTCACCCTTCATTTCCTCTGTCCTGAGTCCTAGGCATTGTGCCTGCAGTTTCCATTCTGCTCCACTTCCTGCCTCTCACCACCATCCATGCCTGTCATGCACCACTTCCTCCAGCTCTAAATGGCTTCTTGACATCACCTTTACTCTGTACATTTCCCAAAGAGTATTTGAAATCATCTTGTAATATGCTAATATGGGCCTTTAACTCTCCTGCTAAAAAACCATTTCTGTAGTATCCCATTATAATTAGGGAAAACAAAAACAAACTATGGTCATTGAATGTATAATATTCTGCATGACACAGGTACAACATCAGTCCATTTTGCAAATGAAGCTGAAGAGATTCCATATTAATAAGGGACGATGACTCCAAGACTAATATTTGGAGGATAATACCATGACTTTAGACATCAAAGCTACTATTTGTTAGGGGTGTACTTTATTATTCACAGCATGAAGCTTTTTAATCATATTCAATTCCTTGATTCTCACAAGTCTGTGTAGAATTTTATATCCCGGTTTTATAAATGAGAAAATAGAGGCTAATGGGGGTGTGTTTAAGCAGTTTTACCAAGACCACACCACTCCACAGTGACAGAACCAGGGTTAGATTCCACACAGCTAGCGTCTTTTCCCCCTGCCAGGCACTGATCTATGAATCCATGGGACTGAGGAGAAAATGCCACCAAGCTTCCACATCCCTCCCCCTAGCTGGCTGATACCAGGCTGTCTTTCTATAAGGTAAGATAGCCCTGCTTCACCCTCCAGAGAAGGCTGACTGTAACAGCAGCAACAATTAGGAATTAACTGTTTAAAACTGATAATGCCTCTGAAGGCTCAAGATGATCTTCTTCCAAAGAGGTAATTACCAGAGCCCAGTGAGGATGGTAGGCATCATGTGGAAAATGGAATATGAGCAGTCCTAAGGAAATGTCAAAAGGATAATGTGTTTTGCAAATGTTTATTGCAAACAGAGAGAACTGGGTTCAATTACTCATCACTGCTTACACATTTCTTTCTTTGTTGTCTGTAGAATACTCAGGTGTTTTGTTTTGTTTTAAAAAAAAAAGTCTGTTTTCTAGGATGGCGGGAAGGTATTTTTAGCTTCAGAATTTCAATCATGAATTTTGTGGGCCTGTTTAAAAAAAAAGCACCAGTTCAGGCTTGAAATGGGGAAAAGGCTAACAAATGCTGGAGAACATGACGTATCCGCCCGACTTCATATATCATCTGCCCTTCCCCTCCCTCCTCCACCCCAGCCTCCTGCACACCTCATCTGTGATTCTGGGCACTTTGAAAGCAGAATCTATATTCGGCACATGTCCCTCCATGGCTAAATAAAAATAATAATCATCTTTCCTCACTGTTGGCCCTGTAGGAGAGATTCCTTTTAACTAAACCTCATTCTCTACTTCTTCCCCTTGTAGGCCCTTTGGAGTGGAAATAAACATCTGGGGTTTTGCAGAGAACTGGGTTTTAAATCTTAATAACTGTGACTGTGTACACATTTTGTTCTTCACCTGGGCCCAGTCTCCTGTGGTATCTAGTGGCGATGATGCTGGGTCACAGCCAGCTGGGACACTAACCAGAGGTATCTTAAGAGTTCTGGGGGCCTAGAAATCCTTTCTACAGGATCTGAGCATTTCCTGTAGGCCAGGCAATTTGCCTTTGCGCTTCTATTCAATGTGAACCTATAGAGTAAGAATCGTCCACATTTCACAGAAGAGGACTCTGTGGCGGAAAGTAACTTACTTATTATAGGTAAAGAAAAAGACTCAGAAAGGAGGTCTCAGAGGAGGAAAATAGCTTGCTTGTTATGTGCCAAATTGCCACACCCCTCCAAAAAATTAAGTCGAAATCCTAAACCTCAGTCTCCCAGAATGTGACTTTATTTGAGAATAGGCTCTTAACACGAGTATACATTAATCTTAACATAAGATCATTAGAATCAGCCCTAACCCAGAGTCCCTATCCCAGAGGACACAGAGACGGGCAGGAAAGTGGCTGACACCCAGGGAGAAGGCAGCTGAGTGGCTGGAGTGGCACACCTATAAGCCAGTGGTTGCTAAAGATTGCCAGACATTCCCAAAGCCTGAAGAGTCAAAGGAGGAGTCTCCTTTAGAGTCTTCAGAGGGCAGAGGGCGCTGCTGAGCGACTCCCAGCTGCCAACACTGGGAAGCAATGACTATGTCCTGTCTTCCACCTAGCTCTTGACAGGCAGTTCTAAACTTTCAGACTTTGCCCCAAGTCACACTATTAAGCAGAATTCAGATCCTGGCCAACTGGCTTGAACCCTGCATCTCTAGCCACTACTTTGCTAAAGCTACTGAAAGTTTAATTCTTGACTAAGCACTACTGCCTCATCCGAGAACCTGTTACAAAGGTGGGGTCTCGGGCCCTGCTTAAAACCCCCAGAGTCAGTCCTCCAAACAGGATCATCATGAGCTTCTGGGGGGCTTTAAAGTTTGAGAAATACTACCAAAGACAGCCTTCCTTTGTTGATCAACAAATATTGATTCCCTTCCCTTCTCTGCTTCTGTTTTGAGCACTCTTAGAGCAGCGCCCTAGAACGCCTCTCCTTCCCCTACATTTTCCATTCTGCTCAGCATCATTATCCTTCGTTAATCACCTAAGATTAGCTTTGCTGCTCACACGTGGTCAGGAATCAGGGACAATAAAACGACAGCAGGCTTTAGATCCAAGTGCTGCCTTGTCTCTCTGCAAGTGAATGAGAGGGCCAGTCACTGGTCCTCTCGGAGCTCCAACTTCTCTGTCTGTTCCTGATGCCGTTACCTCACGAGATGCTGTCATTATGCTTTGCCTGAACTCCTGAAACTTTGTCATTAATGGATGTTCCACCTGCCCACACGAATCTCAAATTATTCTCCACATTTCTCTTTAAAAAGCCAATCTGTATTTCTTTTTACCTGCATGCAACTCTACTGTTAAAATATGAATCTCTAAACATGTTTTGGAATTAACCTATACCTTATTTTCAGACGGAATTTTGGTATATGCGTGGAATATATATATATATGCATATTTTGCAGCAATATAAAATTAAAGGGAACAACAACAACAATAAAGACTCTTCAAAGAACATGTTCCACCTGCCCAACACCATAAACTTCTGCCCAAACAGTAAAGTTCTGCATTGAAAAATTTTTAAAAGACTGAGAAAAAGATGCAAGACATGTAGGTCAGAATGCACGAGCTCTGGTGGGGCTAGGGGGTGCATGGAAGGAGGGAAGGGTCTAAAGTAGATTAAGAAATGTTGTATTAAATGCACAAAATTCAATAAAAATGTAAAAAGCCAATCTGAACCTATCATTTCCCCGATTGAGTCCCCCCAACGATGCCGCTGCCTTTAGGGTAAAGCCTGACCCTGGCTTCTCTTTCCTGTATCCTGAGCCCTGTGTACATAATACATCCCAACCATAAGACTTGTTTATTCTCTGGGTGTCCAAAGCTTCCTTTACTCTCTGAGGTTGTCAGTCACCTCTTTTAAGGTCCTCTTTTGCAATAGACCATTCTTCTTCCTCAAGCGCCAGTGGCACAAGTATTATATCTTCATGCTTTTCTGTATTATGATATTAATCAACCTGTCTTCTAATTGTGAGTCGGGGTGTTGTCATTTCATTCTACACTACATGAAGCACAAGATAAGGTCACAACTCTCATTATGATGTCTGCATCCCAGTACCCAGTCCTACGATTGATCCATAGTCAACGCTCAATATGTGCTTGCTGAATAGATGAAAGAAATTAGAAGATGACCCAGTTTCAGGTGAGCTCTGTGAGTTTTCTTTAAGAAATGTTTGCTTGCGAAACCCACGGCCGTTTACAGATTAGGTGCCAGGTGCGGGGAGAGTGCAGTCTGTTCTCATGAAGGTTCTTTGTTCTTTCCCCAAAGACACAGCATCCTGGATCCTGTCTTGTTGAACAAAGCCAAAGCTTTTTCTCCTAATTGCTTTAGGTGAGGCTGAGCAATCTGATCACTAATCAGACACTTGTGTTTAAGACAGAAAAAAAATGACTAATTAACAGAAACCAGTACTGCTGATATTAAAGATCTCGCATAGTTCTATTGTGGATTCTTCACAATGGAAGGCACAGAATGGGGTATGAGAATGCTCAGGCCTGAAATGGTTTTATCCACCCCCCCGAGATGTTATAACACTGGCAAGAGTTCAGGGATACTATCAGGCTGGCCCCCAAATTTATGTGAAAGAGTAAAAGGCCAAGAATGGCCAAGGATTCTTGAAAGAGGAGAGGAGGGAAGGGGACAGACCTGCTCTGCTGGATAGTAATTCTGAGTAAGAATGAATGAGAGTTAAGTCTTCAGAACCTCCTCACCCGACCCCAACACCTCCTCTGCATGGTAGTAAGAGGTTGTCCTAGTTTGTCTTCCATTGCTGTGACAAAACACTCTGACCAACACCAATTTGGGGAGGAAAGGGTTTATTCAGCTTACATCTCCCGGGTCAGAGTTCATCACTCAGGGCGCCCAAGGCAGAAACTCAAGGCAGGAACCTGGAAGCAGGAGCTGAAGCACAGGCCATGGAGGAAGGCTGTTCACTGGCTTGCTCTCCTGGCTCATGCCCAGCCTGCCTTCTTATACTGTACACAACAACCTGCCCAGGGTGGCACCACTCATTGTGGGCCGGGCCCTCCCACACTGCTCGACCATCAAGACAATACTCCACAGATGTGGCCACAGGCCAATCCAATGGAGCCAATTCCCCAATTGAGGCTCCCTCAACCCAGGTGTGTCAAGTTGACACTAAAGCTATCCAGCACAATTGACCCCTTGTCAACTTGACACAGAAAACATCACTATTAAACCACCACCTTTCCAGTTCTTATACCCAAGTATGATGTTAACATTAATCACAACCTAAGACAGTACAAACTTAAAAGCCCCGCAGTCCTTAGAATGTCCAAATACTTAAAAGTTCACAGTCTGTTAAAAGTCTCTTAACTGTGGGCTGCTGTAAAATCCAAAACAAGTGCTGTCTTATTTCAAAGGGAAGAATCAGGCACTCTCAAACAAAACCCAAGTCCAGCAAAGTAGCTCAAGGCTGGACACCTGGGATTCACTCACGATCTTCTGGGATCCAAAGGGTTTGGCAGCTCCCCTTCTCTCACTCTGCCATCCATGGCACACACAGCTCATCTTGCAGACCCAGGCCGACTCCATTCCACACCTGCCACTGCTCTTGGTGGTCGTCCCATGGTCCTGGCATCTCCAAAAAGCTGGGGTCGCCACTGAAACTGAGACAGCACCTTCACCAATGGTCTCTTCTGACCTTTCCTGGTGCAAAGCCTCAGCTTCTCTCCATGACCCCTGCAATCCTGGGGTCTTCACTGCAACCTAGGTACACTTCCACCAATGGTCTTTCCTAACCTCTCACAGTGCCCAGCCTCGGCTGCTCTCTGTGACCCCCTCAAATTTCAACACCAGAACCATATAGGAGACTCTTACATACTACCAAGTCCTGCTTCTGGCTTGACATGGAGGCTCAGGCCCCTTCTGGAACACAGCTTCTGTGTGCTGACCCTGAAGATATTCTTCCCAGAAGATTTCACCACAGTGATGCTGGTCTCTTGTTACTTACAGCTGATTCTTCAGCCCCAGCTAACCAGCATCAATTGTCCCAGTACAACAAAGATTTCCCTTCAGGTTCTGGTCTCTTGTTACTTACAGCTGATTCTTCAGCCCCAGCTGACCAGAACCCACAGATTACACAGTCCTGATGATCTCTGTTCCCCTTTGAAACTAGAAACTTCACAAGCCAGGCCTCCATCTTCTACAACTCTTTCAGCAAAACTGCTACAAGTTCCACAGCCACGATCTTTAGGCATTCAGTGATCTTCCCAGCCCAAAGTTCCAAACACCTCCACAATCCTTCCCCAAAACCCCAAGGTCAGGACTGTCACAGCAATACCCCACTCTTCTTTTGGCTCCAATGGGGGGAGTGCTTTTGCCAGGAGATACAGCAAACATTCCATTGAACTGGAAGCTAAGACTTCCCCCTGGCCACTTTGGGCTTCTACTGCCTTTAAGCCAACAGTCTAAGGAAGGAATAACAGTAGTAGGAGGAGTGATTGATCCAGACTACCAGGGGGAAATTGGACTTTTTCTCCACAATGGGGGCAAGGAAGATTATGTCTGGAAGGCAGGAGATGCTGTAGGGCGCCTTCTGGTGCTACCATGTCCTATGATTAAGGTCAATGGGAAACTCCAATGACCCAAACCAGACAGGACAATAAATGGCCCAGACCCTTCAGGGATGAAGGTATGGGTCACTCCTCCAGGGAAAGAGCCAAGACTTGCAGAGGTGCTTGCTGATGGTGGAGGAAATACAGAATGGGTCATAGAAGAAGGTAGTCATAAATATCAGCTGAGGCCACGGGACCAGTTGCAGAAATGTGGATTATAATAGATATTAACTTTTGTCCTATTTGGTTAAGAATGTGCTTGTTCATATATATATATATATATATATATATATATATATATATATATATATATATATACATATATATATGTATAATATATATGTATATTAAGTGGATACTTGTGTTGTTCCCTTTTGAATGTGCAACTGAGATAAGTGTTAAGTGTTGTCATATTTAGGTTATTAGATTCTGAAGGACTAAGTTCTTCTCAAGGACATTACCACCTACTCTAAGATATAATGCTTTGCTCTTGCACATGAGATACTTATAACATGTTAGGTGGAATTATGACCCTGCCATTGTTTGCAATTGACATTAAAGCATAACATAAGGAGAGGCTATTTATTGGGTGTCAAGTTGACAAGGGGTGGACTTGTGATGGTTAATCCTGGGTGTCAACTTGACTGGACTAAGGAACAAATAAGAGAAAAGGGGTCTTCTGATTGGACCACCTCAACCCGGATGGCCCACCCCAAATGTGGGTGTTACCTTCTGCTGGCAGGCAGTATTTAAGGCCACGGCAGTGGGAGCTGGTCCCTTTTTCTCCTGCGGCTCATTCTCTCATCTGGTGAGTTTGTCTTGCTGCTGTGATCAACCTTTCGGATCCCAGTGTGTACTGAGACTGGCAGATCTCCTGGAATCCATTCGGGCCTTCAGCACTAGACTGGGACATCCAGCCTTGAGGACTGAGCAGTTCCCTGGATTCCCGGCCTCTCCAGTTCGGCGCTACTGTTGAGCTCTGTCACGTGAGCAAATCAATAAATTGTATATAGTTATATATTCGTCCTGTTGCTTCTGTTTCTTTAGAGAACCCTGACTAATACAGAGGTGCTGAAAGTTTTCTTGTTGGAAATAGAAAATGAAGTCCACGAGCTCTACATGACCATTCAGTATGACTTTATTTCCCAACCCAACTACTGTATTCATTCGACAGCCCCCAATGTCCCATCCATCCAAGGAAGTGAGCAAAGATGCAGACAGGAGCAGTGCCTGGGCAGGTCCTGTGTTCTTTCCTGTGACAGGGCCACACCGGCCTTGGACCCATATCCACCCGCTGGGGACAAGTGTTCAGATGAAGGCCAACCCTGGGAATAGTCAACAGAGGACAAGTGCATCTGGTGCCAGGAAGGCATGCTTCATCCCAGGACACGTGTGGGAACAGAGTCAGGGCTAGACCTGAAGCTGGTTAAAGTACATTCAAGAGTGGGCCAGGCCTCAGCAGGAGCTGAGAGGACATCCCCTCGTGTTTTTCTCTCTACTTGCTCTATCCCAAATTAACACCTGCTGGGCCATATTGCTATGGAATCTTTATACTGTGAGATCCCCGAGGTCAACTCCACTGATGTTGTGGCTACTCACCTCCTCCCTGAGGGCTGCCATCCCACAGGTGCCCTGTTGGCGAGTCTCCCAACCTAGAGCATGAGTGACTGCTGATGAAGGGCTTGGAAGGAAGGACTTCATACTCACAGAGGATGGACCAATTTGGATCTTACATGTACCACATGCTCCAATAATTCCTGTGGAATGAACTTCTCATGTATGAAATTTACCAAAAATAAATATTGAAAATGTGATGAATGGGAAGGAGTCCTCCACACTGTAAGCATGTCATTCCTCCCCAAGTTCATCTATAAGTTCAAAGCTATTCCAATCAAAACCCCATTGGGGATGTTCAGGAAAATGATCAGGCTGGCCCAAAAATTTATGTGAAAGAGTAAAAGGCCAAGAATGGCCAAGGATTCTTGAAAGAGAGGAGAAGAGAAGAGGACCAACCTGCTCTGCTCAGGGAGATTTCCTTCTGCCGGCTTATGTGATTTGGGAAAATACTTTTTGTTTTGTTGTTTGTTTTGTACACTGGTTCTAGAATCACTTTTCACTGAAATATCAACATGAAAGGAAAGGAAGACACATGGGAAATTTGCAGAGACCCAAGTCATGGGCACAAGAGGACAGGAATCCTGTCAGAGGCAGGTGTTCAAGGCTCCAGATCTGCCCTCAGTTGTTGGCAAGGCTGAGTCCCTGGCTTGACTTCTTTAGAGTTTCAAGTTCTTCATCTGTAAGATTCAACTAAGTAAAACAACTTGAAAATTGATTGTTGGTTTGTCCTTCACTGAGTAAAATATGGCAGAGCTAGATTCAGAAAGCTGACATTTTCTTTCGTAGGTGGAACCTTGAGTGTGTGTGTGTGTGTGTGTGTGTGTGTGTGTGCACATATACACATATTTGTGTATCTGTTTATGCATATCTAGCTATACATAGCTATACATAGCTGAAGGGGGACTATTCAGAAAGACAAAGGAGAGTAGCAGTAGATGAGTGGGCAGGAGGTGATTATGTTAAAGTTCATGGTATCCTTTTTGTTTTTGAGATGGAGTCTTCCTGTGGCCCCAGCTGGCCTCCATCTCACAAGGAGCCACCTTCCTCTGCCTCTTGAGTGCTGGGATTAAAGGCATGTTCCATCACACCGAGCTACATGATATTCTTGAATGAAAATTATCAGAATCAACTGCTATTGTACAATAAATATATGCAGACAAGAAAATAATAATAAAAGGCCTAGGAATTCTCCTACAAAACAGACTATGCGTGCCAGCTTCAGCAGAGAATGCCTCACGTTGGGGCCACTTGTAGGAGAAGCATAAGCATGACACACTGCTTGAGTGTTAACAGGGCTGGGACTGGTTCAACCTACCTCCTCAGTTTGTAATTCAACTCAGAAGCAAACAACACAGCATATGAGTCAGAGGTGAGCTCTGTTTCTGTCTCTACTGATGTAATGATGGGCTGAGCCTTGTTTGACATCTTTAAAAAAAGGTCAGTTGCACTCTAGGTGACTGTTGTGCCATGATTCACAGTGCTTTTTAGATGAATTTATGGATTTACTCATCAGCTCTCCTTCTAGAATGGGCCATGAAAGAATCTTGTTCACTGGTTTGGGAGACCTAGACTCAGGCACAACTCTACCATTTACTAAGGGGCCATTTGAGAACAGCCAGAGCTTCACTGCACTCAGGCTACATTGCTAAAAATAGGAAGAGAGAAAACTTGACTCCTTCACAGAGCTGGGGTCAAGATGGTGATGAATAAATATTAAAAGAGTCTGTGAATCAGACAGTAACAGGAAGGGTGGTCTGAACCTCACAGGAAGTGTTAAAAATGTTCTACCCTTTCATTGGTACTGCACACAGTATTTTATAATCCAGCTTTCATGAGATTTTACAGATCAGACTATTAAGAATCAGAAGGGTTCAATAGCTTGTCCAAGAACTCAGCTGCTAGCCATTGACCAAAGCAGCAGAAGCTTTTTCTCTTGGTGCTATGTTCCCTGAACTTAGTTTTGTATCCTCTCCTTCTTTGGCTGGGCCACATCTATGCTAGGAGTCTATAGTTCTCACATCACTAAGAGTCACATAAAAAGAGATTCACTGGTAGAGAACAGTGGACAGGTATCAACAACCAGTCAGGTGGGACCTCTGTCTCTGGAAAGGAGGCAGCTAGCCATGAAAAAAGCTGAGGGCTTCCTCCAGTCTTCTTGTGTTAAATGTGGGGTTAGGGGTAGGCAGCCTAGGATGTACAGTTCCTGGATAAGGGCAGGAGGAGGCTGGCAACCTCAGGTGAACTTACTCCTGACTCAGGCAGAGCGTGGCTGCTGAAAGGAATTGCCTCTCCTTCTTTTTATGAAACCAACACGCTGCTCCAGCCCCAGGGAGCACAGGTCAGCAACTTCATGAATTACCCTATTGCTTGTAATCCAGTTGCAGGGGTGAAATATTATGTTGCCTAGGGCAGAGCTATTCCTGGTTCTTAGTTGTTTAAATTACCAAGTTTCCATTTGGAAGGAAGGGAGATTTATTAAATAGCTACCGAGTGTCACGCATGGTGCCACTTTCTTTGTGTTGATGGCTTTATTTAACCCTTTCAAGAACTGCACATATTGAATGCTGCTATTTGGTTTATCAGATGTTAAAAGGCTCTGGGATAAAGAATATTTCCAAGGCCACATTCACTAAGTGTTCGAGATTCAGAGCCCTTGGCTGTCAGACTTCAGTCACATTCTGCCTGCGACATCATTGTGCCCACGGATGTGATTCTGGTAACAAATCCATCTGTAAGATCCAGAGACTTGTATGATGAATAGACTGCAAAAGAAGAACAGGGTTAGCCCAGCCCAGGAACCTTGCTAGTGTTGTAAACAGACATAATTTGCTAATACTGCATCCTAACTACAACATGAGCCATGTCTGTCTTTATTCTGTCATCAACCATGAAAGCCAGGACATTGCACACTCTGTGCGAATACCCCATTCGAGGCCAGACATAATGATAGTCCTTTGTCTCAGCATCAAAAGCCCATTTATATTTTGACAAGTGTATACATGTTTTGAAAAACACAAATAAGTACAGAAAATCAAGCCCCTCAGATACCCAATTGTCCCATTTTCCAAGAAAATGAAAACGAGGATAACTTAAAATGAATAAAAAGATACTCTCCATTTGAGAGTCTGAAATTGACTGTGGTTACCAGAAATTACATGAGTGGCAGACTCGAGCTTCTGTTTGATTGTGGGTTTGAATCCACTCCAGGCCTGGGCTCTGAGAGTCTTGCTTTGTGGATGATTGGTACTGCTGGGGGAATTCACAGTGTGACCAGGCCGAGGGACGGGATAAGATGATTAGGTCCAAGACTCCACCGCATAGCTTCTTCCTCTGAGATTTAGAATCCATCTCTCTTTCAGACTCTTAATGTTTCCTGAACACCGTGAATTTCTCCAGGGGGCTTTATGGCCAGAACTGATCGCTTTCAATTCTCCAGGGAGGAAATAGACAGGTTTGTCTTATTTATTTATTTATCATGTAAGGAGCAGAAGGGCAAAAGAGTCTCCCCTTATCTTCTACTGTGGTGGCTAATGGAGGCTGGGAAACCCAAGGGGCCCAGTCCTCAGCCAGAATCTCCTCTCCACAGGGTCACCGCCCTCACCGGCCTGTTTTACGCTGTCTCCTGTCTTTGTTCCCCTCCTCCTTTCCTTCCTTGCTCCACTCTTTTGGTTTTACACTTTTTTTTTTTGGTATTTTTGAGACAGGGTCTCCCTTTTAGTACCAGGTGTCCTGGAGCTCGCTCTGTAGACCAGGCTGGCCTTGAACCCACAGAGATCCACCTATCTCTGCCTCCCGAGTGCTGGGATTAAAGGCATGCACCACCATGCCCGGCACTCCACTCTTTTGGAACAAACTTAAAAGCCTTCCCTCTGATGAGCCTCTTCTATGTAGAGTCACCAAGTCGCATTCTGAGTGTTTCAGCAGGCTTGTTTCAAGGACTGTTATCAGTAAGCCACCAAGACTGAGGACTGATGGCTGAGAAAGAGTGTCCCTCCACCACCTGCTGCTCGGGACTGCTGTCACTTCCATTTCCAGACACACTCGCCTGACTATAATTTAGAACTTGATCTCACCCAAATTCTACAAGGTTACAGGCCTTCTCTGAGACCTTGCTTCTTCTCAGCTTCCTCTGCCCACTTTCTTTCTCTTTTAGCTCCTATTTCTTGGACGAGCACTCAGATAGAAGCTGCATGCTGCCCTTCGTAGTCCCCTAGTTCCCACCCCACCAAGGACCAGACAAGGTAGGCCACCTCTGAGTTACTGTCTCCTTCTTCTCACCACACCCTCCCATGAGCTAGCTGCTTACGCAGTTAAGTCTCCTCAGCAGTTGGATTAGTTGTTAGAGCATCAGTTGCTCAAGTACTATTGGTCAGCTGAGATTGAGCAGTAAATTTAGGGGTCTATCATCAGCTGCCTGTGGATAACCCCTAAGCTGTAGTTTATTGGGGAATAGAATCTCAAAGATGGGGCCTTGGGAGAGACTAGCAGAATGAGCAGGATGTTAAGAGCAGCTATAGGTCAGCAGAGTCCTGGCACTTGTGTGTGAGAGGAGCTTATGTGGTTAGGGCTGCTTCGTGCTTGATGAGGTCAGACCAGGAACTGTCTGTCTCCAAGACTTGCGGCATGAGACAAGGCAAATCCAGAATTCTTGTAGCTCAATAAACACATCTACTTCAGGCCCCTGATTGATAAAGAAATGGAAGCCCAGAGAGATGCTATACAGGTCTAAGGTCGCTTGTGTAGCAAAGCAGCGATTCATTACAATTATTAAACGTATGATAGGTGCCAAGTATTAGGCCTGAATATTTCACATTTGCTGAGTTCACTGGACATTTGTTTCAACAGTGGAAGGTAAGCTTGATTTGAATGGGAGATCTGAACTTCAGCAAGGTTAACTGGCTCACCTGAAGTCATACAGGTCAAAAGGAGAGAAGTAAAGATTTTCCTGTGATGTCATTGTCAGAGACAGTGGTAATGTTGAACATGGTAAGAACGAACCCAAAATATGAATTTAAAAGGCATTTAGAGCTCACCAACAGGCTACTTTCTTGCAATTTGAGGGGAAAGATGAGAAGTGTACTGGGGAGGAGGTTTCCTTTAGAAATCGCATATGAAAAGAGTGTGGAAAAAGACAGAAAGTGTAGAGAGCGTCTTCAAGGGGCTCAGCACCGACTGGAGGACTTCTGCAGATCCCAAGGAAGATCCACTTCACAGCTGAGCTTGACGGCTTAGCAGTACAGATGACAAAGGACCAGACTGTGCCTGAGCCTAGCTATGACAGGGCCTGGCTGTGTGGTAATAGGACATTCTGTCCTGATTTTTCCCTCATTTGAAAGCCCCTGCTTCGCCAAAGAGCTATTTGAAATATTACACATATTGATTCCTCCCTGGGATGGATTCCCTGCAATAAAAGCATCTGCCTTAGATGAGTGCTGAGCTGAGTCTGCGCTGAACAGGAAGGGAGGCTCTGGGCAGCTAAGCAGAACCCAGAGGCAGCCAGCGGGACCATATCTGGATGAAGTGTATCAAGTCCTTTTGAAGGTCTTGGATTTCTCCATCTCCCTCTATCACCCCCAACACACACCTGGGTCTGCTTCCCACCCTTTTCCTCTTCCAATGCTTCCATTTCTTGCTCTGTAGCTTTCAGCATAGGTAACAGACTGCAGAGCATGACTGAAATTGCTACGAGTTTAGGGACCCCTGGCATTAGGGTGCAACACTCTAGGAAGTAGCAAAGACTTCAGGCCACAGGCAAGCACATGTCTAAGCTCTATGGATCAATAGCTGCCCAGAGATACCCAACCACCACATTCTACCCATGGCTCCAAAGCCTTCCGATATTCCACAGCAATTTAAGAAATGCCACGATTCTGAAATACTATCAATTATTATTATTTTTTTAAATCTTGAAAGAAAAGTGGGTATGATGGTGCATTCCTTTAATCCCAGAACTCAGGAAGCAAGCAGATCTCTGTGAGATGGAAGCTAGCCTGCTCTACATAGTGAGTTTTGGACCAGCTGGGGCTACAGAGAGATCCTGTTTCAAAATAATAAAACTTCTTGAAGGCTAATAATGATCCACAGGGTGCCAGAACTGTCTATTGAGCTAGAGAAGTAAACATAATTTGAAATGTGGCTTCACTACAAATGTTTGGCTCCAAGCATATTTCCTGCCCTCTCTGAGCATTAGTTCCACTGACTGTCAAGTAGTTTATAAGATATCGAGGCCCGCCCACTGTTCTTTATGAACACCTAAGGAATAATCCCTCCTCTCCCTCCCATTCCATCCCATAGGGTGACTGTGGTGTTTAAGTCATGGATACATCTGATTCCAGAGGAGCAGGGCCAGTGGCCTGTGCACTATCATCCCAAGTTCCTCCTGCAAATCATCCAATCACAAGAGCTCACAGTGTGTTCTCACCCTGCTTTGTTGAAAGCCATTTCCCCAAAATGCATTTTATGTGGGCAATGAGTCTCTATTCATGCACAATTTCACATGAAAAGATTTGCCCTTTTCATCGCACGCATGGCTTGAATCGGCCAGCCTGCGTGAAAATATTTCCATTCATTAGCATACCAAATGATGTCATTGGCCTGGAACTTAGGCTGACATTGCTGTAGACTCTGAATCCTAAGGCTCTAAGCATTGCAGAGGAGGCCCTTGAGTCTACCCATCCAACCAGGGGCTCTTCACATGCAACTCAGATCTCTTCCTGTGGTGGTAGAATTCACCATTCTGGGGAGTGGCCTGGCTGGCAACTCTTCTTATTTGAAATGGCCTTCTTGTATTGAATTTTTCTTAAAATTTTTTTTATTATTTATTTTTGTATGTGTATGAATGTATTGTTTGCATGCAGGTCTGTGCACCCGTGTCATGCAATGCCGCGGAGGTCAGAAGAGGGTCTCCGGATTCTCCTGGAACTGGAGTTCTCCTTGAATTGGAGTTACATTCGGTTCTTAGCCGCCATGTGGGTGCTGGGGATCGAACCCGGGTCCTCTGCAAGAGCGTCGGTGCTCTTAACCGCTAGGCTATCTCTCCAGCCGAATTTAAGCTTGAGTTTCAGTAATTTCTTCTTATTGATCTACCATCCAGGAACACTGACAAGAAATTTGATGACAACATTTTATGAAATAACCATAAATGTAAGAAGCAATGTAACACATCTCAGGAATGTTCAGACCTCGAATACATATTTCTTTATATAACATGCTCAAAATCTAAGACTGGTTTTGATATCATTATGATTTTTAAAATAAGGAAACTTGAGACTTAGAACAATGAAGATACCCAAGTCTTGGCTGCTCGAGTAGGAAATTCAGCTAGGAGACCAGCAGCCCATCCACTGGCTCCTGCCACTCCATGCACCAAGATCTTGTATAGGATCAGGGTATTGATGTGGCCCATAGCCAGATGGTCATTTTAATTCTACAAATGCATTGTAGAACAAATGAGCTTAGGTAAGCTTAGCTATACCACAGAAATCTATTATTGGTATGTGTTGATTGTGCCTGGTAATAGATTCCATAAAGATATTTTCGTATATCATATACTTTGACCCTATTCACCCACAATCTACAGTTTCTTCTTGTTTCTCCTTCCTACACATTCCCTTCACTGCCTCAGCCAGCTCTACTTTCATGGTGTGTGTGTGTGTGTGTGTGTGTGTATGTACGTGCATCTGTGTGTGTATTTGATTTTATATAGTTATATAGGACCCAGAATTCACAAATAAGAGAAAACTAGGTAAGAAAACTCTTTCTCTGGGTCTGACTTATTTAATATGATGAGTTCCAATTATACCCATTGTCCTACAGATAACACCATTCCATCCTTTTTTTTTTTTTTTTTTTTTTTTTGTCTCCGTGTAGCCCTAGCTACCCTGGAACTTGCTATGTAGATCAGACTGGGTTTGAACTCACAGAGGTCCACCTGTCTCTCCCTTCTGAGTGGTGGGATTAAAGGCATATGCCACCAAACCCACCCATTTCATCCTTTATGGCTGATTAACACTCAGTTGGGTATATATACAACATTTTCTTTATTCACTCATCTATTGGCAGAAATATAGGCTGGTTCCATAACTTGACTATTACAAATAGGCTTCAATAAACATAGATGTGCAAATATCTCTGCACTACACTAGAGTCCTTTAGGTGTATAAGCAGAAGTGGTATAGGTGGGTCATATGGTAGTTTGATCTTTAGTTTTATCAGAAACCTTCATATTGGTGTTAACAGTGGCTTGATGGACATGCAGACCTACCAGCAGTGAATAAAGGCTCCATTTCCCCCACATTGACATTGGCGTTTGCTGTTCTTTGTTTTCTTTTTTTTAATGATAAACATTTTGACCAGGGTGATATGGAATCTCTAAGTGGTTTTAACTAGCATTTTTCCTAGTGGCTGAAGGATGTTGAACATATTTTCATGATTATTGCCCATTAGTAGTTTATATTTTTTGAGAACTCTCTGTTCACTGCATTACTCATTTATTGATTGGATTTTTAGTATTTTGGTATTTAATTTCTGTGTTCTTTGTATATTGAAAACATTAATCCATTTCCAGCTGTGTAGATTACAATGCCTCCCATCCCATAAGCTATCTCTTGCAAGCATTTTATTTTCATGCAGTCCCATTATCAATTCTTGATTTTTCTTCTCTGAGTTATCAGAATCCTTTGTAGAAAGTCCTTGTCTATGCCTACATTTTTGTTTCTCCATATTTTCCTCTGGTAATATTAAGGTCTTTAATCCTTTTTGAGTTG
The DNA here is from genome assembly GCA_009823505.1 of Rhizomys pruinosus. Classification (NCBI taxonomy): domain Eukaryota; kingdom Metazoa; phylum Chordata; class Mammalia; order Rodentia; family Spalacidae; genus Rhizomys; species Rhizomys pruinosus. The sequence continues at coordinate 1,064,907 of VZQC01006393.1, forward strand.
ATTTTTGTGCTGTGTAGGAGGTGGGGAATCAAATTTCATTCTTTTACATATATTCATTATATTCAATTTTCTAGCACAATTTATCAGAGAGATTTTTTTCCTCCAATGTATGACTTTTATGTCTTTGTAAAAAAAACTCATGTAGGCTGTAGCTGTGTGGGTTTATCTCTGGGTCCCCACTTTTCCATTGCTCCCTCTGTTTTGTGCTACTAACAGGATGTTTTGTTTCTAGTACAGTGGAGTTTGCCTTGGAATCAGGTATAGTGATAGCTGCAGTGTTGCTCTTTTCTCTCATGGTCCCTTTGGCTACTCTGAGCCTTTTGAGCTTCCAGTATACAAGTTGGGATTATGTGTTCTATCTATTTGAAAAATACCACTGGAATTTTTATGTGCATTCGACTGAATTTGTGGACTCCTTTGGTAATTTAGCCATATTCTCAAAGCTAATTCTGTTGATCCATGAGAATGGGAGGTTCTTCCCTCTCTCGCTGGCTTCTCAAATTTCTTCAGCATTTTAAATTTTTAATTGTAGAGGCTTTTCATGTCCTCGATCTGGTTACTGTTTGAAACTTCTGTGAATGGTATCATTTTCCATATTTCTTTTTTTTAATTTTTATTTTAAGTTGAACTTTAGAGTATACATAGCATCAATAACATGAGTTGAACTTGTGATACCAAAAAAAGCATTAAAATACAGTGATGCTTTAACATGGAAATTCCATTTTTCCCTCCAACTTGTATTGCTTTAATATATATATATATATATATATATATATATATATACATACATACATTTATACATATATAAATAGATATACATACATACATACACATAACTTGAGTTGGAGGATTTTCTTTTTTCTTTATTTTCTTTTTCAACATGTTTGTTATTGGTCCATAGAAAGGCCAATTGGGGTATATTGATATTATATCTTATTATTGGGATATATTGATATAATAGCTTATTATTAGGTTGAAAATGATTATCAGACTTAAGGATTTTATAATGGAGTCTTTTTTTAATAATTTTTAAAATTTTATTTATTTTTGTTTGTGTATGAATGTACTGTCTGCATGCAGGTTTGTGCACCCATATCGTTCAATGCGCAGAAGTCAGAGGAGGGTCTCGGATTCCCCCTGGAACTGGAGTTCTCCTGGAATTGGAGTTACAGATGGTTCTCAGCCGCCATGTGGGTACTGGGGATCGAACCCGGGTCCTCTGCAAGAGCAGTCGGTGCTCTTAACCGCTAGGCTATCTCTCCAGCCCCTATAATGGGGTCTTTTGGGTTGCTCACCTATAGGCTCATACCACTTGCAAATAGAGATAATTTGACTTTTTCTTTTTCCTATTGCTATAAATGTATTTCTTTCTCTTATTGCTAAAGCTAAGACTTCAAAGACTGTGTTAAGAAACAGTGGGAGAAGTGGACACTTATTCCTGGTTTTAGTGGACATGCTTTTGAGTTTTCATTATTTAGTATAATGTTTAGGCTTGCATATACAGCTTTTTTTTCTTGAGGCATGGCCGTTCCTTTTATTCCTATTTTCTTTAAGGATTTTATTATGAAGTAATGTTGAAATTTGCCTAAGTCCTTTTCTGGATCTATTGAAATTGATTGCATGATTTCTTTCATTAATATTTTATTTATTATTTTTATTTTATGTCTATGGGTGTATTGCTAGCAGGTGTGTAAGAGCACCCATGGAGGTTAGAAGAGGGCCCTGGAACTGGAGTTACAGACAGTTGATAGCTGCCATGTAGGTGCTGGGAATCGAACCTAGGACCACTTCAAGAACAGCCACTGTTTTTAACTGCTGAGCTATCTCTCCAGCTCCTGGTTGTATGATTTCTATCCTTTAGTATACTTACCTGTTGTATACATTTATTGATTGATGCATGTTGAATCATCCTTGCATCCCTGAACTAAAGTCAGGTTAACCATGGGAATGATGTTCTTGATGTGTTCTTAAATTCAATTTGTCAGTGTCTTCTTGAGAACTTTTGTATCCCTGTTTAACAGGGACACTGACTTATAATATTCATTTTATGTATGATTTTCAGTTTGGGTTTCATAAAATGAGTTTGGTAATGTTTCATATCTTTTTTTCCTTTTGGGGTCTTTTTGCGATAGGGTCTCCCTATAGCTACAACTTGCCTGGAACTCACTAGATAAAACAAACTGGCCTTTATCTCACAGAGATCTACCTGCCTCAGCCTCCTGAGTACTGAGATTAAAGTTGAACACAATGGTGGCTCTGTGACTATTTTTTAAATTTATTTTATGTGTGAGTGTTTTGCTTGTGTGTATGTAAGTGTTCCAGGTGTCTGCAATGCCTGCAGAAGCCAGGAGAGAGTGTTGGATCCACTGGAACTGGACAGTTAGCTGCCATGTGGGTGCTGGGACAGGATCCTGGGTCCTCTGCAAGAGCAGACAGTGCTCTTAACTGCTGAGCCATCTCTCCAGCCCCTCTATGACTATTCTATTGAATAGTTTGAGGAGCACTGATGTTAGTTCTTTAATGCATCCACTGGGTCCTGGCAATGTAAGTTGGAATATGTTTACTACTTTAATGTCATTTTTTTGTGATAGAACTACTTAAGTTTTTAATCTCCTTTGTTTAATTTGGGGCAGGCCATATGTTTCTAGAAATTTATCAGTTTCTTCTAGATTTTCCAATTTATTGGAATAAATTTTTTCAAAGTATGCCTAATACTCCTCTTAATTTCATTGGTATCTGTTCTAATGTCTAATTTTTCAGCTCTGATTTTATTAATTTTGGTTTTTCTCTTTTTTTGGTTAGTGCAGTTTAGAATTGTTCAATCCTGTTTATCTTGTCAAGGAATCAACTCTGTCACTAATTGTTTCACATATTCTTTTTATTTCCATTTCATTGGTTTTTATTCTGATCTTTATTATATATTTCTAGATTTGGCTTGTGTGATGGCTAATATTGTTGATTTAGACTCTCAGAGTTACCAAGGAGAGAAACCTCTGGGAACACCTATGGGGAATTATCTAGATTATGCTAACTGATGCTGGAAGAACTACTTTAACCGTGGATGGCACCACTGCATGGGGTGGGGTCCTGGAGTTGTGTGCTGAATGAACAGGAACACCAAACCAGTTGGCAGGCAAACTGAGCAACTTTATTATTATATTTCTTTGTACCTGAAAGCAACTGTGCTGTTATAATGTGAATATCTTAATGGACTCTAAAATTGACCTACACTTATATTCAGACATTGTAATTATCATATATGGGTGGAAGATATGTATTCATATTCTAGAGTAATATAAAATTAAATGGAAAAAGTGAACCCCAAAACATATTTTGGAATTAACATACAGTTTATTTCCACAGGTCATAACTTTGATACATATGTGTTGTTTAAAGAGGCATAATTTAGAGTAATACAAAGGGGAGGGAACAACAACAACATAAGGACTGGGTCAAAGAACTGACTGATACAGTTAAATTCTGCTCAAAACAACAAGCCTCTGTAGAACAAGTCCTTGGAAACACTGAGAGAAAGATTCAAAACATGTATGACAGAATGCTATAAACTGGAGTGGGGGAGGGGCAGGGAGAGGGGAATGTATCCAAATTGGACCAAAAGTGATGTATGAAATATGCAAAATGTCAATAAAAAAGAACATAATTTAAAAAACAAAGCAAGGTGTGCATGGAGTCCCCCAGTCTCTGCTTCCTGCAGTGAATATAGAGTGGCCCCACGCACAGCCTCACTCTTCTGCTGGCCTGATTTCTCTTCCATCTTGGACTGTACCTGCAAACTGTGAGCAACATGAACCCTTCCTTCATTAAGTGGCTTTACTGAGGTAATTTGTCATAGCATTGAGACAAATAACTAATGCATTGTTAGTGTTTTCTAAGGCGCTGAGCTGTATCCTTAAGTGTTTTATTTGCTATCTCACTGATGTATCTCATAATGTCATCATATGTAGGTATTAACTTCCCTCTTACAATTTTCCCAATATTGTAAAGATTCTGGGATGTTGTCTTTTATTTTCATTCAATTCTAGGAATTAAAAAAAATTTTTTTTGGTCTTTTTGAGACAGGGTCTCCCTTTAGCCCCAGCTAGCCTGGAGCTCACTATGTAGACCAGGCTGGCCTTGAACTCACAGAGATCCACCTGTCTTTGCCTCCCAAGTGCTGGGATTAAAGGTGTGTGCCACCATGTCTGTCTAAGACAGTCCTTAGCTGCCATGTGGGTGTTGGGTCCTCTGCAAGAGCAGTCAGTGCTCTTAACTGCTGAGCTATCTCTCCATCCCTTTTAAAATTTTTATTTGAGCAGTAAGTACACATATGCAATAAACATAAGGAGTGTTCATATAAAGCCAATTAGGTAACATCTGAGTTCAGTTATTTTACAACCCAGGGTCCCCAAGTCCAGTGGAAAAATGTGTGTTTACACAAACGTGTTGATCAAACAAAAAAGAAGAAAGAAGGGGGAAAAAAAGGAAAAATCCAGTCTGTTTGTGCTGTGATCTCACAATTCACCCCCCTCCTTGGACCCTACAATCTGATGTGCCAACCTCATCCATGAGAGTCCCTGGGCTTTGGAGGGGAGGGTAAGGGAGAGTGAGAGATTGAAGATCCAGGGTTTTTTGTTTTTGTTTTTTGTTTTCTGAGGTCTGCTTTGAAGTCTGCTTGAAGTCTGCTTTGTCAGATACTAGAAGAGCCAAACTGCTTTATTTGCTGTTACATTTGCTTAGAATGACCTTTTCCATTCTTTCACTCTAAGATTACACTTGTCTTTACCAGCGAAATACATTTCTTTCAAGCAACAAATGCATGGGTTCCACTTTTTGATCTGGTTTGCTAATCTGGGTATTTGATTGGAGAATTAAGGTACTTATCCTTCAGAGTTATTATTGAAAAGCATGTATTAGTTCCTGTCATTTACTTTGTTTGCTTATTTACTGTTTTGGTGCAGTTTATTTTATATATATATATATATATATATATTATATATATATAATCTTCAGTGTTTATGATTCCTTCAAATAATTCTCTTTAACACCCCAAATATTTTCTTTAACTCTGGCTTGGTGATCAAGAAAAGTCCTTTGCTCTGTGTTTATCAAGTAAAGTTTTTCTTTCTTTTTCATTTTGAAGGATATTTTCACTTGCTACAGGAATCAAAGTTCACAGTATTTTCTTTCAGAGCTTGAAATATATAGTTTCACTTGGAAAATCATTGTTATGTTCATGTGTTTGCCCTTTACCTTGGCACTTCTGTCTTGCAGCTTTCAATATTCTCTCTTTTTGTAAGCTTAGCATTTGTGGTGGTTGGCTTTGATTGCCAGCTTGATGGGATTTAGAGTCACATTGGAGAATTACTTCCTGGGCATGTCTGTGGGAATGTTTCCATAGACTTTTACGTGATGAAGGAATATCCACCCTGAATGTGGGCAGCACCATCAATTAGTTAGACTCTTGGACTGAACAAAATGGAATCTTGGTAATAAAATGATGTAACAGTGGGAGTCAGGGGGGACCAGAATGCCAGTAAAAATGTGAATGGTGAAGAACAGCTCACCATATTTAATAAGGGTTCTAGAACTCTCGTGGAAATCAGACTAGAGGTCATTATGTTCCATTTGTGCAAAGAATCTGGTTGCATCCTACTCATGTCCTGAGAACTTGAATGAGACTTAAGGCCAACGCTATGGACAAATTCATTTAGTATGGGGTAATTTCAAGACAGCATAACATTCAGGCTATGGCATTGTTACTGCTTACTCTTCTTATTCATGTTTACAGTGAGAAGAACAAATTGGAACAGAAAGATACTAAAATTTCAGTTTGGTGAAGAAAATGATATGAATGTATTTAAGTTTTAGACAAATTATCTGTAATTGTTAAAGAGATACCACAATAAATATGAAACCTAAGCCTTTGAAGAGACAATAGGAAAGGAATCACGAGAGCAAGATCCCGACTACTGAGAATATCAGTGAAGGGGCTACCCGTGTGAAGACAACTGGCTAATGAAATTTCCCCCAGAATCAACTGTCTAGGTGCACAGAGGCTGTTGCATCCAGAGCTTGAAGAATTTACAGACACAGCCACTTAGCACATATTTAGAAAACATATAAAATGCAAGCACTATAGGGTTATGGATGTTTGTACTTAGGTTCCAGAAAGCCATTTGAGGCCAGGCAGTGTGTGGCAGGCCAGATTGTCTATAATGAAGTCTTGAAAGGCCATTGTGTGAAGCTGTTATAGTAAAACCTCAAGTTGAAATAGGTCCAACAGAATGTTGGAGACATCAAGGCTGTGTGACATCTGCCAAGAAAAGCTTCAGGCATACAGTATTACTAACCCGAAAGAGGATATTTGTGCTGCAGAGAGCAGAACATCAGTGGAAGGGAGGTCTGAGGCTGTGGTCACCCAGAGGATCCATTGAAGGCCTGAGATTCTGGAACTGGAGCTGCAGGGCTTGGCATGTGACCTGCTAAGTTTGGTTTTTTCTTTTTTTAATAAAATATTTTTATTGGTGTGTTGTGTGATTCATGCATCATTTTTAGTCCAAGTTAGACACATTCCCTTTTCCATGCCCCCCATTCCACCCCAGTTCATGCATTCTGCCATACATGTCTTGAATCTTTGTCTCAGTCTTTTAAAGTTTTTCTCTGCAGAGGTTTATTGTTTGGGCAGAAGTTAACTGTTTCAGTCAGTTCTTTGATCCAGTCTTTTTGTCATTATTGTTCCCTCCCATTTGTATTGCTCCAAATTATGCCTATATGTACATCACATATATACCAAAATTATGACCTTTGAAAATAAACTGCATGCTAATTCCAAAATATATTTAAGAGTTCACATGTTTCCCTTTAATTTTAAATTACTCTAATATATGAATACATACCCTTCATACATATACCACAATTATACAAAGTCTGAAAATAAGTGTTCAGTTAATTCTAGACCCCAATAAGGAATTCACATTATAACAACATAGTTGCCTTCAGATAAAAAAGAGTTATAACAGGCAGGTGGATCTTTGTGAGTTCAAGGCCAGCCTGGTCTACAGAGTGAGTTCCAGGACAGCTGGGACTACAGGGAGACCCTGTCTCGAAAAGACCAAAAAGAAAAAAAACAAAAAAACAAAAAAAACCCACAAAGATTTATTTCTCCTTTACAAGAGTCTACTGGAGCCGGGTGTGGTGGTGCATGCCTTTGATCCTAGCACTTGGGAGGCAGAGGCAGGTAGATCTCTGTGAGTTCAAGGCCAGCCTGGTCTACATAGTGAGCTCTAGGCCATCTGGAACTAAAGGGTAAAGGAAGACCCTGTCTCAAAAAGACCAAAAAAAAACGGCTTGTTTATTAACTAAAATATCTAGAAAATGAACTTTGCAGGTAAATGGATGGAACATGAAGCCATACATGATAAGTGAAAGTAAAAAAAAAAAACAAGATAAGTGAAAGTAACACGGTCCCAGAAAAACAAATGATGACGGTATCCCTCATTTGTGGATGCTTAGTACCCAAATCTGTAGTTGAAGGTAAGCTGAGAAAAAGTTAATGTTATATTTTTTTTTTTTTTTTTTTTTTTGTCTTTTCGAACAGGGTCTCCCTGTCGTCCCAGCTGTCCTGGAAACTCACTCTGTAGACCAGGCTGGCCTTGAACTCACAAAGATCCACCTGCCTGTTATAACTCTTTTTTATCTGAAGGCAACTATGTTGTTTATAATGTGAATTCACTTCTTTGGGGTCTAATTAACTGAACACTTCTTTTCAGACTTTGTATAATTGTGGTCTATGTATGAAGGGTATGTATTTATATATGAGTAATTAAAATTAAAGGAAACATGTGAACTCTTAAATATATTTTGGAATTAGCATGCAGTTTATTTTCAAAGGTCATAATTTTGGTATATATGTGCTTACATATAGGCATTTTTTTGGAGCAACACAAATGGGAGGAACAATAATGACAAAAAGGACTGGATCAAAGAACTGACTGAAACAGTTAACTTCGCCCCAACAATAAACCTGCAGAGAAAAACTTTAAAAGATTAGAAAAAGATACAAGACATGTATGGCAGAATGCATGAAAACTGGGGTGGAATGGGGGCATGGAAAAGGGAATGTGTCTCAACTTGGACTAAAAATGATCGCAGAATCACACAAACACCCAATAAAAATATTTTATTAAAAAAAGAAAAAACCAAACTTAGCAGGTCACATGCCAAGCCCTGCAGCTCCAGTTCCAGAATCTCAGGCCTTCAATGGATCCTCTGGGTGACCACAGCCTCAGACCTCCCTTCCACTGATGTTCTGCTCTCTGCAGCACAAATATCCTCTTTCGGGTTAGTAATACTGTATGCCTGAAGCTTTTCTTGGCAGATGTCACACAGCCTTGATGTCTCCAACATTCTGTTGGACCTATTTCAACTTGAGGTTTTACTATAACAGCTTCACACAATGGCCTTTCAAGACTTCATTATAGACAATCTGGCCTGCCACACACTGCCTGGCCTCAAATGGCTTTCTGGAACCTAAGTACAAACATCCATAACCCTATAGTGCTTGCATTTTATATGTTTTCTAAATATGTGCTAAGTGGCTGTGTCTGTAAATTCTTCAAGCTCTGGATGCAACAGCCTCTGTGCACCTAGACAGTTGATTCTGGGGGAAATTTCATTAGCCAGTTGTCTTCACACGGGTAGCCCCTTCACTGATATTCTCAGTAGTCGGGATCTTGCTCTCGTGATTCCTTTCCTATTGTCTCTTCAAAGGCTTAGGTTTCATATTTATTGTGGTATCTCTTTAACAATTACAGATAATTTGTGCTAAAACTTAAATACATGTCATATCATTTTCTTCACCAAACTGAATTTTAGTATCTTTCTGTTCCAATTTTTCTCTCACTGTAAACATGAATAAGAAGGAGTAAGCATAACAATGCATCACTGAATGTTTGCTGTCTTGAAAATTACCCCATACTAAATGCAATTTTCCATAGCGTTGGGCTTAAGGTCTCATTCAAGTTCTCAGGACTATGAGTAGGATGCAACCAGATTCTTTGCACAAATGGAACATAATGACCTCTAGTCTGATTTCCCCGAGAGTTCTAGAACCCTATTAAATATGGTGAGCTGTTCTTCACCATTTCACATTTTTACTGGCATTCTGGTCCCCCTGACTCCACTGTTACATCATGTTTATTACCAAGATTCCATTTTGTTCAGTCCAAGGTAGTCTAACTAATTGAGGTTGTGCCCACATTCAGGGTGGAATTCCTCTCAGTAAAAGTCTATGGAACATTCCCACAGGACATGCCAGGAAGTAATTCTCCAATGTGACTCTAACATCCCATCAACCGCGGCAATCAAGCCAACCCACCACAAATGCTACAGCTTACACAAAGGAGCGATATTGAAAGCTGCAAGACAGAAGTGCCAAGGTAAAGGGCAAACACATGAACATAACAATGATTTTCCAAGTGAAACTATATATTTCAAGCTCTGAAAGAAAATACTGTGAACTTTGATTCCTGTAGCAAGTGGAAAATATCCTTTCAAAATGAAAAGAAGAAAAAAGAAAGAAAAATTTATTGATTTAAACACAGAGCAACAAGGACTTTTCTTGATTCACCAAGCAGAATTAAAGAAAATATTTGGGGGTTTAAAGAGAATTATTTGAAAGGAATCATCAAACTGAAGATTATATATTATATAATATTATATATTATTCTCTATATATATATATACTAGATTATATATATCTATAAATAAAACTGCAACCAAAACCAGTAAAATAAGCAAACAAAGTTAAAAGTTGACAGAACTAATACACAGCTTTCAATAAAACTCTGAAGGATAAGTACCTTAATTCTCCAATCAAATACCCAGATTAGCAAACCAGATCAAAAAGTGGAACCCATGCATTTGTTGCTTGAAAGAAATGTATTTCGCTGGTAAAGACGAAGGTAATCTTAGAGTGGGAAGATGGAAAAGGTCATTCTAAGCAAATGTAACAGCAAATAAAGCAGTTTGGCTCTTCTAGTATCTGACAAAGCAGACTTCAGAGCAGACTTCAACAGCACGCCTCAGAAAACAACAAAAAAAAAAACACAACAACCCTGGATCTTCAATCTCCTCACTCTCCCTTACCCTCCCCTCCAAACCAGGGAACTCTCATGGATGAGGTTGGCACATCAGATTGTAAAGGCCAAGGAGGGGGGTTGAATTGTGAGATCACAGCACAAACAGACTGGATTTTATTCCTTTTTCCCCATTCTTTTTCTTTTTTGTTTTGATTCAACACGTTTTGTTTTTGTAAACACACCACTTTTCCATTCCACTGGACATTGGGGCCCTGGGTTGTAAAAAAACCTGAATCAGATGTTAACTAATTGGCTTATATGAACACTCCTTATATTTATTGCACTATGTGTACTTATGCTCAAATAAAAATTTTAAAAGTGATGGAGAGATAGCTCAGCAGTTAAGAGCACTGACATGGCTCTGCGAGCGACCGCAAGCCCCAAATGGCAGCTCGAAAGGACTCTTAGACTGACATGTTGACACACCTTTTAATCCCAGCACTTGGGGGCAAAGACAGGTGGATCTCTGTGAGTTCAAGGCCAGCCTTTGGTCTACATTAGTGCGCTCAGGCAGCTGGGGCTATAAAGGAGAGCCCTTGTATCAAAAAGACCAAAAAAAATTTTTTTTATCCTAGAATGAATGAAAATAAAAGACAACATCCCAGAATCGTTTACAATATTGGGAAAATTGTAAGAGGGAAGTTAATACCTACATATGATGACATTATGAGATACATCAGTGAGATAGCAAATAAAACACTTAAGGATACAGCTCAGCGCCTTAGAAAACACTAACAATGCATTAGTTATTTGTCTCAATGCTATGACAAATTACCTCAGTTAAGCCACTTAATGAGGAAGGGTTATTTTGGCTCCCAGTTTGCAGGTTGGTACAGTCCAAGATGGAAGAGAAATCAGGCCAGCAGAAGAGTGAGGCTGTGCGTGGGGCCACTCTATATTCACTGCAGGAAGCAGAGACTGGGGGACTCCATGCACACCTTGCTTTGTTTTTTTTAAATTATGTTCTTTTTTATTGAATTTGCTATTTCATACATCACTTCTGGTCAATTTTGGATAATTCCCCTCTCCCTGCCCCCCCCTGCCCCCACTCCAGTTTATAGCATTGTCACTACTGTTTGAATCTTTCTCTCCAGTGTTTCCAACGGACTTGTTCTACAGAGGCTTGTTGTTTTGGGCAGAGTTTAAACTGTATCAGTCAGTTTCTTTGACCCAGTCCTTATGTTGTTGTTACCTCCCTTTGTATTACTCTAAATTACTGCCATCTTTATAAACAAAACAAATGTATCAAAGTTATGACCTTTGAATAAATGTATGTTATTCCAAATATGTTTGGGGTTCACTTCATATTCCATTTAATTTTATATTATCTAGATATGAATACTATTTCCACCCCTATATGCATAATACAATGTCTGCATATAAGTAGTAGGGAAATTTTAGAGTCCATTTAACGATTATCACATTATAACAGCACAGTGCTTCAGGGTACAAACGAAATATAATAACTAAAGTTTGCTCAGTTTGCCTCGCAACTGGTTTGGTGTTTCCTGTTCATTAGCAACAACTCCAGGACCCCACCCCATGCAGTGGTGCCATCCACGGTTTTAAAGTAGTTCTTCCGCAATCAGTTAGGTAATCTAGATTAATTCCCCATAGGTGTTCCCCAGAGGTTTCTCTCCTTGGTAACTCTGAGAGTCTAAATCACAATATTAGCCATCACACAAGCCAAATCTAGAAATATATAATAAAGATCAGAATAAAAACCAATGAAATGGAAATAAAAAGATATCGTGAAACCAATTAGTGACAGAGTTGATTCCTTGACAAGATAAACAGGATTGAACAATTCTAAAACTGCAATAACCAAAAAAAGAGAAAAACCAAAATTAATAAAATCAGAGCTGAAAAATTAGACATTAGAACAGATACCAATGAAACTTAAGAGGACGTATTAGGCATTACTTTGAAAAAAAAAAATTTACTTCCAATAAATTGGAAAATCTAGGAAGAAACTGATAAATTCTAGAAACATATGGCCTGCCCCAAAATTAAACAAAGGAGATTAAAACTTAAGTAGTTCTATCACAAAAAAATGCATTACAAGTAGTAAACATATTCCAACTTACATTGCCAGGACCCAGTGGATGCATTAAAGAACTAACATCAGTGCTCCTCAAACATTCAATAGAATAGTCATAGAGCGGGGCTGGAGAGATGCTCCGCAGTTAAGAGCAATGACTGCTCTTGCAGACCAGGCTGATTTGTCAGCACACCGACCATGCACAACAATTTGGTATCCAGTTCCAGTGGATCCACACCCTCTCTGGCCTACGCGGCATTGCAGAACACGGATACCCTTACATACACACAAGCACAAACACTCACACATAAAAATAAATTTAAAAAAAGTCACNGTGACTTTTTTTAAATTTATTTTTATGTGTGATGGTTTTGCTTGTGTGTATGTAAGTGTTCTGTTCTGCAATGCCGGCAGAGGCCAGAGGGGTGTTGGATCATCTTGGAACTGGAGACCATGTTAGTTGCCTGGTCGGTTGCTGGATCAAATCGCTGGTCTCGCAAGAGTCAGACATTGTCTCTATAACTGCGGGAGCCATCTCTCCAGCCCCGCTTATGACTAATTCTATTGAATGATTTGAGGAGCACTGATGTTAGTTCTTTAATGCATCCACTGGGTCCTGGCAATGTAAGTTGGAATATGTTTACTACTTAATGTCATTTTTTTGTGATAGAACTTACTTAAGTTTTTAATCTCCTTGTTTAATTTTTGGGGCAGGCCATATGTTTCTAGAAATTTATCAGTTTTCTTGCTAGATTTTTCCAATTTATTGGAAAAATTTTTTGTTTTCAAAGTAGTGCCTAATACGTCCTCTTAATTCATTGGTATCTGTTCTAATGTCTAATTTTTCAGCTCTGATTTTATTAAGTTTGGTTTTTCTCTTGTTTTTGGTTATTGCAGTTTAGAATTGTTCAATCCTGTTTATCTTGTCAAGGAATCAACTCTGTCACTAATTGGTTTCACATATCTTTTATTTCCATTTCATTGGGTTTTATTCTGATCTTTATTATATATTTCTAGATTTGGCTTGTGTGATGGCTAATATTGTTGATTTTAGACCTCTCAGAGTTTACCACAGGAGAGAAACCTCTGGGACACCTATGGGGATTATCTAGATTAACCTAACTGATTGCGTGGAAGAACTACTTTAAACCGTGGATGCACCACTGCATGGGGTGGGTCCTGGAGTTGTGTGCTGAATGAACAGGAAACACCAAACCTAGTTGCGAGGCAAACTGAGCAAACTTTAGTATTATATTTCTTGTACCTGAAAGCAACTGTGCTGTTATAATGTGAATAATTTAATGGCTCTAAATTTACCTACACTTATATGGCGACATTGTAATTACATATATGGGGTGGAAGATAGGTATTTCATATCTAGAATATTAAAATTAAATGGAAATAGAAGTGAACCCCAAAACATATTTTGGAATAACATACAGTTTATTACAAGGTCATAACTTTGATACATAGTGTTGTTTAAAAGAGGCAAATTTAGAGTAATACAAAGGGGAGGAACAACAACACTAAGGACGGGTCAAAGAAACTGACTGATACAGTTTAAATTCTGAACCGTCAAAACAAAAGCCTCTGTAGAACAAGTCCTGGAAACACTGGAGAGAAAGAATTCAAACAGTGTAGACAGAATGCTATAAACTGGATGGGGGGAGGGGGCAGGGAGAGGGGAAGTTATCAAAATTGACCAAGAAGTGATGTATGAAGTAGCAAAATTCAATAAAAAGAACATAATTTAAAAAAACAAAGCAAGGTGGTGCATGGAGTCCCCCAGTCTCTGCTTCCTGCAGTGAATATAGAGTGGCCCCACGCACAGCCTCACTCTTCTGCTGGCCTGATTTCTCTTCCATCTTGGACTGTACCAAATGCAAACTGGGAGCCAACATAACCCTTCCTCCATTAAGTGGTTTAACTGAGGTAATTTGTCATAGCATTGAGACAAATAACTAATGCATTGTTAGTGTTTTCTAAGGCGCTGAGCTGTATCCTTAAGTGTTTTATTTGCTATCTCACTGATGTATCTCATAATGTCATCATATGTAGGTATTAACTTCCCTCTTACAATTTTCCCAATATTGTAACGATTCTGGGATGTTTGTCTTTTATTTTCATTCAATTCTAGATAAAAAAAATTGTTTTTTTGGTCTTTTTGAGACAGGGTCTCCTTTATAGTCCCCAGCTAGTCCTGAGCGCACTAATGGTAGACCAAGGCGGCCTTGAACTCACAGAGATCCACCTGTCTTTGCCTCCCAAGTGCTGGGATTAAAGGTGTGTCCAACATGTCGTCTAAGATCCTTAGCTGCCATTTGGGTGCTTGCGGTCCTCGCAAGAGCAGTCAGTGCTCTTAACTGCTGAGCTATCCTCTCCATCCTTTTAAAATTTTTAATTTGAGCATAAGTACACATGTGCAATAAATCATAAGGAGTGTTCATATAAAGCCCAATTAGGTAACATCTGATTCAGTGTTTTGTACAACCCAGGCCCCAATCCAGTGGAATGGAAAAGGTGGTGTTTTACATAAAACAAAACGTGTCTGGAATCAAAGCAAAAAAGAAAGAAAGAATGGGGAAAAAGGAAAAATCCAATCTGTTTGTGCTGTGATCTCACAATTCATCACCCCCCTCCTTGGCCTTTACAATCTGATGTGCCAACCTCATCCATGAGAGTCCCTGGACCTTTGGAGGGGAGGGTAAGGAGAGTGAGAGATTGAAGAATCCAGGGTTTTTTGTTTTTTTTTTTGTTTTTCTGAAGGCTGCTTTGAAGTCTGCTTGAGTCTGCTTTGTCAGATACTAGAAGAGCCAAACTGCTTTATTTGCTGTTACATTTGCTTAGAATACCTTTTCCATGCTTCTCACTCTAAGATACCTTGTCTTTACAGCGAAATACATTTCTTTCAAGCAACAAATGCATGGGTTCCACTTTTTGATCTGGTTTGCTAATCTGGGTATTTGATTGGAGAATTAAGGTACTTATCCTTCAGAGTTTTATTGAAAGCATGTGTATTGGTTCTGTCATTTTTACTTTGTTTGTCTTATTTTACGGTTTTGGGTGCAGTTTTATTTATAGATATATTATAAGTATATATATATATAGTAGAAAGTATATAATATTATATAATATATAATCTTCAGGTGTTGATGATTCCTTTCAAATAATGCTCTTTAAACCCCCAAATATTTTCTTTAAGTTCTGCTTGGTGAATCAAGAAAAGTCCTTTTGCTCTGTGTTTAAATCAAGTAAATTTTTCTTTCTTTTTTCTTCAGTTTTGAAGGATATTTTCCACTTGCTACAGGAATCAAAGTTCACAGTATTTTCTTTCAGAGCTTGAAATATATAGTTTCACTTGGAAAATCATTGTTATGTTCATGTGTTTGCCCTTTACCTTGGCACTTCTGTCTTGCAGCTTTCAATAATGCCTCCTTTTGTAACTGTAGCATTTGTGTGGTGGTTGGGCTTGATTGCCGCGTTGATGGGATTTAGAGTCACATTGGAGAATGACTTCCTGGCAATGTCCTGTGGGAATGTTCCATAGACTTTTACCTGATGGCAGGAATATCCACCCTGATGTGGGCAGCACCTCAATTAGTTAGACTACCTTGGACTGAACAAAAATGGAATCTGGTAATAAACATGATGAACAGGGGAGTCAGGGGGGACCAGATGCAGTAAAAATGTGAAATGGTGAAGAACAGCTCACGCATATTTAATAAGGGTTCTAGAACTCTCGGGAAATCAGACTAAGAGGTCATTATGTTCCATTTGTGCAAAGAATCTGGTTGCATCCTACTCATGTCCTGAGAACTTGAATGAGACACTTAAGGCCAACGCTATGGAAAAAATTGCATTTAGTATGGGTAATTTCAAGACAGCATACATTCAGCGCATGCATGTTATGCTTACTCTTCTTATTCATGTTTACAGTGAGAAGAACAAATTGGAACAGAAAGATACTAAAATTTCAGTTTGGTGAAGAAAATGATATGATGTATTTAAGTTTTAGCCAAATATCTGTAATTGTTAAAGAGATACCACAATAAATATGAAACCTAAGCCTTTGAAGAGACAATAGGAAAGGAATCACGAGAGCAAGATCCCGACTACTGAGAATATCAGTGAAGGGGCTACCCGTGTGAAGACAACTGGCTAATGAAATTTCCCCCAGAATCAACTGTCTAGGTGCACAGAGGCTGTTGCATCCAGAGCTTGAAGAATTTACAGACACAGCCACTTAGCACATATTTAGAAAACATATAAAATGCAAGCACTATAGGGTTATGGATGTTTGTACTTAGGTTCCAGAAAGCCATTTGAGGCCAGGCAGTGTGTGGCAGGCCAGATTGTCTATAATGAAGTCTTGAAAGGCCATTGTGTGAAGCTGTTATAGTAAAACCTCAAGTTGAAATAGGTCCAACAGAATGTTGGAGACATCAAGGCTGTGTGACATCTGCCAAGAAAAGCTTCAGGCATACAGTATTACTAACCCGAAAGAGGATATTTGTGCTGCAGAGAGCAGAACATCAGTGGAAGGGAGGTCTGAGGCTGTGGTCACCCAGAGGATCCATTGAAGGCCTGAGATTCTGGAACTGGAGCTGCAGGGCTTGGCATGTGACCTGCTAAGTTTGGTTTTTTCTTTTTTTAATAAAATATTTTTATTGGGGGTGTTTGTGTGATTCTGCGATCATTTTTAGTCCAAGTTAACACATTCCCTTTTCCATGCCCCCATGTCCACCCCAGTTTCATGCATTCTGCCATACATGTCTTGTATTTTTTCTAATCTTTTAAAGTTTTCTCTGCAGGTTTATTGTTGGGCAGAAGTTAACTGTTTCAGTCAGTTCTTTGATCCAGTCTTTTTGTCATTATTGTTCCCTCCCATTTGTGTTGCTCCAAAAAAATGCCTATATGTAATCACATATATACCAAAATTTATGACCTTTGAAAATAAACTGCATGCTAATTCCAAAATATATTTAAGAGTTCACATGTTTCCTTTAATTTTAATTACTCATAATAATACATACCCTTCATACATAGACCACAATTATACAAAGTCTGAAAAGAAGTGTTCAGTTAATTAGACCCCAAAGAAGTAATTCACATTATAAAAACATAGTTGCCTTCAGATAAAAAAGAGTTATACAGGCAGGTGGATCTTGTGAGTTCAAGGCCAGCCTGGTCTACAGAGTGAGTTTCCAGGACAGCTGGGACACAGGGAGACCCTGTTCGAAAAGACAAAAAAAAAAAAAAAAAAAAAAATATAACATTAACTTTTCTCAGGTTCCTTCAACTACAGATTTGGGTACTAACATCCACAAATGAGGGATACCGTCATCATTTGTTTTTCTGGGACCGTGTTACTTTCACTTATCTTTGTTTTTTTTTTTTACTTTCATTATCATGATGGCTTCAAGTTCCATCCATTTACCTGCAAAGTTCATTTTTTCTAGAATATTTTAGTTAATAAACAAGCCGAACAGCCTTTACATGGTATTCTGCAAGCCAGGCATGGATTTTAAGCTTGTTACAAATTTTTCTAATTATGGTAATCCTGTGCAGCATATTTTATAGCTGTGGTAAAAACGATTTCTCATGAGAAGATTGAAGCAAAGAGTCAAGATATCTCATTTAATTTAGCACAGGACTTAAACAGAGGAATCTGGGTCTTGTGCCTGTACTCTGAACTCTAGACCCAGTCACATTTCCTTATATTTAGCCAACTTTTAATATCCCTGTTGTTGTTTATAATCGATAATAAAAAAAATCCCACAAATGCAGGAACAATCAGTGACAAATACAGGGAGAATCTCACTTTATCCATTGTTATGTGCAATAATTATTTATTGACTACTATGTGCCAGACTCAGTGCTGTGTACAAAGAACTTGAAATTAATGGAACATAATCCTGTACTCTAGAAATAAGAATATATATATAAACAAGTATTTATAATACACAATTATCCTCTCTAATTATAGATGTTACTCTTTCCAGTTTTCTCATTAATTAAACATATTCTTGGATATCATGAAGAGCTTAGATTCCTATTCCACTTTAGTTTCTCTCAGTTGATCAACCTCAGCCTCGTAGCTTCTCATAGTAGGACCCATGTTTTACCTCAGCCACTGCATTTACAGTACCCTCAATGACTTCATCTTCTTCTTTCTCCACACCTATCTTAATCCTCTTGAATCACAGCAATCTTATCAGTCAACTTTATCTGCAAGCCACCAAGCACAGCTAGATGAAATAGTTCCTTCTTATAAGCTTAAGTAATTTGCTTTTTTTTTTTTTTCATTTCTTCCTACTCCGATTTTTCCCTGCTCTTCCTCTACTGCTACTCTTTGGAATGGGAATGCTCATTCTGCACCATTGTAAACAGGAAGTATGTACTTGCATTTATTTGTATTGTCTGATAGCTAAGAGAATGTCTTGAGTCTCAGAAGAAACTTTGGACTTGGAACAGCGTTGAAACTATGAAAGACTATGGAGACTTGTGAACTTAGGATGAATATGCTTTGCATTATGAAGTGAACACAAGCTTGTGGGTTCCAAGGGTGAAACAGTGCAGTTCAATATGGTTTACAAGGGATACATAGGAAACATAGCTCTGACTGCTGTTCTAAGAGACATGTACCTACCATGAACTTGAGCAGTGTCATTATTCCATGTCAGGGTACATGAGCATCATCATTCACCCATCTCTGCTGCCCTGGCTGTAGATGTAACATGAGCAGCCCCTGTAGTCTCCAGTCGCAATGCCTTCTCACCATGACAGACTGTATCACCTCTAGAATCATGAGCCAAAATGAATCATTCTTTCCTTAAGTATCTATCATCAGGTATGTCATCAAAGCAATGGAGATAGTAGTTGAGTGTTTTAACCACAATATGATATCAAGAGATTCTTTTCTGGGCTCCTCGGTTTGGTATTCTAATGCCTTGTAGCTCTGAATGGCTATCTCTGTAAATTGGGGAAATTTACTGATATGATATATTAAATATATTTTCTTTTTTAACATCTTTATTGAAGTTATGTGTGTTTCATACATTGTTTCTCGATCTAATCTAGACTCATCTTGTCTTCCATGCTCGCCACCCCACCTGAGTTCATGCACCCTGCCATCCCTGCCCTGTCTCTCTCTCTGATTCTTTTCAAAGTTTTTTCAAAGCAGAGGATTATTGTTCTTGTGGGAACTTTACTGTTTCCGTCAGTTCCCTGTCCCTCTGCTGTTGTTCTCTCCGATCTGTACCACTGCAACATATGCATATCTATATATGTCACACCTATGCTAAAATTATATGATCTGTACACAAACTGTCATTTCCATATTTCAGGATTCTTATTTTTCCTTTTTAAATTTATATTACTCTGAAATATGCCTATGTATGCTCCACCCATATACCAAGATTACAAAGTCTAAAAATAAGTGGTGGGTTAATTCTAGCGCCTGTTAAGGAATTTACATTATCAGAGCAGTTGCTTTCAGGGATATATAATGTTAATGTGGCTCAGTTTGCCTTACAACTCAGTGCGTGGTGCTAGTATCCACAAATGAGGGATACCGTTCATCCTTTGATTTTCTGGGACTGTTACTTCACTTAGCATAATATCTTCTAGTTCCATCCATTTACCTGCAAAGTTCATGATGTCATTTTTCTTTACTGCTGCACAGAACTCCATTATATAGATGTACCACATTTTTGTCAGTTGAGGGGCATTTGGGTTGGTTCCAGCTCTTCACTATTATGAGGAGAGCTGCAGTTAACATGGCTGTGCATGTATCTCTGTGGTAGGATGAGTCTTGTGGGTATATACTCCAAAGTGGTAAGGCTGGGTCAGGTGGTAAGCTCATCTTGAATCTCTTCAGAGTTCTCCATACTGCTTTCCATAGTGGTTGTATGAATTTACATTCCCACCAGCACTGGATGAATATTTCCCTTTCCTTACAACCTCTCTATCATTTGGTATCATTTGTTTTCTTGATCCCAGCCAGTCTTATAGGAGTGAGATGATATCTTGAAGTTTTTTTAATTTGCATTTCCTTAATTATTAGTGATGCTGAACATTTTTAAGATGTTTCTCAGCCATCTTTATTTCCTCATTTATGAAGTCTGTGTTCAGCTCTTTACTCCATCTTTTGAGTGAGTCATTTGTTTTCTTCTTTATTTTTTGAGTAGTTTATATATTCTGGAAGTCAATGCTCTATCAGATGTATCACTGGTGAAGGTTTCCTCCCACTCTGTGTGATTTCTCTTCACTTCACTGATTGTTTCTTTCATTGTACAGAAGCTTTTGAGCTTAATGAGGTCCCACTTGTCAATTGTTGACCTCATTTCCTGTATAGCAGCTGTCTGAATATATTTTCTATGCTTTTAGCTTGTACTTCTGTATCCACAGATCACAAATTTATTTCTGTGATTGTGTCCAAATAGATTTCACACATCCTGCTTATGTCTACTTACTTTATCTTAATGGTTGTCTGAATGCTCTTACACACTGATCACATCATCCATCCCTGGGATCCTGTTTTTCATTGGTGAGGCTTTCCAAAGAACATGTTATTTACTTACTATATTTTGTTCCAAAATTTCAAACTTTTGTAGTATTTCTATCTTTGTATTGAACTCACTTTTTTAAAGCTCAGATAACATGTCATTTATTTATTTTTATAATGCTTTTATTGATGTTTTGTGTATTTCAGATACCATTTCTCAGTTCAGTTTAGACCTATTTCCCCTTTTCCTTCCCACCACCCCACCCCAGATGATGCACTCTGCCATAACTGACCTACATCTTTCTCTCAGTATTTTTTATGTTTAGGAATTCACATTTTCCTCCTTTAATTTTATGTTACTCTAAAATATGAATATATATTTTCCACTCATATATAGTAATTACAGAATCTGAAAGTAAGTGATCAATTCTAGAGCCCATTAAGAGATTTACATTATAACAACATAGTTGCTTTCAGATAAACAGAAACATAATGTTGTTCAGCTTGCCTTTCATCTGGGAATTTGGTGTTAGCATCCACAAATGAGGAGACCATTCACAGCTTGTTTTTATGGGACTGTGTTACTTCACTTAGCATAATGGCTTTGAGCTCCATCCATTCACCTGCAAAGTTCATGATGTCATCTTTCTTTACCACTGAGTAGTAAGTACTCCATAGTGTAGGTGTACCATATTTTTGTCATCCACTCATCAGTCGAGGGGCATTTGGGTTGGTTCCAGCTCTTCACTATTGTGAAAAGAGCTGTGATAAACATGGATGTGCATCTATCTTTGTGGTAGGATGAGTCTTGTGGGTATATACCCAGGAGTGGTATGGCTGGGTCAGGTGGCAAGCTCATTTTGAGTCTTTTAAGGGTTCTCCACACTGCTTTCCATAGTGGTTGTACAAGTTTACATTCCCACCAACAGTGGATGAGTGTTCCCCTTTCCCCACAATCTTTCCAGCATTTGGTATCTTTTGTGTTCTTGATCTTAGCCAGTCGTACTGGAGTGAGATGATATCTGAGAGTGGTTTTCATTTGCATTTCCTTAATTATTAATGGTGTTGAACACTTTTTAAGATGTTTCTCAGCCATCTTTCCTTCTTCACTGGTGAAGTCTCTGTTCAGCTCTTTACCCCATCTTTTGAGTGGGTCATTTGTTTTCTTCTTTGTTTTTTGAGTAGTCTATATATTCTTGATGTTAATGCTCTGTCAGATGAATCACTGGTGAAGATTTCCTCCCACTCTGTGGGGTTTCTCTTCACTTCCCTGATTGTTTCTTTTGCTGTATAGAAGCTTTTGAGTTTGATAAGGTCCCATTTGTCCACTGTTGACCTTATTTCCTGTGCAGCTGCTGTCTGATTTAGAAAGTCTTTTCCTATGCCTATGTCTTGTAAGTTGCTGCCAACTTTTTCTTCTATCACCTTCAGGGTTTTGGGTTTCACAATGAGATCTTTGATCCAATTGGAGTTGATTTTTGTACAGGGTGAGAGGTAGGGGTTTAATTTTGTTCTTCTACAAATAGTGATCCAGTTTTGCCAAAACCATTTGCTGAAGGTGCTATCATTCCTCCATTGAGGGTTTTTTGCCCCTTTGTCAAATATGAGGTGGCTGAAATTGTATGAGCTCAAGTTTGGATCTTCAGTTTTGTTCCATTGGTCAACAGGTCTATTTTTTATGCCAGTACCAGGCTCTCTTTATTACTATGGCCCTGTAATATAGCTTGAAATGTGGTAGAGGAATCCCCCTGTATTGCATTTTTCACTCAGGGTTGCTTTAGCTACTTGGGGTCTTTTGTTTTTCCATATGAGTTTAAGGATTTTTTTCCAAGTCTGTGAAGAAGCTCATGGGGATTTTGATTGGGATTACTTTGAATCTGTATATCAATTTGGATAAAATGGACATTTTTAATATACTAATTTTTCCAATCCATAAGCATGAGAGATCTTTCCATCTTTTGATGTCATTTTCAATCTCCTTCTTCAGGGGGTTAAAATTTTTGTTGTAGAGATCGTTGGTATCTTTGGTTAGGTCTGTTCCCAGGTATTTTTTTATTTTTGAGGCTACTGTGAGTGGGAAGGTCTTCTAATATTCCTTCTCTATTTGTTTATTGTTGATGCAAAGAAAGGCTACTGATTTTTCCAGGTTAATTTTGTATCCCGCCACTTTGCTGAAACTCTTAATCATTTCTAGAAGTTTTCTGGTGGAGTTTTTAGCATCCCTTAGGTAAACTATCATATCACCTGCAAAAAGGGATACCTTAACTTCTTTTCTGATTAGTACTCCTTTAATTTCCTTCTTTTGTCTTATTGCCCTAGCAAGCATTTCAAGCACTATTTTTTTCATTTTTAGAATTAGATTTATTTAAATTTTATATTCTGTGATATTTGACAATAATGGATGAACAAATAAAACAAGTCTTTTTTTAATAATGAACGTTTCTTTTATATATATATTTTTTTTAATCAAATCTAGACCCTTATCCCCCACCCTATTCCCCCACCCTATTCCCCCACCCCATTAGAGTTCATGCATTCTGCCAAACATGCTTTTCATCTCTTTCTCAGTCTTTCTCAATATTCTCCAGGTGGAAGTTGACTGTTTTAAGCAGAAGTTCACTGTTTTAGTTAGTTCTTTGATGCAGTACTTTCTGTTGTTTTTGTTGATGATGTTGTCGTTGTTGTTGTTGTTTCCAATATGCATCACTCCCAACTGCTTGGACAAAAGCTCAAGGGGCCCTGCACAAGAAATACTTACAACTAGGTATCAACTCTTCTTGATTATCTCGATACTTCTGTCAAAAGATCATTAATATAGTATATAAAATATATAAAATATATATGCACACATCAGGATTCCTGGGCCACAAGAATGCATACAGTCACACAGCCAAATGGTTCTTTGATATTATCAGCATGTATTTCTGTACTCTTTCTGTATAGGATTCTCCTTTTTTGCTTCATTGCCAACACTCGGTTTTGTCATGTCTTTAAATACTCGTTAGTGCAATGGAAGAGAAAAGCTGAGAATGTGTGTCAGAGTTCTCGAGATTGGGTATGTCACTCATACATGTTATTTTATAATTTGCCACCTTGTCTTTTACATGCTGATTTGGAATTCTTGTTTATTCTGTATATGTACTTCTCCTTTGTTGTACAGGACAACACTGTCTTTGTGTTTTGGTAATCTCATAACTAGCAGCTTTGGTAATTCATTAATTTGTAGGTTTTTTCATTGCACATTCATAATAGCATCTGAAGCAATGAAATTTCCCAGTACCCTTTCTTTTCTTTTTGTAATGTTGGTGAGTTCTTCTTTACTCTATTTTAAGAACATTATTTCATGAGCTTAATGATTTCACGATTGGGTTTATAGATATTTGGATTCTCCTAGGGCTCTAGAGCCTGTATACTATTTCTTCTTCTCCTTCCTTTCTTCCCACACGTATATCGAATGTCCTTTGCCAATCCTCAATAGAGTAGATCTGTCCTCTCTTTCAGGTCTCATTTTTGCAGTACATATACCAGAATACAAGATTCGCCGCTTCTGTTTCCAGACATCTCGCTATAATTCTCTTTCTGTGACTTTGCACCATGCATCTTATCCACCTGAATGAGCCTCAGGGGAAAACTAGTAATAATTTATATATTTATCTTCAGTTACTAATGTAGATTCTGGAGTAGAACAGACACATAAGAGAGACATATTAGAAGTTTGGGACTCTAATGAGAATAAGGCATTGTTTACATGAGAATACTGTGTGTTCTGAGCCAAGAAATGGCAGTAAAATATCATTTGTGATCAAAGGGGCAGTGAAAAGTGGACGCCATTCATAGAAAGGTGTTAGGAAGTTTCACCTATGGGAAGGACTGTTAGATCATTTCCATTAAAGGAAATGGGAAGGACCGGGTTAGAGCCTTGTCTGAGATCTTCATAAATGTTTACTCAAAAACGATGTACTCCTTGCCAAATATCACTGGAGGTGTTGTATATGGATTCTGCTTACAAGACCTCTAAAATGTAGCTTTACTCTATTTAAATGTCTGGAAGAAGAGATTGGTAAGCATGGCAGAGTAGAGTCAAACAGCATCTATTTTGTCCCTAAGAATCTGAACTAAAACATCTGCTCCATGACTTCAAAAGGAGATGAGAAGTGTAGAAAGGCAAGGGAGGATCACAGTCAATAGACTGGGAGAGGCCAGATGAATGTAGACTTATTACAGAAATAGTAAGCTGTAATGTAAATCACTGAACAAAGTAGTAGGGAGGTGATAGAATCCCTCTTTCCCTAGTCTGGGTCCATATACTAAAGAGAAAAGGAAAATCTTCAGGAGCAAAGAATAAAAGCAAAATTTTGGACTATAAAGTGACAGGTTGTGTGAAGCAAACACTGGTGAGCCACCGGGGGGGGGGAGACGGACGGGACCATCCTGACCTATTCTACTGGGGCATAGAGAGAGAGCAGGGAAAAGCTGTGCAAGCCAATCAGTCTGCAAGGAGGAACAGAAAACTCAGCAAAACACATCTCCAAACTTCAAAACCTTGTCTCCACCCAGAAAGAGTACAAGACCCAGGGAACCACAAAACCATAGAGACACCTCAAGAGAGGTGACCTGAGCTGAAACTCTATGGAACAAGTATACACAAGAAGACCCAAACACGGCTAGAGTGTAACCCAAGACCTGGGGAGAGAGCATCCAGCTGCAAAACAGTGCCACCTATCAGTTGTGTTTGCTTCTGCAGTTAATGTTCTTGGAATGGTGCTGGAGAGCATGCCTGCTGCCACAGGTACCTGGCCTGAGGGTTTATCCACTGAGCTACCTCCCTACTCTACAGGGAAAGTATGCCACCTTAACCCTACTACAACCTGTTTCCCTTGAATGTTGCAAATACTGATTGCAAACAATGATTTTAAAGTGTTAAACAATAACCTAATCTAAGGTGTACAGTAAAGAAACACAATAAATCAAGGTAACATGACTCTTTCAAAAATTATGAATGCCATAGTAATGGGTTCTGACGAAAACTAATTATATCAAATGCCAGACAAGGAACTCGAAGAATGATTATCAGAATGTTCAACAAGAGGACACAAGAAAGCTCCTGAATGAATTCAAAGAGAGTACAATAAACAGATAAATGAATAAGGAATTCAATACATGGTGTTAAAAGTGAGTTCAGATCAGAACGATACAAGCAGACAGAATTCTCCCAAATTCCTTCTATGAAGCCAGCATCACCTAATAACCAAAACCAGGCAAAGATACAACCAAAAAGAAAGCTAAGACCATCTCACTAAAGAACATACATGCAAAAACTACAACAAACTTGCAAATCACATACAGACCCACCAAAAAGATATCCATCATGACCAAGTTGGATTCATACCAGAGATGAAGGGATGGTCAATATACAATAAATAATAAATATCAATAAAACACATAAATGGACTGAAAGACAAAAACACACAAAATGATCTCAATTGATGGGAAAAAAGCTTTGACAATCAACCCATCTTCATGTTTAAAGTCTAGGAGGAATTGGACTGAGACATTCTCAAATGATCAAAGCCATATATAAAGAAACCACACTGCCAATATCATCCTAAATGGAGAAAAATTGGAACCACTTCCCTTAAAGGTGGGAACCGGCAAGGCTGCCCCTTATCACCACTCTTAAAAATAGTGCTTGAGGATCTGAGATCTCCCAAGACCAGCTGAAGTGCAGGAAGGTAGGTTGGAGCTGGGTGCTTCAGCAAGGCTGAATTGTTTTGACTTATCTAGTTAATCCAGTTGTCTTGGCTAATTGGCTTTTGTGGCCGTGGGGGCGGAGTTAGATCACTCCCAGCTGGTATAAAAAGTAGGGTTGTTGAGTACTTCAGAGTCTTGAGATCTCCCAAGACCAGCTGAAGCGCAGGTAGACCAAGGTGTGAGCTAAAGAGCACCCCCTGCCCCCAACTGGGATTACAAAAGCATCTGAAGGAGGCAAGCAAAGCAAGCCTTCAACACAGTGAAGAGGCATTGGGACCACATTGGAATACAGGCTAAGGAAAGCCATATGCCAGGAACACGAAAGAAGAGACAACAGGGAAAGGGTCAGGAAAATCCCACCAAGCTCTACCAAACCTTATGGAAAAATCCTACAGTGGGAACCCCCTGGGGTGGTCCAGGAACAGATATCAGAAACACAATTGTGAACATACTTAAAGAACTACAAGATTATAAAGAGCAAATCAAAGAACTAAGAAAGAGAATGAAGAACTCAAGAAGGACCTAGAGAAAGAGAATGACAACTCTGAGAAGGAAGAGAAACACTGAAAAGATCCCATGAGGAAAAAAGAATAAGGAAACCAACCAGCAAAGCAAAGAGCTACAGGAAGAGATTGAGAAGCTCCAAAAAGAAAGTAGAAATACTAAAGAAATCGCAGAAGAGAAATGAAAAAGAAAATCAAACGCTTCCAATCAAGAGGAAAGGAATGGAAAATGCCTCAGCAAGCAGATGGAGGAAGCAGAACAAAGAAATCGACCTGGAAGATAACACAGAAACAACTAAAAACCACAAGTAAAGATTATGAAAAATTTAAAATACACAAAGTGGAACAACCAGGAACGGTGAACACTATGAAAAGATCAAACCTCCTGCATATAGATAGAGGAGGAGGAAAGAACCCAAGAGAATGGTATTGATCAGATCTTCAACAGAATAATACTTGAAAACTTCCCCAAACTAAAAAAAAGACAACCCATATACAAATACAAGAAAGCATCATAGAATCCAAACAGACCACGATCAGAAAGCAACTCTCCATGCCACATCATAGTTAAAATGCTAGACACCCAAAACAAAGACAAATCCTTAAAGCCACAAGAGAAAAACAACAAATGACCTATAAGGGGAAACCTATCAGAACTACAACTGAGTCTCAATGCCAAACTATGAAAGCAAGAAGAACCTGGAGCAAAGCATCCCAGTGTTAAAGGACAATAGATGCCAACCCAGGTTACTATACCCAGCAAAAAGTCGATTATAGTTGAAGGAGAGAGAAAAACCTTCCATAACATAAATAAGATGAAAGAATACATGTCTGGAAAACCAACCCTTCAGAGAATATTGAAGCAATTCAAAGGACGAAGAAAGGAGCAACCATTCCCAGGCACCTAGAAAGAGAAATCAATAAAAGCAACTGCAGAAGTAGAAACTTAAAACAAAACTGCAAATGGATAATAAGGCAAAAGGAAGCAACACAGAAACCTATCAGTCATAACCTAAATATAATGGACTAAATTCCCCAATCAAAAGCCATAGACTGGTGATTGATTAGGAAACAGAATCCATCAATATGCTGTCTACAAGAAACACATCTTACCTCAAGGACAGGCAACACCTTAAATGAAAGTATGGGAAAAATATCCCAGCAAATGGTCCTGTGCTGATAGCTTTTAGTGTCAACTTGACGCACCTGGTTAGGACCCTCAATTGGGGATGGGCTCCATGGATTGGCCTGTGGCCACATCTGTGGAGTATTGTCTGAATGGTGAGCAGTGTGGGAGGGCACAACCCACAATGAGCATGGTGCCACTGGCAGGTTTGTGTACAGTATAAGAAGGCAGGCTGGGCATAGCCAGGGGACAAGCCAGTGAATAGCATTCCTTCCTGGCCTGTGCTTCAGCTCCTGCCTCCAGGTTCCTGCTGGGGCTCCCTAAGTGATGATTCTGTGACCAGAATGTAAGCTGAATAAACCCTTTCCGCCCAGTTGGTGGTCAGATGTTTTTTGTTCACAGCAATCGAAGACAAACAAAAACAGGAAAATTGGTACCAGAAGAGTGGGGTATTGCTGGGAACAGACCTGACCTTGGCTATTTTGGGAATGGACTGTGGAGCTTGTTGGAACTTTGGGCTGGAGAAGATCATTGAATGCCTAAAGATCGTTGCTGTGGAGCTGGGAGCATTTTCGCTGAAAGGAGTTGTAGAAGATGAGGGCTGGCTTTGTAAATTTCTAGTTTCAAAGGGAACAGATCGATCAGCAGACTGTGTAATCTGTGTTTCTGGTCAGCTGGGCTGAAGAATCAGCTGGAAGTAACAGAGACCAGAACCTGAAGTTAAATCTTTGTGTACTGGGACAATTGATGCTGGTAAGCTGGGGGCTGAAAAATCAGCTGTAAGTAACAAGAGACCAGCATCACTGTGGTTAAATCTTCTGGGGAAAATTTCTTCAGGGTCAGCACAAACAGAAGTGTGATCCAGAAGGGGGCCTGAGACTCCATCTCCGATCTCGAAGCAGGACTTGGTAACAGTGTAAGAGTCTCCTATATGGTTCTGGTGTTGAAATTTGAGGGGGTCACAGAGAGCAGCCGGCTTGGCACTGTGATGAAGTCAGGAAAGACCATTGGTGGAAGTGCACCTCGGTTGCAGTGGAGACCCCAGGATTGCAGGGGTCATGGAGAGAAGCTGGAGGCTTTGCACCAGGAGAGGTCAGAAGAGACCACTGGTGAAGGTGCTGCCTCAGTTTCAGTGGCAACCCAGCTTTTTGGAGATGCCAGGACCCATGGGACAACCACCAAGAGCAGCCAGCAGGTGTGGAATGGGTCAGCCTGGGCCTGTGGATGAGCTGTGTGTGCCACAGATGCAGAGTTGGAGAGGGGGAGCTGCCAAACCCTTTGGGAGCCAGAAGAAATGAGTGAATCCCAGGTGTCCAGCCTTGAGCTATTTGCTGGACTTGGTTTTGTTTGAGGTGCCTGATTCTTCCCTTTGAAATAAGACAGTTACTGGTTTTGGATTTTACAGCAGCCCACAGTTAAGAGACTTTTAATAGACTGAACTTTTAAGCGTTTGGCACTTTTTAAGGACTATGGGGCTTTTAAGGTTGTACTGTCTTAGGTTGTGATTATGTTAATATCATACTTTGGGGACAAGAACTGGAAAGGTGGTGGTTTAATAGTGATGTGTTTTGTGTGTCAAGTTGACAAGGGGTCAATTGTGCTGTAGCTTTAGTGTCAACTTTGACACACCTGGTTGAGGGAGCCTCAATTGGGGAATTGTCTCCATTGGATTGGCCGTGGCCACATCTGTGGAGTATTGTCTTGATGGGCGAGCAGTGTGGGGAGGGCCTAGACCCACATGAGTAGTGCTACCCTAGGGCAGGTTTGTTGTGTACGTATTAAGAAGGCAGGCGGGGCATGAGCCGAGGAGCAGCCAGTAATAGCATTCCTTCCTGGGCCTGTGCTTCAGCTCCTGCCTCCAGGTTCCTGCCCTGAGTTCCTGCCTTGAGCTCCCTAAGTGATGAACTGTTACCCCAGGAGATGTAAGCGCAATAACCCTTTCCTCCCAAGTTGATGTCAGTCAGATTGTTTAGTCACAGCAATGGAAGACAAACTAGAACAATTAGGAAATAAATAACATCATCAAACACATAAGTTGAATGAAAGACAAAAACCACACCATCATCTCAATTGATGCTGAAAAAAAGCCTTTGACATCAATCCAGCACCCTTCATGCTTAAAGTCTAGAGGGAATTGGGATTGAGGGATCATTCCTCAATATAATCAAAGCCAATACAGAAAAACCCAGAGCCAATATTCATCCTAAATGGGGAAATGACAGAACATCTCCTTTAAAGGTAGGAACTCGCAAGGCTGCCCGCTGTCACCACTCCTCTTCAATATAGTGCTTGAAACACTTGCTAGAGCAATAAAGCCAGAAAAGGAAATTAAAAGAGATACTATGGAAAAGAGGAAGTCAAGCTATCCCTATTTGCTGATGATATGATTGTTTACTTAAGGGATTGCTAAAACCTCCACCAGAATACTCCTAGAAATGATTAAAAGCTTTCGCAAAGTGGCAGGATATACAATTAACCTAAAAAATCAATGGCCTTTCTTTACACACAACAACAACAAACTGGAGAAGGAATTCGAGGAGATCCTTCCACTCACAATAGCCTCAAAAACACAATAAAATACCTAGGAACAAAACCTAACCCAAAAGACACCAAAGATCTCTACAACAAAAATTTTAAACTCTTAAAGAAAGAAAATTGAAAAGACATCCAGAGATGGAAAAACCTCCATGCTCATGGATTGGGAAATTAACATATGTAAAAATGTCCATTCTACTGAAACTCTTGTATAGATTTAACACAATCCCAATAAAAATCCCAAGAGTTTCTTCACAGGCTTGGAAAAATAGTCCTTTAAATTCATTTGGAAAAACAAAGACCCCGAATAGCCAAAACAACCTTGACTGAAAAGAGCTACACAGGGGGATCTCTATACGAGACTTCAAACTATACTATAGGGCTATAGTCATAAAAACAGCCTGGTACTGGCACAAAAACAGACCTGTTGACCAATGGAACAAAACGGAAGATCCAAACCTGAGCACATACAATTTCAGCCATTTCATATTTGACAAGGGGGCCAAGAAGACACAATGGAGAAAAGACAGCCTCTTCAGCAAGTGGTGTTGGCAAAACTGGATCACCACTCGAAGAGAATGAAAATTAAACCCCTACTTCTCACCCTGAACAAAAGTAAACTCCAGATGGCATCAAAGACCTCAACATGAAACCCCAAACTCTGAAGGTGATAGAAGAAAAAGTTGGCAGCAGACTACAAGACATAGGCATAAAAAGACTTTCTAAATAGACAGCAGCTGTGCAAGAATTAAGGTCGACAATTGACAAATGGGACCTCATTAAACTCAAAAGCTTCTGTAATCAGAAAGAAAACAATCAAGGAGTGAAGAGATAATCCCAAGAGTGGGAGGAAAACTTCACTTCAGAAACATCTGACAAAGCATTGATTTCCAGCAAGTAAAATAAACTACTCAAAAACAAAGAAAAAAGAAAACAAATGACCCACTCAATAGATGGAGCAAAGAGCGAACAGAGACTTCACACAGTGAGAATAGAGATGGCTGAGAAGACACCTTAAGAATGTTCAACATGACTAATCATTAAGGAAATGCAAATCAAAACACTTTAAGATATCATTTACTCCAATAGACTGGTAGGATCAAGAAAACAAAGTGATACAGTGCTGAGAGGCTGTGGGGAAAGGGGAACAGTCATCCACTGCGTGGTGGGAATGTAACTCGTACACCATATGAAAACAGTGTGGGAAACCCTTGGAAGACTTGGAATGAACTTGCCACACGACCCAGCCATACGACTCCTGGCATGTACCCTCAAGACTCACCCCACTGCAGAGATACATGCACAGCCATGTTTATTTCAGCTCTTCTCACAATAGCAAGGAGCTGGAACCAACCCAAATGCCCCTCAACTGATGAGTGAATAGAGAAAATGTGGTACATTCTACACAATGGAGTTCTATGCAGCAGTAAGAAAGATGACATCATGAGCTTTGCAGGAAAAATGGCGCGGAGCTAGAGGACATCATGCTGAGTGAAGTAACACAGTCCCAGAAAACAAACGACGAATGGTATCCTCATCTGTGGATGCTAGTGCCAATTAAGAAGAAGAGTTCACTTAATTTGGTTTTACTGTTTCAGAGGCTCCTCGGCCTATGGCAGCTTGCTGCAGTTGGTTTGGGCCTATGGTTGCTTGACCCAGTTGGTTTGGGCCTATGGTTGCTTGACTCAGTTGGTTTGGGCCTATGGCTGCTTGGCCCAGTTGGTTTGGGCCTATGGTGGCAGAGTACATCATAGTGGGAACAGCACACATGCTGGAGGATATTTGTTGACTTTGCAGTGGCTGGAAAACAGAGAAAGGCGGACTCACACACAACAGTGAAGCACCTGACTTCCCTCCACACACCGCACTTCCTCAATATTTCTCAGCCTCTTACAGACTGGCAACCCAGCCTTTAACACCCAATCCTTGGGCTGCTCTTCCAAACCATAGTGGCCATGTGTTTATATGTACATATATGTAAACATGCTTGCATATAGATAAAAACAACTCTAAAAGAATATATTATATGTAAGCACAAAAACACGTGGATCATAAAATGTATTGCAATCTGATTTATAATAATAAAAAAGCCACCTGACTGTTCATCAGTTGGAGAAAGAGATTAAGCTATTCATATGAGAGAGTTAAAATAAGAAGTTAAAGAGAGATATAAAATACATAATTTAAGTAAAAACTACACATATTATATGTGCTACATATGCTATAGAACATGTGCATTTATTTTTATGTGGAGGGCATGTGTCTATGTGTGTATGGGGGGTGTCTGTGGAGAGCAGAAGAAAGCATTGGATGCTTTGGAACTGAAGATCCTTGGAAGCCACCTGATATGGGTGCTAGGAACTGAACTCAGGTTCTCTGAAAGAGCATCAAGTACTTTTAACCACTGAGACACCTTTCCAGACCTTCATGGTTTAAAAAAAAAACATAAAGATAAAACAACAAAAAAAGTTGAGGTTGTTCATACTTAAAATAGACTGCTAAAAAGAAAACACTTATTTATGAAAGCAGTGGGCGTTGGAGAGGATAGAAGGTAGGACTGGCAGCAAGGGCCGGCCACTTTTCCTGACAGGTTGGATTTCCTTTCCTAAATATAAAAATAAATAAATAAATAAATAAAAAATAAATAAATAAATAAATAAATCAGCTACTGGTGCTCCATCCAGAGATGCTTGATTTTTAATTGATTGTGTTTTTGTTCATTTTATAACGGGTCAAAATTTAAGTACAACCCTGGGAGAAAGAACATTGATTTAAAGACACAGCTGCTGAGGAGTGGTAAGTTTGCAGGGTGGTGTCTTCTTGACTCTTTCCTTAGACTGGCTAATATAATGTACTCCAACCTCCAGATCAGGGGAAAATAAAATAGAATGTACTAATTTAAAATGACTTCTGATTATAAGCTTACAAAGTCATGGGAAATAATTTAATTTTGACTAAAATTCAAATGTAAAATATTAAGCAAAAACTTCCACCTTTGTGCATCCAAAAGGAAGCATGCAGTTTCAGCAAACACTGCAGTTGTTTCAAGCACATGGCAGAAGTGAGGGCATGGTTAAACAACTTCTTTGGAAGCAGAGCATCAACCCGCTATCTTACAGGTGTGTTCTCTCACCTGCACATCTTTCCCCAGACCCATTTTGGCTGTATTTCCCCCTAAACCCTGAAAAATAAACATTATCTTCTCCCTACAAATGACTGTATGAAGATTAAATAATTTACCCAAAGTCATTGCCAATTAGTGCATGGCAAAGTTCATTCGTACACTCAGATTTCTTAAGATGAAATCACTTGTTATTGAAACAGATGCTAGAGAACTTCAGACAAGTAAGATCAGTGTACTTTAGAAAAGTACCGTATTTTGTAAAGAGCAAGACTTTCTACCCTCTACTTTTTGTCCTTGAAACCAAAAAAGAAAATTGTAAGTGGAACTAATAGTCTTTGAATGGCAGGCCTGCCTCCTGTTCAGCTGTGGTTCCCCCTGGGCAGGGACCATATCATTGGCCATGATTGTCTCTGTGCAGAGGGTGTGAGCACTTAAGCAGATTGTCCCTCGGAGCACGCTGTGAACCTGCCAATGACAAATCACCACTGAAGGGGTCGTGCTGATCTGTGAGCACCTAACTTTCTCTTCTGGTCTTTTCTCTCAGCATCTTGCTCCTCGGGCTCCCCACGTGAGGATGGGGTCCTCTGGATT
>VZQC01006393.1:1103883-1179694 GCA_009823505.1 Rhizomys pruinosus
GTGAATTTGATGAAATCTGTGCCTTGATTCCACCCTATAGTTACATATAATACAACTGTCTTCTGGAGATTCATGGGTTAAAAAAAAGGGGGGGATACAGATAGACATGAAACCTTTTTGTCAAAAACCTTGCAATTCAAATCCTAAAACTAACTATGGGAAAAGATTTGTGGGTTCTGTTTCTTCTCTGCGGTGGTGCATGCCTTTAATCCTAGCACTTGGGAGGCAGAGGCAGGTGGATCTCTGTGAGTTCAAGGCCAGCCTGGTCTACAAAGTGAGTCTCAAAAAGACCAAAAAAAAAAAGATTTTTTGGTCTTTTTTTGAGACAGGGTCTCCCTGTAGCACCAGCTGGCCTGAAACTCACTCTGTAGACCAGGCTGGCCTAGATCTCATGGAGATCCACCTGCTTCTGCCTCCTGAATGCTGGGATTAAATACATGCTACCACACCCAGCCAAAAAAATTATTTCCCCTAGACTTATTGTTAGCCTTTTAAAGCATCAGGTGATAAATCTACATGTATATTCCAATTTTTATATCCCACCACCAGTCTACTTAAATCCTATTTTGTCTTACTTTCTTCTTTGTCCTCTAACATGCCCAGGGTGATTGGACCTCAGAGAGCTCCTATTGGATGATAACTTCAAGAAAAACCACATCATGGTGAAGTTTACAGTGATTAGAATCAATTTGCAGTCAGCTCAGTTTATTACAGATCATGCTTGTGTATTGACTTCATAATTCTCCAATTACCAAGCAATTCAGTTGAGGTCCTGGGTCTCTTCAGTTCTAATTAGCTTTGTCAAGCTGGACAGAGGCTGAACCACAGACTTCTGTGACTGTCC
Organism: Rhizomys pruinosus; assembly: GCA_009823505.1. NCBI lineage: Eukaryota > Metazoa > Chordata > Mammalia > Rodentia > Spalacidae > Rhizomys > Rhizomys pruinosus. The sequence goes on from VZQC01006393.1 coordinate 1,104,728, forward strand.
CTGGTACTCTTGTCTCAACCCTTTGTAGATTCTGCATACTGCATGATTTGCCCAAAACTATCCTAAGCCAAGTACCACAAGCAGTCTGCTTGAACACCCTGAAGCATGACTGTGCATTATGAAATAAATGATCCCACCAGGGAAAATGATGTGACTTCCTCATGAAATGGATTCAGGTGTAAGCATTTTGAGAGGACATATGGCCTGGTGGTGGTTCTACATGCATTTATGGGACAGAGTGGTGCTATTGTAAGTCAGCTATTAACTTTGGAAATGATCCAAGTTTCTTAAACTTATGTGCATTTGCTTATCAAAGAGTAGCAGCAATGGAATCTACCTGATAGGACTGTTATGAGATTGAAATAAAACATAAGCTACAGAGTATGTGTGAAGCAGTTAACATAGGCAATTTTTCCTGTTGCTAACGCTAGTCATTACTTTCTGTAGAATGATGGGATAGAAGGGAGGCGCATGCTTATTTTGTGAATAAGAACGTAAATCTGGATGAAAATGGACTTTACACCTTCCATAAACAATTCCCAAGCACTAACCACAAACCAGTCCCTCAACATTTAAAAGCAGATACCCAGGACTCATTTCTGGACCCTGGACAGTAAGAAGGAGACATTAACTGTGCTTGAAATCCCAGGGAAGTCTTCCCCGAGGAACTGAGTACTACATTGATCTTAGTAAGTTTCTTCCCTAGTCTATCTTCATCTTTATTTTGTTAATTTTTTGTTAATGGCCATCTAAGTAGGTTCCATTTCTTAGTTATTGTAAACAGGGCTGCAGTGCCCATGCATGCACACATACCTCTGCGGTATGTCCACTTAGAGTGCTTTGGCTAAGTCCCCAGGTGTGGTACAGCTATGGTAGTTCTATTTACTTTCCTGAAGAACCTCTATGCATATTTTTTTCATGTCTGCACTAATTTACATTCCTACCAGTGGTATATAAGGGTTCCTGTTTCCCCGCATCCTCGCCAACATTTGCTGTTGTAGGTTTTCTTTATGATTTTGACTAGGTTGAGAAGGGATGCAGTGGGCGTTTGCATTTCCCTGGTGGCTGAAGAAGATGAACTTTTTATTTCTTCTTTTAAAATCTGTTCAATTCATTTGTTCATTTACTGTTTGGATGATTTTTGTTGTTTAATGTTTAGAATTCTTCATAGATTCTGGATATTAATCCTTTGTCACATGTGGAGCTGGACAACTTTTCTCCCATTCTGTAGGCTGCCTCTCTCTTCTCCATGTTCCCTTGGCCATGAAGAATTTTAATTTCCTACGGCCTTTTTTTTTCAAGCTCTTACTGTTCTTTCCTGAGCCACTGGAGTTTTGTTTTTTCCCAGAAACTCCTTACCATTGCCTATATCTTGAAATATTTTCCCTATATGTTGCTCTAACAGTTATAAAGTTCTGGTCTTATACCAAGGTCTTTGATCCATTTTGAATCAAGTTTTGTTCAGAGTGAGGTATAGAGTACACTTCTGTTGTTCTACATGTAGAAATCTAACTTTCCCAACATTCCTGGAAGAGACAGAGCTTTCACTATTGGATGTGTTTGGCACCTGTGTTGAATATCAGTTTGGGGTAGCTATGTAAATATATTTCCTGGCCTCTGTTGTATTCCATTTGTCTACATCATGCCTATCCATATGCAGTACCAAGCCATTTTTGTTGGGATAGTTTGTAATAATAGTTTGAGATCAGGTATTTTGATACCTCTAGTATTGATCTTTTGTTTAGTATTCTTTTGGCTGTTTGGGAGTCTTTTGTTCCTTTGTATGAATTTTAGGACTTTGTGGTTCTGTGAAGACTATTATTGGCATTTTGTTGGAGAGATCATTGGATTTTCCAGATTGCTTTTCATACATAATACAGCCATCTTCACATTAGTAAGTCTGCTAATTCATAGGCATGAGAAGTCTTTTCATCTTCTAGGGTCTGTTCAGTTTCATTTTTCAGTATTTTAAGATTTTTATTATGGATCTGCTTTTCTTTTTTTTAATTTTATTTATCTTGTATGTGTATGAATGTACTGTCTGCATGTAGGTTTGTGCACCCATGTCATGCAATGCCTTGGAGGTCAGAAGAGGGCATCAGATTCCCCTGGAACTGGAGTTAAAGACGGTTCTCAGCTGCCATGTGGGTGCTGGGGATCAAACCCGGGTCCTCTGCAAGAGCAGTCGGCGCTCCTAACTGCAAGGCCATCTCTCCAGCCCTGGATCTGCTTTTCTGTTTTAAGCCCAAGTGCTGCCTCCTCTGGGGAGCCCTCCTTCATGACCTCTTTCCCCCCAATGCATTGTTTTATTTTTCATTTTTATTTATTTATTTATTTATACATATTTTTTTTATCAAATCTAGACCCATGTCCCCCATCCCCCCATCCAGAGCTCATGCATTCTGCCAAGCATGCTATTCATCTCTTTCTCAGTCTTTCTCAATATTCTCCATGGGGAAGTTGACTGTTCTGAGCAGAAGTTCACTGTTTCAGTCAGTTCTTCAATACAGTCCTTTCTGTTGTTTTGTTGTTGTTGTTGTTGTTGTTTCCAATATGCATCACTCCCAACTGCTTTGGACGGTTTCAATATTTTTTCTCTCCTGACAGATTTGAATGTAAAATGTCACTAAGAGGGAAAAGGTTTAGCTTTTGTGCACTAACACAGAGCATGGTGTCTGGGACCTTTTGCTGCTGCTGTCTAGTGGGCTCTCCCATGCGTAATCACCTTTCTGAGCAGTCTTTCATGGGTTCCCTTAACCTCCTGACAACTCTATGAGGATGCTGAGATAGCAACTGAGAGACTGCTTAATACTGAACAGCCAGGATTGTAACCCCAGAAATATGGCCCCAGAAGCTTCCCTTCTTCTAGCCATTATATAATTCTCTACCATATGCATTTGCTAAACCTGACACAGTAATGTTTGCCTAGTACAGGACACTTTATATGCAGCACCTTTCTTAAATCTCCTAACAATGCTGTGATTCATATACTTTTCCAACTTCATGTTATTTCTATGTAAACTGAAGTTCTTTGTATTTTGACCTGAAACATATTGCTAGTAAGCAGACAGGATATATAAGTCCAGCTTGTGACCTTTAAGGCCTGAAATCTTATTTACTAACTTCCCCCAGTGTTTCAAAAAAGTATGGTGCAAGCATTGTTGGGGCCTATGAGGATATTTTTATGTGGCTCATGAGTGAACATAAACTGTTTTTATAATTATGTAACATGAAATTATCCTATGAAAATATGACTAAAGTCTTAACCCATGCTTTCTATTCTTGTAAATGCTGAAGATGACGTTGGCATAGATTTCAGTGTTAGAGACTGTCTTTGCAAAACTGTCATGGGAATGACAGGACAGTGGGGTCATGAACATGAAAGGGTGGTACGTAGATAGAGTTTAGAACACCAGAGGGGGGCATGAAAACCCACCCGGGCTGTAGCACAGGCCTAAAGTCCAGCTCACGCAGATGTTTTTGGGATTTTGAATTTGATACTATAGACAATAAAGAGCACTCAGAGGCATCATGACATTTTCTAATAATATTTATCCTTCCAAGTCATTGTATGATTACTCCCTATTTGGATTTATAGTAGTTTGGTAATACCAAAGGGCAAGCAGTATCCCCAATTCATATTAACCAGTAGCTCCCTAGATATAACACTTAAAAAACAATAGAAGTAATAAAACCTGAATAGTGGTTACATGGGGTACCAAGTGCATGTGAGGTGTAACCACCTCCTGTATCACTTACCTATGCATTTTATGAAGTAGGGCATTATCCTGTTTTCAGAATATTGTTCTAATTGACAAGAGTGATAATCTTGCATCTTTTTCTATTTGAAATTGTAAAACTAATTGAACAATTCATTGAACCTAATGACTTTAGAAAAATCAATAATTGCCTCCTGTTATTGATACGGTGGGAGCACATGGAAGAAATTACCCAATACAGAAATAAGGCAGTTTAAATAACTAATTCAACAAGATGGCTTGGTAATCCATTCACATTTTGAACTTGAACGATTGTGTAGTTCCTTAAGTATATATAATGAAAGAAATGTGCTTGGTGCTCCTAGGGTGTGAGTTAAGGCACACCCAGCATAGATGCTGGGTCCTGACACTTCCCTCTGCTTTAGAACCACACCAAGAACATGTGGTCAGTTCATAGGTTGGTGAGTGTGTATGTGTGTGTGTGTGTGTGTGTGTGTGTGTAAACAATGGCTTCCAATGTGTTTGATTAGCTTTTGAGGTCATGTAACCTATCGTTAAAAATATGTTCTTCAAATATATCTAGTTATGTGTAACTATATATAGCTACAAACCAACTAGGAAATTTGTAGGTGGGTAAATTAGGGCCAGCGATGTGGATTGACTCGTTCATGCTACTTTGTTAATAAATGCAAGGATTGAAAAATGGGTTTTTGACTCCTTGTACACTTATCAGTTTATTTTTATCACTAGTTTTAACTTTTAATTTCCCGTCCATGAAAAGTTAAAATGGATGGATGGGCAGGCAGAGCTGTTTGCAATTGACAGAAACCCAGAACACAGGTTGATACCGCAAAACATGAATGCAGCAGGACTTTGCTAGGAAGAGTAGAAGGATGAGCATGCTCCTCTCTCCAGCTTCCCCTTCCCCATCAAGGCCCCTCTCACAATGGCCTTGTCACAGTCATGTCCGAGAGCAAGGTGGAACACCCAGGAGGTAGGTCTGTGGTCCTTGAAGTTGGATGAAGCGCTTGATCCTAGAAACTCTGCTCCTCATCCAGTCCATTTCCCTCTCACAAGCTGCTGTCTCTGAGCATCAGTGCCTCCTTCCTGACCATAGAGCCAGACATTCAGAAAGTGAGAGCGACCATGGAGGGGCATTGTTCTCAGCGGCTTCAGTCATAATGGGAGTTTGATTTAGCCTCCTTGGCATCATCACTGAGTTCCTATGCCACACACCCTCATTGTATGATCTCCCAAATACCAGTCTTCACTTTATCTTTGGAGAAGAGAAACTACTCCAGTGCTAAATATATATATATATATAGCTATATACTATATATATATATTGGTTGATGTGGTTCCTTTCCTCTCCATCTTCCAAGGTAGCCCAGAAACCATTTCATAAGGCAGCATAAAGCAATCGATGTAGGAGAACACTAATGTACTTTTCTGATAGCCTACTTTGAAAAATGTAGGTCTTTTTTTTTAAACTTAGATATTGATATTTGTACAGATGGGTGGCATTTGAATGTATCACTGTGAAATCCCTGGAGGACTTGGAAGGTCCCTCTGAGAAATGTTTATTTGAGAATCAAAAAGCCCATCACTTCTCCACGTGCTGTTGATTTCACTCTCCTGGAAGCGCATTAATCCTGAGTCCAGACAGTGCCTTTAAGGTAGACTGGAAATACCAGTTAAGAAGCCACATTTCTTTTTCTGACAGGAGGAAAAATTATGATTGTGTCTCTGAATATTTAACTTTCTAAACAACTGACCAGAAAATGAACCATATGAGCAGCTTCGGGTGTGAACAAAGGTTCTGGAGACAAGATGGAGTGGATTTTTGTGGACTAAACAAAACAGTTGTTCATTTTCTGGAGAGACTATGAAATTGGGACTTTTTTTGACTAAAAATGAGACAACTGAACAAAAAGGAAAAAGAGCGTATGTTGCTCCCAAGGCACAGTCATGCTTGTGTCTCTTCCCCTTGGTGTGAGCCTCATGCAGGGAGGTGTTTCATTTTCAGTTTTCTATTCTAACTGCCAACACGCTACTTAGCATATAGCCCACACTTGCTGGATAATTGCTGAGTGGCTGAAAGGCCACCTAAGTAGACATTTTTTTAAAATCATTTTTTGACCATTAAAAATTCCCATGAGACAGGCAAAGGCAGAACTTATTTTTAAATTCATTTTTATGTGTATGAGTGTTTTGCTTGCATGTATGTAAGTGCAGCGCCTGTGAACAATGCAGTGGAGGCCAGACAGGGCATCAGATCTCCTGAAACTTGAGTTGGGGTCAGATGTTTGTTGCTGTGTGGGAGCTGGAAACCAAACCTAGGTCATCTGCAAGAACAGCCAATGCTCTTAACTGCTGAGCTATCCCTCTAACACACAGAAGTTATTTTTATTCCCCTTTTATTGATTCAGAAGCTGAGGTCCACATAGGTAATATGTGTTGCCCACGATCAGACAGATTAACAGTAGAGCCAGGATGAAAACCTTGACGTTCTCAGTCAGGACAGGGCTGCCTTGTAGTATCATGGCTTCCCCTTCCTTTAGTCTTCACTTACTCTCCTAAAATATACTGGCATTTGGGAACTAAAGAACTGAAAAGTATTTGTGAGTTAAAATCATGAAATCCCCAAGTGAAATGAGAGCCATTGAGGTCCCTGATACAGAGATCAATGTAGTAGAAGAAAAATGAATGACAGATATGAAATTAATGGGATTTAAATTTATGCAGTTACAATAGAAAACAGTTCTTCTGGAATACCTTCCTAAGGCTTTGATATGTAGCAGTAATTAAAAGAGCTCCTTTAAATCATTTATTATAATTATATTTTAAATGATCCAGTCCCCAATGTAGCTGGCTTTGTGCTGTTTATTGGTGGTTGGTGACATTTGGAATCGACTAAGCATTTGCAATAATTTGACAACTTTTCATATGCACAGAACTGAACGCTGCTTGCACTTGAGTTAGGAAAGTGTGCCAGAACCTCTGGGGACCGCATACTTCCCCCTTTCTTATGAACTAGTAATGCTCCCAGGGCCAGCAAGTCTTAACAAAAGTTGGTACTTACGATCAGGACACCCTGAAACTTCCAAAGGTAAAAAGTTTAGTGGAAAACGAGGGCATGAAATAAATGCTTTTGTTGTGTGAGATTTCCCCTTCTGCAAGTCCAGGCCAATGGACTTCCCCACTGCCATTCTTTTCTTAAAATCATCCAGGACCTTGAAGACATAGGCATTAGAATCAGTTGATTTCTTCCTTGGATAATATTTCTATGAAGAAACAAAGATAATTCTCAAACACATACATATCCCAGCCTGAGTAAGTAGGACAGACAGAATGGAAAAGAAACCATAAGAAATACAGTTGTAAAGCTCCTTCATTAATTATTGATTCTATTTCATTTCTATTGGGGTAAGACATACACAGCCTATCACCATTTGGATGATCTATAAGGACCTTGTTCTTTGGCTTTGTGCACACTCAGACCACTGCTCCGTGCACTTTAATTACCACAGGTAAAACATTGAAACACCTGTTAAATGACTCCCCATCCCTCTTTTGATATCCTGGCAACGAGTATCCTCCTTTGTGTCTTTATGAATTTAACTACTTTGATTATGCCTTACAAATGAATCATATATTTGTCCTTTTTGACGATTTCTTGCTTTTTAAGACTGAATAATATTCCAGTATATGTATATACTGCAGGTTGTTTATGAAGTTATCCATCTCTCTTGGGTGGCCCCCACTTGAATTTATTGTGAGTCACGCTGTAATGAACATGAGTATGAAAATATTGGTTACAGCCCCTGGCTCCAAATCTTTTTGTATGTTCTAGAATTGTCAGATAATATGTTAATTCTGGGTTTCACTTTTTGAGGAAGTGTTTCCCACAGGACCAGTCTACATTCCCAGCCAGAGTGCACCAAGGTTCCTATTTCTCCATATTCTAACTAAGTTTTTATTTTTAATAAATCCCCTGAGAATTTCATACAATGTATTTTGATCATATTCTCCCCTGCTCAGATTCCTCTCAAACCCACCCAACTTTGCTGCCTAATTTATTTACTTTTGAATGTCAAAAGGATTGTTTGGTATTTTTTTTGTATTTTTGAGACAGGGTCTCCCTGTAGTTCCAGCTGGCCTGGAGCTGGCTCTGTAGACCAAGCTTGCCTTGAACTCACAGAGATCCACCTGCCGCTGCCTCCCGAGTGCTGGGATTAAAGGCATGCACCACCATGCCCAGCTAAAAAGGATTTTTAAAATCATATTTATTCAGAATTAAATGCGATAGGAAAATAGACGTGAAAAGAGAATTCCCAGTGAGCGTGGGAAAAGAGCCACCTGCCCTGCTCACCAACAGGCATCCCAAGCAACTGAAGACTAAGGTGAGATGATCACCCTGAGCTCCAGGCCAGCCTGGACACACAGCAAGTTCCAGTTCAGCCAGGAGCACACAGTTACAGCCTTTATACATATATATATATATATATATATATATATATATATATATATAGCAAAATTCTGTGAGAGTGAAAGTTTAGTTGGCAGAGGAAAGGCCTTAAAAATCCACAGCATTGAGTCCTGAGTTCAGGAAGGGACAAGAGGCATGAAATAGTGGAGAGCAGGATGCAGCAGAGGGCAGGATGCAGCGGAGGGCAGGATGCAGCGGAGGGCAGGATGCAGTGGAGGGCAGGATGCAGTGGAGGGCAGGATGCAGTGGAGGGCAGGATGCAGTGGAGGGCAGGATGCAGTGGAGGGCAGGATGCAGTGGAGGGCAGGATGCAGTGGAGGGCAGGATGCAGTGGAGGGCAGGATGCAGTGGAGGGCAGGATGCAGTGGAGGGCAGGATGCAGTGGAGGGCAGGATGCAGTGGAGGGCAGGATGCAGTGGAGGGCAGGATGCAGTGGAGGGCAGGATGCAGTGGAGGGCAGGATGCAGTGGAGGGCAGGATGCAGTGGAGGGCAGGATGCAGTGGAGGGCAGGATGCAGTGGAGGGCAGGATGCAGTGGAGGGCAGGATGCAGTGGAGGGCAGGATGCAGTGGAGGGCAGGATGCAGTGGAGGGCAGGATGCAGTGGAGGGCAGGATGCAGTGGAGGGCAGGATGCAGTGGAGGGCAGGATGCAGTGGAGGGCAGGATGCAGTGGAGGGCAGGATGCAGTGGAGGGCAGGAAGCAGTGGAGGGCAGGATGCAGTGGAGGGCAGGATGCAGTGGAGGGCAGGGAGCAATGGAGAGCAGGATGCAGTGGAGGGCAGGGAGAAGTGGAGGGCAGGATTCAGTGGAGCGCAGGATGCAGTGGAGGGCAGGATGCAGTGGAGGGCAGGATTCAGTGGAGCGCAGGATGCAGTGGAGGGCAGGATGCAGTGGAGGGCAGGATTCAGTGGAGCGCAGGATGCAGTGGAGGGCAGGATGCAGTGGAGGGCAGGATTCAGTGGAGCGCAGGATGCAGTGGAGGGCAGGATGCAATGGAGGGCAGGGAGCAGTGGAGGGCAGGATGCAGTGGAGGGCAGGATGCAATGGAGGGCAGGGAGCAGTGCAGGGCAGGATGCAGTGGAGGGCAGGATGCAGTGGAGCGCAGGATGCAGTGGAGGGCAGGATGCAATGGAGGGCAGGGAGCAGTGCAGGGCAGGATGCAGTGGAGGGCAGGATGCAGTGCAGGGCAAGATTCAGTGGAGAGCAGGATGCAGTTGAGAGCATGTGCAAAATGACTTGATCTTATCTTTCCCAACAGGGGGCACCTCCAGTCATAGTCCTAGATGTCCACAAACATGCTCTCTCACAGCCCCAAATGCCATGTGAGGACACTCAGCAGGTCCCATCACGAAGTTTTGGGAGCTGATCCATTCAGGAAGCAGAGGTATCCACCTAGATCTGGTCCAGAGATCCTCAGGACACAGCAGGCAGTGAACTGTCCCCCTAGTTTCAAAAAAATACTGAGTAGGGAGGCATTTATCTGCAACGCCATCTCTTCCTTACTACCCAAATGGCTCGACAAACACAAGAGTCCATGAAGTCACGATAGCACTCAGTGTCCAGCAAGGGGAGATATTGGATGTGGAGGAGCCTGGAGCACCTGTGAGCCGGGGCCCTCACAGCAGGCAGCGAGAGCTTCAGCTGGGCCTGGGGCTGTACTTGGAGCTGCCCTTGGAGCTTTGGCTGGGGCTGCAGGTTCACTGGCTTCTGGAGCCTTCCCCAGGATTGAGGCAGTTGTGTTTGATGCTGAAGCTAGGGTTGCCAAAGTCATTTCTGGCTCCTTGCCACAGATGGCAGGTTGTGGCTGATAATTATTATTATTATTATTTTTTTGGTCTTTTTGAGACAGGGTCTTTCTATAGTCTCAACTGGCCTGGAATTCTCTTTGTACACCAGGGTGGCCTTGAACTCACAGAGATCCGCCTGTCTCTGCCTCCCAAGTGCTAGGATTAAAGGTGTGCACTACCATGCCCGGCTTGAGAATTCTTACAAGATTTAAAATAGCAGTTTTTGAACCAGATCTGGACTTGCCGCTCCTCTTTCCATCAGTGCCACGCAGTCCTCCATGGGTTAGGAAGAGGCAGATTTTGAAATAAGCTCTTACTTCTGCTACTGGGTATAGAGGATGGCTTCATGCCACTGCCTCCTAGGAGCCCTGGGAGGCAATTAGTGAACCCGAGGGCTTTGGTGTCCCAGAAGACTCTGGAGAAACTTGGGAACCTGGGTTTACTAGGGAAACTGGGGCATTTGGAACACCTGAGGGCATTGGAAGGCCTGGGCACAGTGGGAGCTGGGATTGGTGGCATTGGAACAGACTCCTCCTGCATTGGAGAACACAGGTTACCAGTAGGCTCCTGGATCTTGGTGCTCCATCCTTCTTGTCACTTGCTTTCTTAACCCCAGAGTCAGCTTGTGCTGTCCTTATAGTCTTGACTACGTGGGCATCCACTGGAACATAGGTAGCCTACCAGGGGACTTACCCTTAAAAAACTCTCTCTCCAAGAAGCTTTCAGTTGCCAATAGTTCCTCAGCTAAGAGTGGGACTCCATGACCACCTACCCTCTCCAAGCTAGGACTTTGTCTGGCTTGAGCTTGCATAGGTCTTGTGCGTACTATTAGAACTGGGTGAGTTCAGAGGTGTAATTGTGATGTTGTATCCATAAAACACTGTTTCCTTATATTCATCTACCTCCTTTGACTCTTACAATCATTTAATCCTTCTTCCCCAATGATCTCTGGCCCTTGGGAGAAAGAGCTATGATATAAATGTCCCAATTAGGCTGAGTGGTCCTGAGTCTCTTTCTCTACACCATGACCAGTTGTGATCTTTCCCAACACTGGGCACCTCCACTCCCAGAAGAAACTTCTCTGATGAGAGTTGAGAAATGCACTCTCATTAGAACAGCAAGTCACTGAGAGTTGGTTTAACACTATGTGCATTTAGCAGAATAACAGTGTGGGGTCTCCCAGAGGGCCTATGGCATATCTATCCACATGTTCTCGGCCCCAGTAACAGTGCCAAGTTTCATCTTGAGGAGCAAGCCTTAAATCTGAAAGTAGTTGGTTACTCTGACCACATTCATGCCACTATTGCACGAGTAGGCAGGTCTTTCCAGCCAGGCCATTATTGCAGCTTACAGCATTTACAGCTGGATAAGACTAATGGTTATTTTCCTCCTCCAATATTGTACACAGCACCTTCCAGCACTATGAAAGCTAAACAGTAGTGATGAAGCACCAAGGTCAGTAGCAGCTTGGTTCATCTGTACTCTGTGCCTCAGGTCTGAAGTATCCTCAGCTATAGAGTCCCATCTCAAGTTGTAGGTGTGACCAAGACCAATGACAACAGCCTGCAATGCTGGAGGTCTATGGAGACTCACTGGCCAACAGTTCCACAGAGATGGTCCATTCTTGACATTGGGCTTCTATTTGTTATCCTATGGTAGGTCATATAGACACTGTTGCTCCATTATGGGTTAACCATAGTGAACTTTTTTGAATAGGTGTATGCATATGCTATAGTAAATTTCCATTTGAGTTTTTCAAAAGGCCTTTGTCATTAGTTATCAATATCCATATTTCCTCCTCTACCCTGCCCTTCCACCCCACACCTCATTCAGCTCTTCTTGTTCCATTATCCCCTTACCCTTTTATACCACTGTATTCTTTCTCTCCTCTATTAAAACCAAGCCCCAATATCACTTACTAATCTCTTGACCTCTATGATTCTTCTAAATGAAACACACATATCCAAAGATTCAAAGCTAATATCCCCAGATGAAAGAACGCATACAAAATTTGTCTTTCTGGAACTGGGTTACCTCACTCAGACTGATTGTCTCTAGGTCCATCCATTTACCTGCAAATTTCATAATTCATTTTCCTTAATAGCTGAATAATATTACATTGCATAAATGTACCACATTTTTAACTTTCCTTTATTAATTGATGGACATCTAGACTATTATAATTTTCTTTTAAAAATGTATTTATTGATTGATGGATTTTTAAAAATTTTTTTATGTGTATGAGTGTACTGTCTGCAGTAGGATGGTGCACCCATGTTGTGCAATGCCACAGAGGTCAGAAGAGGTCATCAGATTCCCCTGGAACTGGAGTTAAAGACGGTTCTCAGCCGCCATGTTGGTGCTGGGAATCGAACCTGGGTCCTCTGCAAGAGCAGTTGGTGCTCTTAACTGCTGAGCCATCTCTCCAGCCCCATGATTTTCTATTTATATTAATAGAGCCACAATGAACATGGATGAGTAACCATCTCTGTTATAGGATATAGCTGGATCATGTGGTAGATCTATTTCTTGGTTTTTGTGGACTCTCCACACTGATTTCTATAGTTTCTCTACCAGTTTGTGGTCCCACCAGCAGGGAATAAGTGTTCCTCTTTCCCCACAGCCAAGCTAGTATTTGTCATAGGTTTTGTTTTAATATATTTTTATTAATTTCTTTTGAATTTTGGCAAATTTCATGCAATATATTTTGATCATATTTAGATTCCCTCCCATATCTGCAACCCCCCTTTCTAACCTCCCACCAAATTTCTGTACTCTGTGTGTGTGTGTGTGTTTGTGTGTGTGTGTGTCTATAGAAGCACCCTTCAGTGTGGTTTCATCCACCGGAGCCTGGTCAACCTACTAACAGTCTCACCCTTAAACAAGACTGAATCTCCTCTTCCCAGTTGCCAGCATTTCCTCAGGAAGGGTGAGTGTTCTTGCTTTCAGTTTCTTACCCACTTTCTTGTGTCTATGCTGGGATTTTTGTCTGGCTTGAACTTACGTGAGACTTGTCCGTGTTGTGTTGTCACCATTGTTGTGAGTTCATCTGAGTAACTGATGAGCTGTCTGGAAAATTCTATTTCCTTGTGGTCTCCCCCCTCCTCTGGCTCTAACAATCTTTCTGCCTCCTTTTCCACAATGATCGTTGCATTTGGGGATGCAGAAGGTTTATATCGTGTCCTATTCAAGGATAAGCACTCTCTAGCCTCTAATTCTTGGCATATTGGCCAGTTGTAGTTCTTTGTGTTAACCACTGTCTGCTGCTTAAGGAAACTTCTCTGGTGAGGTTTGAGAGATGTGTTAATCTATGGTTGTAACAATAAATCAGTAGAAATCAGCTAAATAGTATATCTGTTTAGGAGAATAGTTATATTAGCCTTTCTCTCATGGCCTGATATCAATGTCAAATATGGACTCCTTCTTATGAAGCAGACCTTAAATCCAATTAGAAAGTAGTTGGACTGGGGCTGGAGAGATAGCCTAGCAGTTAAGAGCACCGACTGCTCTTGCAGAGGACCCAGGTTCGATCCCCAGCACCCACATGGCGGCTGAAAACCGTCTTTAACTCCAGTTCCAGGGGAATCCGACAACCTCTTCTGACCTCCGCGGCATTGCACGACACGGGTGCACAGACCCATATGCAGACAATACATTCATACACATGTGAAAATAAATAAAAAATATTTTTAAAAAATTTTTAAAAAAGAAAGTAGTTGGACCAAAAAAAAAAAAAAAAGCAGGGTGTGGTGGTGCACACCTTTGATCCTAGCACTCAGGAAGCAGAGGCAGGCAGATCTTTGTGAGTTCAAGGCCAGCCTGGTCTACAGAGTGAGTTCCAGGACAGCTGGGGCTGCAGGGAGACCCTGTCTTGAAAAGACCAAAAAAAAAAAAAAAAGTAGTTGGTTGCCCCTGTTTGGGGGCCACTATTGCACTGGTGGGCATATCTTACCAGGCCAATTGTTGTAGCTTATAGGATTCATGGCTGGATAAGGTTCATACTAAATTTTCTCATCAGCTTGCATAGTACCTTCCAACACTATGAAAGCTAGTCAGTAAAGATGAGGCTTTGAAGTCATTATCATAATAGCTAGGATTTGGATAAACCCTAAATGTCCATCAGTGGATGAATGGATAGAGAAGATGTGGTACACAATGCAGTATTATTCAGCTCTTAAAAAAAAAATTACAAAATTTGCAGGTAAATGGATGGAATTGTTTGTTTTTATCTTAGCCTTTCTCCCTGCATTAAGATAAAATCTCAGAGTAGTTTAATTTGCATTTCCTTGATGGCTAATGATGTTGAGACATTTAAAAAATATTTCTCAGCCATTTGTGTTTCATTTTTTTAAGATCGCTCTGTTTTAGTTTCACACCACACTTTTTAATTGGCTTGTTTGTTTTCTTTGTGTTTAGTTTTCTGAGTTTTAGTTTTGTAGACATCAACCCTCCTTCTCCTCCCTTTTCTCCTCCTCCTCCTCCTCCTCTTCCTCCTTCTCCTCCTCTTCCCTCTTCTCCTCATCCTTGTCCTCCTCCAGACTCCCTTCAGTTTAAAGGTATCTGTACTAGGTTTGACTTAGGGAAGAGTGATATTGCTTGTATGACCTTGACCAATTGACCTTCACATGGAGTTTGACACAGCCCCTGCTCCTGTAGATCCTCTGCCTTGATGGGAGATTAGAGGGCAAATGCTAATGATTGTTCTGTTTCTGCTCTGCTATTTCATGGACATGTTACAAGTAGTTTAACCCCTCTGGATTTCTTGCTTGCTTGCTTGCTTTCTGAATCTTGTGAAATATGTGTTAATATGGACCTCCATCTGTGTGACATACAGACTGACAACTTCAGCTCAGTAGCAAGTGCTCTCTGAACTTCAAAATGCCAACTTATCCTAATAAGTGCTCACTTTGAGATAGGGTCACATTTTGATGTCCAGTGCAATAACTTACTACAATGGGTAACAGCAGGTTGATGCTGTTATTGAGGTCCCAGCTCACATCCTGGTCCACCTGATGCCAGATGGGTTCACTTGGCCTTGCTATACTTCTGTTTTGAATGGAAGGATAGACACTTATTCACTGTGTTTGACTAGTTGTGAAACAGCATTAGTCTCCATCTGTTAGAAAACAAAGCTTCTTTAATGAGTGTCTGTAAATGAGGATGAATATTTAGAATACAGTAAGAAATTATGTTGGACTAAAGACATGGCAAATTTAAGTTTTCCTCTAGGACCTATGACCTCATCAGCCATGTGTATTTGGCTATGGTTATAGTACCAAATGTGAGTTCCCTGCTGTTGGGCCCTAATTCCAATTAGGCAGCTATTGAGAACTTCCAAGATTAAAGTGCTACTACTGCACCAATAAGAATAGTTTGCTGGGTTATTCATTGCTATTTGCTAGGCTTTACAACTGGATAGGACCACTGATTGGTGTTCTCCCTTGGAAGCTTGCATAGTATTCTGTGATACCATGAGAGCTAGTCTTAGGGTCGAGGCTTCCAGGTCAGTGCCAGCTGATTGCTCCAAGTCCTGTGTCTGAAGTATGACCTGTCTTCAGCAATAGAGTCTTACCTTCAGGTCCTGGGATGTAATCAAGGGCTGTGGCAATAACCTGTGCTACTTTCAGAGTCTCTTAGACTATAATGACCAACAACTCGAATAGGATACCTATATCTAACTACTGCCTCCTGACACTCAGGGATCACAGTGGAAGAGGGGGGTGGAAAGATTGTAAGAGCTGGAGGGGGTGGATGACCACAGGGAAACAAGAGTTTTCCACACAGCTGGTCAGTCAGTTACTCATAGGAACTCACAGCAATGTGACAGCGTGCACAAGTTCCATGCAAACTCAAACTAGACAAAACCCCAGTATAGACATGAGGAAGTGAGGAGAAACCTCAACCCTACCTAGGCAACTTTTGGCATCTGAAGGCTTCTGGGAGAAGGAGAGACAGTCTCCTACAGGGATGGGACTCTTGGAGGATCCAATGAATAGACTCACACTGAAGGACATTTGGGGGCACAAATCAGACCCGATAGGTCATTGTATCATAACACACACACACACATATATGTTACAGTGCATTATATACAGAATACATATATACATATATATATTTAGAACATAGTAAGAAATTATGTTGGTCTAAGGATATGGCAAAGGTAAGTTTTCCTATAGGATCTTGGACCTCTCCAGCTGGAGATGCTGAAACATAGATCAACCCAGACCTCCATCTCTAACAAAAATATGAAGTTATTAACTACTTCAATATTTCTTTTTAATA
The DNA here is from genome assembly GCA_009823505.1 of Rhizomys pruinosus. NCBI lineage: Eukaryota > Metazoa > Chordata > Mammalia > Rodentia > Spalacidae > Rhizomys > Rhizomys pruinosus. Next base: position 1,121,009 of record VZQC01006393.1, read on the forward strand.
TAATGAAACTATTCTTCAGTGAGTGATGAGCCATTCAGAAAGTTGACATAAGTATAATGACAACGAAGGGCATGATGTTTTAACTTATGTCACTCCCCCCCCATAGGAAGGGGGTGCTACTCCGGACCTCATTGTGTAGGTAGGGAAGGGAAGGTATGAAGATGGAAGCTCATCTAATTTTCTCCCTCAGGTAGGAAGGACAATTATTTGACATCTGTCCATCTTCAATGCCAATTTCTCCATTAGGAAGACATAGATTCAAGAGCAGTATTTTGTGTAGCAGAAGCAAAGCTCCCACAGCTTTCTCTCTTGGGGGCTGTCCCTTGGTAGAATTCCATGTCTATCGTGCATTTACTAGGCTAAGCTGCAGAGAGCCAGATTAAGAAGGAAAACTTCAATAGTAATGCATAACAACCTGATGTACACATTTACACTCTAATATGTTCTTCTCAAAGCACCTTTAAGCCCATTCCATCTTTCAGGTTAGACTTCTTCCAAGTGCCCAGTTGACCATCATTATCATCAGCTGTTGCACAAGAAAGGAAGCTCTGGTCTAATCATGTTTAGAAGTTGCTTCTACCAGGGCTAGAGCTGTGGCTCAGTAGGTAAGCACTGGCTGCAAAATCATGAAGACCAGAATTCAATTGCTAGCACCAGTGTAATAAGCCAGGCCCCAGCATGAGTCTATAACCCCAGTTCTGAGGGGAATAGAGACTAGAGGAATTTTGTGGCTTGCAGAATTCAAGCCCAGCCAAGAAAACACAAACCCTGGGGTCAGGAAGGGACTTTGTCAAAGAAATAGGCAAGGATGATAGAGGATACCTGATGCCATTTTTTGGCCTCAGTGAGTGAGGCCACATGTATACAATCACACAGTCACATACACCTGCTCGTATGTGTACAATCACACTGTCATATACACCTGCCCACATGTGTACAATCACACTGTCATATACACCTGCTCACATGTGTACAATCACACTGTCATATACACCTGCTCGCATGTATACAATCACACAGTCACATACACCTGCTTGCATGTGTACAATCTCACAGTCACATACACCTTCTCGCATGTGTACAATCTCACAGTCACATACACCTGCTCGCACCCAGACAAATAAATAAAGAAGTGTTTTAAATAAAGAAATTTTTCTGCCAAAGACTGGGCAGGAGATTTAAAAACCATCACACCTGAAGCCTGCCCTCTTTCTATCACATCTGCCTCTGAATCTCACCCAAGGTCTCCATCCCTGCTTAAGCATGAGACTGACCAGTCTTATGTTACCTACATCTCTGCACTTGGCCAAACCTGGAAACTGCACCAAGATAATGCCTAAGAGTCAGATAGGGACTGGAGCTATGGATCAGCAGGTAAGAGCTCGTCCTACTCCTAGAGAGAGCCTGGATTAGCTTCCCAGCACCCACATGATGGCTCATATGCCTGTACCTCCAATTTCAGGGGATTTGAGGCCCTTTTCTGGAACTCTTAGTTTCCTACATACATGTACTGGACATTCAGGCACATACACGCACACATGTACACAGAATAAATAAATCTTTTCAAATAGTTAAATAAAAGAATTGAACAGAATTTTCCTAGACACATTCCATTAAAGGAGAGTCAGAGACAGAGAAGAGGAAGGGGAAAAGAAGAAGGATGAGGAAGAGGAGAAGAGGAAAAGGAAGAGGAAGAGGAAAAGGAAGAGGAAGAGGAGGAGAGAAGGAGGAGGGGGAGGAGGAGGAGAGGAGGAGAAGACAATCTTTGGAAATGCAAATGATTTATTCTCTATAAATTATGAAAGTGGACCTAGAATCCAGCAGCCATTAATGGAACACCCCAGTGGTACAGACAGAACCCATTCATCACCATCAGCAAGCCCTCCCTGTCTGGCCTACCTGTGATTTCAGTGGTTACAGATGTGCTAGCTAATAGCTAGGTAATAAGAAGTGAAGGACTAGGTGGCACATGGGCTGTGTTAGCCTAATGTATGTCATCACTTAGCGGTCCACGCCCCAACTGCTATTCCTGTGGGTGTCTGCCAAGTTGTGTAAACAGCTGCTGCGGTTTAAGCATCAATTATGGTTAGGAAATTTCTCCATGGAGCATTTAGACCTGCCTGGTGTTTCTCAAAAATAGCACTGTCCATGTGCTAACTTGAATTCCTGTCCATGGCTTAACTGGGGACCAGGGAATGAGCATTTGGGATTAGTGCCTGGACATTCCCCCTGCCAGGGTCTGGCATTGAATTGCAAGCCCTGTCCTGTCTGGCTAAGGCTGTTGCCAGGGTCTCTAAAGTGCTGGTTTCCCTGGCCCCATCTCCGTGCTTGCCATTACATAGGCCTGTGGTTGCCCTTATGGTCTACTCAGAGATTCGCACTCCATTGGCCTGTCAATCTTAAAACCCGTGATGCTGTCCTGTGGCTAAAATTCAATGCCCATTCTTTCTTTATGCCTTCAGCATTATAGCCCCTGCATTTCTTGGCCCTTGGCTGTCCCAGTGATCATTCTCAAACTGAGATCCAGTGGCATGAGGGGAAGTTTTAAGAAGTTAAAGTGACTGGGTGGGGCAGCTGGGCAGCTTGGGTTCAAATTCTGCCTCTGTAAGTTCTGTAAACTTAAGCAAGTCTCTGAACTTTGCGGCCTGATTTTCCTCTGCAGTCAAATAAGAACAGTAAATTTGGGACAAATGAGTTTGTGAGGATTAAAGGAAGTTAATGTTTACAGTTGCAAGGATGTTAAGTATTTATTTATTTATTTATTTATTTATTTATTTATTTTTGTATGTGTATGAATGTACTGTCTGCATGTAGGTCTGCACACCCGTGTCCTGCAATGCCTTGGAGGTCAGAAGAGGGTGTCAGATTCCCCCAGAACTGGAGCCAAAGACAGTTCTCAGCAGCCATGTGGGTGCTGGGGATCAAACCCAGGTCCTCTGAAAGAGCAATCAGCGCTCTTAACCACTAGGCGGGTCTCTCCAGCCCCAGATGTTAAGTATTTAAAACAGCCTGTGATTTATGTTGATTACTCAAATTTTTCTTAGCTGCCTTAATAACAATTCTTTCCTAAGGGCAAGTATCAAGGCCTTCCCCCATTGTGCAGAAAGAACTTCTCTGCATGCCCTGGCAGTGGGAAGCCTCATTCCATGTCTATCCTGTAGAATGAGGTTGGGAGGAACTCTACACCCACACCCACTTGACCCTACTCTGAGGACTACCTCTTCCCTGTCTTTCTCTTCCTCCCCTTTACTTCCCTTCCTCTCATCCTTGCCTCCTTCTCCAGTGTCTCTCTGCGACAGCTGTTGCTCAGAGACTATGGAAATAGAAGTGAAACAGGACAGATATCGGAATGTCTCTAGTCTCCATTTTAAACCAAGAATAAACTGCAGCAGCATCCTCCCCCACCCCATTCCCCAGGCTTGTCTGTCTCTTGACAGGAAACTTGCTGGCTGACCCTTGTGTCTCATCTACAGCTACAAATGTTCTCTGGGGCTTCCTTGTCCTAGCTGATCTTCTGCTTTCATTGCAACAGAGTTAGAGTAGAAAAAAATAAGCATAGGGGAAGACAAAATCAAATCATATTTCAGCACTGGTCAGTGTTTCTCCTGGTATGAAATGCTCCTGACTGAAACAGATGGGAAACTAGCCTGCCACTTTAACAAGCTCTTACAAGCTGGAAATCAGGAAGACCAATCAGCAACCTTCTCAGCTGAACTCTCGGGCAGCGGGAGCAAAAAGGCCAGGTGGGCCTGCCCCCTGCACCCCATAGCCACAGTCAGTAATTGGGGGCACCACATATTTCCAAGCAGGAATCGGGTTGAGGCGAGACAAGAGCTCAAGGGAAAACAACTGCTTTTGTGAGTAGACCCTGTCTACTCCATCCTACGCCTGCCTGAGCACGCGGATGTGAGGAAGACTTTGTAATGACTGAAGCAGAAAGGCCACTGCTGGTAGCCTAGCCCAGAGTCTCGTTCATAAAGAGGGAAAGACTCTCTGGATTGGAGTCCAGTGTTTGAGGCAGACACAGAGGCTAGTAAGCGCAGACAGATGTTGAGCAATTAATTGAGAAATAAACATGCAGTTATAAACATGGAGATGGGGCTGGAGAGATGGCCTAGTGGTTAAGAGCACTGACTGCTCTTACAGAGGACCCAGGTTCGATCCCCAGCACCCACATGGCGGCCGAGAACCGTCTGAAACTCCAATTCCAGGAGAACTCCGGTTCCAGGGGAATCCGAGACCCTCTTCTGACCTCCGCAGCATTGCACGACACGGGTGCACAAGCTTGCATGCAGACAGTACATTCATACACATACAGAAATAAATAAAATAAAATAAAAAATCAAAGGTGTGTGCCACCACACCCAGAAAAAAAATAAACATGGAGATGAAGAAAGATGCATATTATTGCCCACAACAAAAAAATGTGTGAACGAGCTGGTGCTTACTGAGTGCTTACTCAAAGACAGGGGGTGTTCTAAGTGAATGACGCAGAGCTGAAGGGAGTGGGCCTGTTACATGGCATACTGGTGAGATGCGGGGAGTCCTGTTTAACAAATGAACGTCAATATGTTGGACTAAATCTGCGTCATGGAAGCCAGGCTAAGATTGTGGTATCTGTGGTTAAGGTTAAGGTTTCCTATAGCAGGTCATGGGGACTTTTGCACACAGCAGATACATGGGCACAGAGTGCATCTAAAATCCTCTGATCTAGTTCTCTTCGATCCTTTGGACTAGGAAGTCACCAGTGTCCCTCTCAGGTGGAGAGGACTAAGCATCGAATTGGTAAAGACGGAGGTAGGGTGAGTGCCACAGGCTTAGGGCGATTTCTGCACAGAGTAGCTTCGAACCCATTGCATCTCTTTGCACACCTCGTCAGGCTGATGGGGCCAGCTGGCCACCTGGTGCTGGGCTTCTTCACCTTCTAGAGGCCTTTCTTGTCCATCAGTCACATGAGTCCTCAAGGATGCCAGGATGGAACAATGGTTCTTTGTTAGTCAATGAGTGCTCACTACTGAAAAACATACGCGGAGAAGTTTGAGAAGCAAAACTCAATCGTGCACACTGTTGTTTGTTGGTTACCTGAGCCTTTAAAGGCATTGAGAAAGTGGTGGAAGCATGCGCTTCATATTTGCTAGTCCCTGATGACTGGGATAAGCCTGGCTGTCCCTGTCTGTTTGGAGTTATCTAAAAGTTGTGGCAAAGAACTCCGTGTGTAGACAATTTGCTTCACCAGCACCCCGTACTTTGTATAAGCACTTGTTCTGCACCCCCCCAAGCTCCACATCCACTACTACCACACCTTGCGTTGATGTTGATGGCTTTCTTACTTTATCTTTGTGTACATGTAAGTGTGTGTAAGTGTGTGCGTGTTTTGTGTGTTTGAGTGGAGTCGCATGTGCGCTACCATGTGCATGTTGAAGTCAAAGGACAGCCTTGTGTGTTGGTCCTTGCTTTCTGCCTTAATTGGAGACGGCTTCTCTGGGATGTTGCTGTGTACTTCAAGATAGCTGGCCTGAGAGCTTCTGGGGGTCTCCGTCTCCACCTCCCATCTGGCTATAGCAATGCTGGGATTATAGACACTACTCAGCTTCCTATGGGCTCTGAGGATTTAAACTCGGGTTTCACACTTGAACTGTGAGCACTTAATCCACTCCAACATCCCCCCAGCCCTGTGCCTGCTTTTTTTTTTATATACAAACTAATGAAAAACAGTTATAGTGCCCAAGTCTTTGGAAGGCAACATTGGTTTTAGTAACTCTGCCCAGAAAGACAGGTCTAGTTTTGGGAGATTTTGTGTCATTGAGAATTTGAAAATGGTGCTGGGCTGAGGGGATGCAGAGTCCAACTCAAAAGCACTCTTCTCACAAGTTATGTGTCTTCATGTTTGTTTTCATCTTTGTAATGGCAATGATGGCAACTATATGAAAGATGACATTCACAGGCTGACCCCTCTCTCCCTTCTTCCTATAGATCCCACTGACCACACCCAGAGTGTGCTGATGCTTATGGCTAGAGACCCACCACTTCTGCTGCAAGTGGCCAGCTCCTGGCCCCAACCACATGCCCTGAAAAATCTCTCCCTGTCCCTCTGTTGAGTGCCTGCATTCAGAAGCCAGACTGCCCAGGTTCCATTTCTGCCTCTGCCATTTACCAGCTGGGTAGCCTGGAGCATATTCCCTAACCATTCAGCAACCCAACCAGTCTCCTCAGTTTCCTCATTTATCAGTATCCTCATCTATAAGATTAAGAAATCAATCCCATTGATCTCCCAGGGGTGAGGTGAGAATCTAATGAATTAGTACTGTTGAAGAGCTAGAACCCACTTGGTGCATGCTAAGTATTGGCTGAATACAACGTTTTCTTTCCCTGACCTTTCTTTTCTTCTGAAACCTGGTTCAGTGTTGGATGTAATTTGCTTCTCTCCTCAAGAACCTGCCAAGTCTAAAGACCCTGCCCTGTTTCCCAGCTGCAGGCCATGGCCTCCATTGCTTGTGGTAGGACTCTGATATATTACTCAAACATTTTCTTGCCTTCCTAAATATTCTTTGCTTACAGCACCACAAGGCACAGCCAGCTGTATCTGATATAGCAGGGTTTCTTAGGAAGCTGACTGGAAAGGGAGGTTGGCCCAGGTCAAGAGTACAGAGTTGTGGGGGCCGGGGTGGATGGAAAGTTGACTAGAAAATTGTAACATCAATAAGAACAGACAGACTAATGAAGGCCTGCAATTTATAGATGCCTATCCATCTCTCACCCCTCTGCCTTCCTGGGAGATGGCATATGCTAATCAGTACTTCCCACAAGCCTGGACAGTAAAAGCTGTAGACGAAGGTCTGTTTGCTGTGGACAGAGCTTTTCCAACCTGAAAGCATTTGAAACCTCAGTGGACATAGCACAGGTACAAAGAATCGGGCAGAGAACTGACATGAAATTGATCAGATATTAGAAAGAAAAGAGTTTCCGGGCATAATGGCACATGCCTTTAATCCTAGCACTCAGGAGGCAGAGGCAGGCGGATCTTTGTGAGTTCAAGGCCAGCTGGTCTACAGAGTGAGTTTCCAGGACCGCTGGGGCTACGGGGAAACCCTGGCTCAAAAAAGACAAAAAAAAAAAAAAAAAAAAAAAAAAAAAAAAAAAAAAAAAAAAAAAAAAAAAAAAAAAAAAGAAAAACAAAGGAAGAAGGAATAAAGAGAAAGGAAGAAAGAGTTGATGAGTAATAAAGCACGTTTCTGCATGTTGGGTATGTCACAATGAAACCTCTTATTAGTATGTACATATAAAAATAAATAATAAAATAAAAATGAGACTTCAGGAAAGGAAGAAGGTGAGGGGGAGAAAACATCTCTCGTACCCATCCCCATGAGATAGGTGTCATTCACTGTTTTCTCCGTGCTTCATTCAGTATAGCCCTGTTTGGCAATGTTGGCATCAACATTTACAGACCAGGAAACAGGACTAGAGATCCCAACCCTGTACACGTACTGTGCAGCAGTGTTAAGGAAACTTCCAGGTCCATCTGTCTCCAAACTGCTTCTTGGACCATGCTGCCTTCATGTTGAGATTGAGATAAGTCAGGGGCACTTCCCTGTCCCTGCTGCAAGCAGTTTGTAAATGCTGAGTCTGTTTGTTTGAAAAAAAGCACTAGTGAGAAATGAAAGCGGTGCCTGTATAAGTAACACAACATGGTTATGGGAACCTTCGGACATGGAGAGCCCTGGTCTTCTATCTAGGGTTGGGGCAGCAAAGTCAGAAAGGCCTAGTTCAGTTTCCTCTTTGACCATTGTCCACCTCTGGGCACTTAACCATCCCATGCTCGAAGAGCACAAGATTCTTCATCTCTGTGATGCACCCTGTGTGCAGGATTGCTTTGAGGGTCAAATGCAGGTGTGGATGGAACATATTTTATAAAGAATTGGTGGGGACTATTACAATGTTCCGCGACTGCTTAAATGCAGAGCTGGTGAGTGTGAGGTGCGCAGTCCTGAATGATCCATCTACAATGCAACCTCTACACCTGAGGCTCAGGGACTATGGCAGAAGAGGGGGTGGAAGAATGTAAGACCCAGAGGAAAGACACACACTGCTAGTTAGCACATTTTAGACACAACAGCAAAGCTAGACCAATGAAATGTCCATATATGGTAGGCTAACACGATCTGCATAGTGGCAAAACCACTTGATGTGCCAAGGTGGATGTAAGAAAGGTCATGAGGTCCCACCTCAAAATGAAACCCTACAGATAATCAGTTGTTACCGAGAGAAGGAGAATCTGCAGGTATTAGCTCATGAGAGGTTATCTAATCCCAAGTAGGCATCCCTAAACACAGGTACACAGGAGAACTGCTAAATCGACTCAGTGCATTACATATATATGTACATATCTGTATATTTATAAGTGTATGTATGTATATGGAACAATACCAATCAAGGAAGAAGACAAGAAATTGAGATGGAGTCGGGGTGTAGTCATGGAAGGAGTTGGAGGGGGACTTGGGATGGATGGGAATAATGTAAATACAGTACTCAGGTATAAAATGAGTATTCTCAAAGATAAAATAGTATTTAAGAAGAAGTGATGAGGGCACAGTAGGTGGAGGACTGGCACGCTCAGTATGCAGCTGCTCCTCAAGTACTTTTGGTTTTGGGGTTTTGCTGTCAGTCAGCTGAAGCATGCCAGTCTTATTATCCATGCCAAGATCTTTGATGATTGTGATTCTAAACTGAAGTATCATCAAGGTTTTTGAACCAAATGGAGCCTTGGAGAAACTTAGCCTCTGAATTCTGCATTTTATAGAGGAGAACAACTAAATTCAAGTGAGAGAAGCAGATCCAAGGTCATGTGAAATGATAAGTAATGCCTCCGATGACCTTAACAGCACTGTGTTTCCAGGTATGTAGAACACACTTATTCAGAGAGAGTTGTTTAACTTGCTCTTCTTTATTATTGTAGTTGAACCCCCGAGCAGCCCGGTTGCTGGTTCTCCTTCACTAGCCTGTCAGGAGCTTGTTAGAAGACCATATCAGAACTTGGAAGATGGCTTTTTCTTTTTTAATTTTATTTATTTTTGTATGTGTATGAGTGTACTGTCTGCATGTAGGTCTGTGCACCCGTGTCATGCAATGCTGTAGAGGTCAGAAGAGGGTCTCAGATTCCCCTGGAACTGGAGTTCTCCTGGAATTGGAGTTACAGGCGGTTCTTAGCCACCATGTGGGTGCTAGGGATCGAACCCGGGTCCTCTGCAAGAGCAATCAGTGCTCTTAACCGCTAGGCTATCTCTCCAGCCCCGGAAGATGGCTTTTTCATGACCTTGGCCCACCTGCCTCTCTGCTGTATTGCTTTTCTTTCAACAACATAAACCTTGCTCCAAGCCAGGCGTGGTAGTAGCACTTGGGAGGCAGAGGCAGGCAGATCTTTGTGAGTTCAAGGCCAAGGCCAGCCTGGTCTACAGAGTGAGTTCCAGGACAACTGGGGCAACAGAACAACTGGGGCAACAGAAAAACCCAGTCTCAAAAAGACAAAAAAAAAAAACAGCCAGGCATGGTGGCACATGCCTTTGGTAGTAGCACTTGGGAGGCAGAGGCAGGCAGATCTTTGTGAGTTCAAGGCCAAGGCCAGCCTGGTCTACAGAGTGAGTTCCAGGACAACTGGGGCAACAGAGAGACCCTGTCTCAAAAAAAAACAGAAAACAAACAAACAAACAAAAACCTTGGTCCAATTCACTGTAGAGAAAGCCAAGATGTTAGCAGCTATTCTGGGCCATGTGAACAACAGCCCCATTTTTGTGCAGAACAGGGAAAAGCGATCAGTGTTGTAGTTATTCGTAGCATTTCATCAGCCAACAATGTAAATTAAATTAATTAAAAAGCATTGTACATTTCTAGTTCCAGCACTGGATCCACTCAGTGGCCATGGAAATTTTGAATAATGGGCAATAGTCATCGCTAATTTCCCAACATATGTTTTCTTCATTTACACAGCTGTGAAAAAATTATATTTATATATTTGTTGATGCATAATTTCCATTATGAAAACAGAATTTATATTAGCATTAAACTGCCAACAGGTGTCTTTTTTTTTTTTTTTTTTTTCTTTTTCTAGTGAGCTGGAATAATCCCCTCTTTGGCAGGAAGTCAGTAAAATTTTTTCTCAATCACTTTTACATCCTTAAGAATGCCTTTAACATTATTTTCTACTTGATAAAACATCCTCTCAAGGCTTCACTATTTCTACCATGGTCTTATCTGATTGAATATTTCAATCACAAAAAACCTGGAAGATTTATTTCCTACCCAAGACTGCGTAGAGCTATGACTGTGAATGCTGATAACATTTGGAAGATTTTTGCTAAGAACTATCTATGACTTTAAATGACCCAACTGCATTCTTTCAATTTTAATTATTAATTAAAATGTTTTTTTAGGGCACGGTAATCAAGACTTCCTATATTTTATTCAAGAGGTCCTATAGATAAAGAAACATTCCCATAAGACCTCGTTGGTTTCCTTAAAACTTTTTTTTTCTCAGCTCAAATGCGTGCATGCATGTGGGCACACACACATACACATACACATACACACACACACACACACACACACACACAAATGCTTTGGGGGAGGGGCACCAAGATGGCTTAGTTGATAAGCACTTGCTACCAAAGCTGAAGACCTGATTTGGTTCCCAAGATCCACATAGGAAGGAGAGGACCACCTCTCATAAGTTGTCCTCTATCTCTACACTTGTATCATGACTCACATTCCCCTACACTAAATAAATAAATAAATAAATAAATAAATAAATAAATAAATAAATAAATAAATGTAAAGCTTTTGGATTCAACCATCATTCATGCATTTGAAGGGAAGTGGCATGGAAGTTTAATAGTTGTCTTGAAATGCAGTCCTTTTGATTCCTGTACCCTTTCAGTTAGCATTTCAACAACCCTTTATCCAGTCAGTCTCCATCCTAAAATGTTCCTAAGTTCCTCTGGATGTTCTCTTTCCTTCCAGTCTTGCTGCCCCCCCCACTTCCCAATCACATCTCCATACTGTGGCTGAGATCTTCTAGGTAAGGACATGTTTATGTGTTCCTTGTCCCCTGAAGCAGCTCTACCTTGTTGGGATAACCTTGGAATTCTTGAGAACTATACGCACCATCCTAAATGGTCTTGTCCCTTGGCCAACCCCTCCAGTAACATTATTCCTTGTTTCTTTTAAAAAAAAAAATTTATTATTTTAGTTTTATGTGTATGAGTATATTGCTTGGATGTAAGTGTACCTAGATCATGCAATATCCACGGAGGTCAGAAGAAGGCATCAAATCCCCTGGAACTAGTGTTATGGCTGGTCCTTAGCCTCCATGTGGGTGCTGGGAATCCAACATGGGTCCTCTGCAAGACCAGCCAGTGCTCTTTACTGCCCCGAACCCGCGGGGCACACAACGGAGGTCGATGACCTAGAGGAGAGGATGAGGGGACAAGAGACACAAAGAACGGACAGCAAGACAGGATTTCTGATCAAGCTGACCACGTTTTATTTTTGAGCAGGGTTTATACAGGATTTGGAAGGGGTAGGGTCAAAGGAGGAGGAGGCAGCTTGTGTGAGATGGGGCAACTTCTGGTGTAGCCAATGGGCTTTCACCACATTAAGAGTCTCTAGGCAGAGTCCCATTTTGACCTAGGCCTGCTGAGTCACTCCGATGCGGAAGTGACTCTGGAGACAGGTCCTGAAACTCTAGTCAGGCTCGAAGGCCTAAGAAAAGGAACTCCTTGGCTCTCCACACTTTACCACTGAGCCCTCTCTCCAGCCTTATTCCTTAGTTCTTTGAATCAATGATCCTGCCATGAGGGGTTTCCTAGGGCTCTAAGAACAAATCTGTGGTTCCATTTCATTCTTTGGTGACTCTGTTGACACTGGCCCACTGCCTGGCTTCCCCCATGATGAGTTCTCCACACTATCTTCTTCAGAATTTAGCTCAGGGGTCTTCTCCCCAGCAATGCCTTCAATGTTTTATCACAAAAGTGCTATCTTCTCGTGTGTTCCCCTCTGAAATTTCACATTATGTTTGAAACAAAAAAACATAACAAAATAGTTTGAGTTTAGCTTCTAAAGCTAGAAGTCTTGAGCTGATAGCCCAGATCTACCACATACTGCATAATATCAGATAAAGCACTTGACCTCTGTGTGCCTTTTTGAAGTAGAAGAAATGGTTACACTTACTTGATAGGGTATTTATGAGAATTAAACAAGACAGTATATATATAAATTACTTAACATAGTAGCTGGTAAGTCAGATGCACATAACTAATGATGGACATAGCTTTGTCATTATCAACTGAACTGTGCCAGTCTGGGGCTTCCTTTCTTCACCAGACTAAGAGCCTCCTGAGAGCTGGAATGCAGGTTCCACATTTGTGTAGTCCAGGTGTCTGGTATTATTCCTGCCATATAACAGGAGCTTAGGAACAGATGTAGGTGGGATGCATGAATAAATCAGTATAGACAGACAATCTGAAAGTCAGTAAGCAGCAGCGTTTTCTCTTTCTGTTATTCGATCCAGTTCCTGTCCTTTGACACTTCTTCCTGCTTTATTTCACTATAAAGAACTCCTTTCTTTCCCTGATTACTAGCTGCAGCATGGGGTATTTGCCATACATTTACAAGAGGGGTTGAGTCCAACAGCCACACTCCGATGGCTTAACTTGTTCTATTTTACGTTCCTATACCATTGCCAAAATGCATATCCATTGATCAGATTTCTTGTGTTCATCACATGCAGCCACCAGATGGATCTGAATAGTTTCTGTAACAACCAATTTGCATTTGGAATCTGCTTCCAAAATGCCTTCCCATTATAGCCTCCATTTTCCTTCCACACACTCCATCATTTTCAGTCTTTTCGGAAAGTCATACCTCCAGTTTTGGAAATCGCGGATCCTTTCTGTATAACTGAGCTGCCTACAGTTAGAACAAGGACCTCATTTTATTGTCAAATCATGACTTGTTCATGTATTTCAACTTTTACATGTAACAACATTTGTCATTACAGTCTTCTTTTGCAGACAGCCCCAGGGGATTGTTCCAAGACTGAATTTCCCCTGCATCTTCCCCAGGCCTCATCCTCGGGTGACACTGCCCAGTAGCATAGTTCTTGAGCCAAGATTTTCTTGTTAAGATTGTTATGCTTATTTGCGACTCTTGTTAGGTTTCATGAACTTAAATGAAGAGTAAGTAATAAATTCATAGAAGAAATTGGGTTAGCATGTGATTAACATCGTGGCTGATACAGATGGGTGTACCAGCAATGGAAACATGTGCTTGTATCACGATGAAATGCAGATTAGAGGCCCTGGAGCCAACCCAAGGAAATCTGCCCCAAACTGTTTCATCTCTGTCAGCTCTAATCTCATTAAAAGAGACTGTGCTTTAATGTAGCAAGAAAAATACAAATGCCTGATATAAGCAAGTGGCCCTCTCACTTCCACTGAAATATTATTAAAATACTCACTACATTGTGAGATAGTGAAAAGTACCCTGGACTCTCTCTACTTTAGAGGATCTGGATTCAAGCCTCATCTCAGACACCAGCTTACACACCACAATCTCACAGGGCCTTCATTTCTACATGTAATATCAGTGTACTTGGGTTAAACTAATGATTTTCAATAGCTGTTTTTTTTCTTCACGATACAAATGAAACAATGCTTACACACTCCTTTGAGCAGCCCCAGGGTTATGCACAATTACCCACACACTGAATACAGATCAGTCCCTTCCTTCTGCTCAAATGAGCTTATCAAAGAGCACATGAGTGAGACTGGCATTTCAAAATAACCTTGAATCTAGTTCCACCTAATTTGTTTAAAATATTACAAGACAGGGACCGAAGAGATGGCTCAGCGGTTTAGAGCACTAACTGCCCTTGCAGAGGACCCAAGTTCGGTTCCCAGCACCCCCACATGGTGGCTAACAACCATTTGTAACTCCAGTTCCCAAGGGATCCAATGCTCTCTTCTGACTTCTGCATGCATTGCAGGACACGGGTGCACATACATTCATGCAGACAATATGCTGATACATATAAAACAAAAAAATAATAAAATATTTGAAAAAAATTAAAATAAAACATATAAAAGAAATAACTTGGAATCTTGAGTGTGTACTTAGTTACTTTTAGAAGGTGACTTACTCTGTCACTTGTAGAAAGTATGTCATAAACTCCAAGTTGTTATTCCTCTCTAGACTAAATGATGTTTAAATGATGGATGGTTCCTTATCTTGATATCATTCTGTGTATCTGTGAGAAAATCAAGGAACTCAAACAGAAAAGCCCCTGACTTCAAGTTTGAGGTATTTGAAATAAAATAATGGGGGCACCATGCTTATAGGTAGGTCTGGCTTTGGTAAGAAATCCTCTTTTCCTTTGGCAAGATCATATGTTGAAATCGCTCCCTAATTCTTATGCTAGCACACCATGCAGAGTCGCTTCAAAGAAGAAACAGTAGCAGTGTCACATAAAAATTACCTACATTTTGGGGCTGGAGAGATGGCCTAGCGGCTAAGAGCACCGACTGATCTTGCAAAGGCCCTGGGTTTGATCCCCAGCACCCACATGGCAGCTGAGAACCATCTAGAACTGGAGTTCCAGGGGAATCCAACACCCTCTTCTGACCTCCGCAGCATTGCACGACACGGGTGTGCAAACTTGCATGTAGACAGTACATTCATACACATACGAAAATAAATTTAAAAAATTTTTTTAAATTACCTACATTTAAAAAATTGAAATAGATAGTACTTGACTAAAAACAGTATCCACCTAGCATGGTGGCACAGGCCTTTAATCCTAGCACTCGGGAGGCAGAGGCCAGCGGTTCTTTGTGAGTTCAAGGCCAGCCTGGTCTACAGAGAAAGTTCCAGGACAGCTGACGCTACAGGGAGACCCTGTCTCAAAAATACCAAAAAACAAAAAACAAAAAACAAACAAACAAACAAAAAACCAGTAAAGCAGTATCCATGGATCACTCTACATGCTTGGAAAGGTCTCATTGTATAGAACCTATCTGCAGGAAAATAAAACAAATGTGAGCAGTGTGGTGGTTATTAAAATTCTGAATAATTTAAGAAAAATAGCTTATGGGTTCCAGTGTTTTCCTGCTTCTCTTCTGTCTGATTCAGAGTATCCGATCTTGGGTTGAGGTTCTTGATCCACATGGACTTGAGGTTTGTGCATGATGAGAGGCAGGCATCTAGTTATGTCTTCTTCATGCCCTTATCCAGATTGACTAGCACTACTTGGTGACTATGCTGTCTCTTCTCCACTGTGTATTTTTGGCTTCTTTATCAAAAATCATGTGGCTGTAAATATACGGATTTATGAGGTGTTCTCGTGAGAGCTAGATCTCTTTCTAAGCTGGCGCTTGGTAAGGACGAAGCCACGTTCAGCTCCAGTGCCAAGATCATGAAGCCCAGTGGCCAGAAGCCAGACAAGTTCAAGTCGGGCATCTCCCCGGCACTGCCCAAACTGGAGATGAACTTGGACCTCAAGGCGCAGCTGCGGGAACTCAACATCACCGCAGCCAAGGAAATTGAAGTTGGTGGTGGTCAGAAGGCTATCATAATTTTTTGTTCCAGTCCCTCAGCTGAAATCTTTCCAGAAAATCCAAGTCGGCCTAGTACGTGAATTAGAGAAAAAGTTCAGCCTGAAGCACATAGTCTTCATTGCTCAGAGGAGGATTCTGTCCAAGCCAACTCGAAAAAGGCGCACGAAAAATAAGCAAAAGCGCCCCAGAAGCTGATCCTGACTGCTGTGCATGATGCCATTCTTGAGGATTTGGTCTTCCCAAGTGAAATTGTGGGCAAGAGGATCCCTGTGAAACTGGATGGCAGCCAGCTCATTAAGGTTCATTTAGACAAAGCACAGCAGAACAACATGGAGCACAAGGTTGAAACTTTCTCTGGTGTGTATAAGAAGCTCACAGGCAAGGATGGTAATTTTGAATTCCCAGAGTTTCAGTTGTAAAAAAAAAAGACTAAATAAAGTATTGTTCACAGTAAAAAAAAAATCCATATATACATATATATATATATATGGATTTAACGCTGTGTCCTCAATTCTATTCTACTGATTAATGTGTCTGTTATAATGCCAGTACCATGGTGTTTTTTATTAAGATTGATTTAGATTCTCTGTATGAAATATACAAAAATACAATAAAATTTCTTAAAATGTAATTTAAATTTTTCATGCAAAAGTATTTTTTCTTCAATGTCTTAAAGTTTTTATTGTACAAGTCCTTCATTTTCTTTATTAGATTTATTCCAAGGCATTTTATAGGTTTTGAGGCTGTTATGAATGAACTCCTAGACTTTCTAAACGGGACTCCTATAGTGCAGTCATTAAGACCAACAATTGGCAAATTGGGACCATATGGAACTACAAAGCTTCAGTACATCAAAGGACAACATCATTCAAGGGAAGAGCACCCTACAGGATGGGAAAAAGCCCTACTAGCTATACCTCTGACAGAGGATTAGCATCTAGAATATACAAAGATCTCTGGGGAGGCCCAGGCTTGGGAGAAAGTTGAGGCAGCGACTTAAGCAGGCAATAATAGCATGATCTAGAAACAAATCAGCCCTCGATGTGGTGTGGGAACTCCAATTGGGCTGTGGATGACTGGTTTTGATGGCTCAGGTTGGGACAAGGAAGAAGAATCACCTGACCAACAATACTATGATGACTTCCAGGGGAAGGAACGCCCTCTTGGTAAAGTGGTAACATGAGGCTTCAGGAAGGAGCTGGTCCACCCACTCTGCACAGTGCCCCCAGATGCCCAGCCACCTGGGAGCCCCATTGCCTCTAGGGCAACCCACTGTAAGAGACTCTGAAGACCAAAAATAGATACTGCCTCCACCACCCTGCCTTGAGCCCTTTGAAGTTGCCCTTCAAGTCTATGTCCATGCCCGAGCAACTTCAAGAGAAGTCCTGCTTCCAAGGGACTGAGTCGGTGGGAGGAGGAGGTGCTGCAGCAGCTCGATGGTGACTTCTTTGTGGCCAGTACCTGCTCACTGGCCCACAGAGTGGGCAGCCCAAGCACCTGCTCCTAGCAGATCCTGACATTGTGGTTTGGACGAAGGGTCTCCACTTAGAGAGCGTCAGCCACTTCATCAACTCTCACAGGGTCAGTCGATCACTTGGCCATCATCTCAGTGGTCAGCCAACTGTGTCTACAGCAACTTGCTGAGCAAAAACTATGATCCTTCTAGGCTTCTCTCCTAGAGGATGCCTGCCAGCCACTCACACCCTATTCCCAGCCCTCAGGATCTCTGTTTTGTGGGTTTGGCCTTGAGTGGGAGCTGGGAGTAGAGTGGACACTGGGTGTAATGCCCACCTGAGAGAAAGGGTTCAAGTCAGGAGCCTGAGGTAACAAACTGCTTCTCCCCAGCAAAAGTATTAGTGTACAAGGTGGTCCCTAGGCCCAGGCCTCTCCTGTGCAAACCTGATGCCCCTTCCCCCCCCAAAGGTGAGTGGTTTGATGAAAAATGTCCTGTGGGGATAGGCCCAGTGGAGTACTCACCCTTCTGGAGAAAAGGAATAAATCACATTTCCGACCTACCCCTGGACTTCAGGGTACCTCATATCTCTCTTAACACTCTACTCCCTATGTCTTCCATTAAAACTTCTTGCCTTTGACTATCTCCTAGATGTACAAATACTTCATGCAGCATTCCTGGACCCCTGAACTGGGGACAGGGTGCTGAAACCTTGGCTGCTGTGACCCTGTCCTCTTGCTTAGCACCTCTTCCAGTTTGTTTGGGGAAAATAGAGATAAAAATAGCAGCTCTCTCCTCTGCCTTCAGGACATGCAATGCTTAGGAGATTGCCACAGAGCCCCCACCACCACCACCACCACCTAGTAGGGGACTAGAACTCTTCTCTTGCTCAGTCCTCCTGTCCCCTTTCCCCCAAGGGTTCTGTTTACCTCTCTTTAGACTGCCCCTTCTATGTTGCATGTATGCTCTAGTCTGCAGCCCTTCTTCCTGGAGCTCCACCCAGTTTGCCCTTTCTGGTCCTGGGTGTGTGACTGAACTTGGGCCTCTTGTGTGTATTGATGGCCTCCAGGTGGAGGTGCGGGGAGGCCCTGAGGCTGGAGCTGTAGACAATCCCAGGTACCATCTATAGATTTGGAACTTCCCTTATTTTTTATTTTACATGCATACAGTTTGGGAGCTGTAGACTTATTTTTTTTTAGTTTTATTTCCCATGGCTTAATTTCAAGCACAAATTGCTAATTGACGACATTTATTCTCTACCTCTTTGACTTTCTCAAGCCCTTTTACAGCTGTTGGCATTTGTCTCCCTTTGGTCTGGAGGTAACTAGGAATGACTGATAAGATTGTTGTTGTTGTTGTTGTTGTTGTCATTTTCAAGAGAGACCTGAGACTAGAAAGCTGGGTCTCTTAGGACAAGGCAGTGAGGCAGAAGTTTGGGCACACTGTGTTGTGGGGTGGCCATGTAGCAGCTTATTTCAGGTATTGAGTTCCTTCTACCTGTGGGCTGAGATGACAGAAACTTGCTACACACTAGGCCTTGTTGGATAAGAGAGGAGTGGACTGATCTTCAGTCTTGGCTATCTCCTTCTTTTGGTTTGGTTCTTTCCAGGAATCTTGCTCACTCTAAAGGAAATAGTCTTCATTAAAGTCCCTATTTCCAGAAGGAGGAGGAGGAAGAGGAGGAGGAGGAGGAGCTCAGAAAAGTAAATATCAAAAACACAAACAACCCAGTTAAAAAAATGGCACAAGGCCAAGAAGCTGAACAGGGCTTTCTCTAAAGATGAAATGCAAATGGCTGAGAAATACTTTTTTTTTTGGGGGGGGGTCTTTTTGAGACAGGGTCTCCCTGTAGCTCTGGCTGCCCTGGAACTCACTATGTAGACCAGGCTGGCCTTGAATTTATAAAGTTCCACCTGCCTCTGCCTCCCAAGTGCTAGGATTAAAGGCGTGCACCACCATACCTGGCGGAGAAATACTTTTAAAAGGTGTTCAACATCTTTAGTCTTTGGGGAAATGCCAACTAAAACCACTTTGAGATTTCTTACCCCACTCAGAATAGCTAAGAACAAAAGCAAACCAAAACAACAACAACAAAAATAAACAAGTGACAAATGCTGGCAAGGGTTGGAGAAAGGGGAACTCTTATCCAAAGCTAATGAGAGTGTAAACCAGTACAACCACTATGGGAATCTTAAAGCTCAAAATTGATCTACCGTGTGATCCAGCCATACCACTCCTGGACATATACACAAAAGACTGTATACCCTATTACAGAGATACCTGGTCATCCATGTTCATCACTCCTTCATAATAAACATAAACTGGAAACCACCTAGATGTACCTCAACTGACAAATCGATCATGACAGTGTGGTATATACATACAATGGAATATTAGTCACCTCTTAAAAAATAAAATTATGAAATTCTACATAGAGTGAATTCCAGGCAAACTGGGGCTACAGGGAGACCCTGTCTCAAAAGAATTTAAAAGCCTAAAACTTAGTATAAAAATTGTATTAAAAAATTCTAACTAGCATTTTATGATATTTCTGTGAGGAGAAAGTAGAAAAAAATTGAGTAATAGAAAACCTGCCAAGAGTTGATGACAAAACAGAAATCATATAAATCATGCTAGACATATGTTGATGAAGATATAAAGTGGTAAAACTATTTAGGAGCATAGGCAATTTCAGACAAGATTAAACACACACACACACACACACACACACACACAAACACACACACACACTCATGGGTATTTATCCTCAGAGAAATGAAAACATTGTTCCATAAAACACTTACATAAATGTATTCACACAAGCATGATTTTAATAGCTTCACATTGGAAATGATCAAAATGTACATCAACAGTTGAACAGTCAAACAAAGGTTGGTGTACCCATCCAGTTGGCTATTACCAGCCAATAAAAAAGATACAGAAGTACAGAATTATTGAAGAAATTTCATATCAAAAAATCATATGATATGTGATGCCACTTATATAATATTCTCCAAAGGATACAATAATAAAGATGAGAACAGATCACTATTCACTAAGGAATGTAGAGTGAAGTGGATTTAGGAAGACATGAGGAAAAAGTTATTTTAGTAGTTGAATAATTTTATTTCTTGATTAGAGTGGTTACTATGTGAAATTACACATGTAATAAAATGGCATGGAGCTAGAATAGAGATGTATACACACATTTCATTAATGTCAATTTCTTATTTGGGATACCATGCAAAAGTCAGATAAGATGTATCCATTGGAGAAAATTAGGTGAAGGTACCAGGTAATCCTCTGTACATTTTTAAATGTTTTCTACTCTGTAACTCCAAACTGAAAAGATTAAAAATAGGTAGAGAAAAATAAAAGTCTATAAAGACTAAGAAAATGTTTAAAATGAGGCCAATAGAAAGTTATCTATGAAGAAAGGATGAATTATCAGCAAGATGTTTATGTAGTGATAGAAATGAAAGGCAACAAAATACTATCAGTGGGGGTGAAAATTAGAATTATTTTTTAAAGATTTTATTAACATCACTTTCTTTAAGAAGTAACATGATTACATTGAAAGACTTTGTATAAGTTTTAGAATTTTTTTTAGGTTGGAGAATTTTGAAGAGAGTGGATGTCAAACTCATATTGTAGTAATACTGAAAATTTTCACATTATTGTTAAAGCATCATAGTATAGTTTTGCCAGTAGTCAATGTTCAGAAATTATAGTAGACATGGAATTTCAAATTTGTGTTCTAAGATATAATTTCATATAATTTTAGTTTGAGGAGTATAGCAGTTCAGTTTGGTTATTCTACTTCTATTTCTTTTTGTTGTTGTTGTTATTGTTCCCTTTAATTTTATATTACTCCAAAATATGTATATATACATTCCACATATATACCAAAATGACAGTCTGAAAATAAGCTATAGGTTAATTCCAAAACATGTTTGGGATTCACATTTTAACAGTAATTTTGCATGCAGGCAAAAAGAAATATAACTTTACATTCCCAGGTTACATAGCAAGTTGATGTATGTCTTAATGAACTTTCAAAGATGAGATTGATACTTTCTCATAAATCATAGAACTTGGGAAAGTAGAGACATAAGCTTCAATTTATATCTGTAGTAGCATCAGGCTTGACTTACATATAAGAATTTGGTGCTAGGATCCACAAATGAGGGACACCATACGTCATTTGTCTTTCTGGGACTGTGTTACTTCACTTAGCACAATAGCTTCTAGTTCCATCCATTTACCTGCAAAGTTCACGATGTCATCTTTCCTTACTGCTGCATAGAACTCCATTGTGTAGAGGTACCACATTTTCTTTATCCATTTCTCAGTTGAGGGACACTTGGGTTGGTTCTAGCTCTTTGCTATTGTGAAGAGAGCTGCATTAAACATGGTTGTGCACATGTCTCTGCAATAGGATGAATACCCAGAAGTGGTATGACTGGGTCAAGTGGTAGGTTCATTTTGAGTCTTTTTAGAGTTTTCCACACCTTGGAGTGTGGAGAGAAGTTTGCATTCCCACCAGCAGTGGATGAGTGTTCCACCTTCCCCACAACCTCTCCAGCATTTGGTATTATTTGTTTTCTTGATCATAGCCAGTCTTACTGGAAAGATGAAACCTTAAAGTGGTTTTAATTTGCATTTCCTTAATTGCTTTTTCAGATGTTTCTCAGCCATTTTTACTTCAATGTTTGTTAAGTCTATGTTCAGCTCTCTACTCCATCTTTTGATTGGGTCATTTGTTTTCTTTTTTTATTTATTTATTTTTTATGTGTATGAATGTACTGTCTGCATGCAGGTTTGTGCACCCATGTCATGTAATGCTGCGGAGTTTAGAAGAGGGCATCGGATTCCTCTAGAACTGGAGTTAAAGACGATTCTCAGCCGCCATGTTGTTGCTGGGGATTGAACCTGGGTCCTCTGCAAGAGCAGTTGGCACTCTTAACCACTAGGCCATCTCTCCAGCCCTGGGTCATTTGTTTTCTTGATCCTTTGCTTTTTGAGTCATTTATACAATCTGGATGTTAAACCTCTGTCAGATGTGTCACTGGTGAAGCTTTCCTCCCACTCTGTGAGTTTTCTCTTCACTTTTTTTGATGGTTTCTTTCACTGTACTAAAAAGCAGAAGCTTTTTAGTTTAATGATGTCCCACTTGTCAATTGTTGATCTTATTTCCTGGGCAACTGCTGTCTAATTTAAAAAGTCTTTTCCTACACCTATGTCTTGTAGATTACTGGCAATGTTTTCTTCTATCATTTTCAGAGTTTTGGGTTTTACATTGAGGTCTTTGATCCCTTTGGAATTGATTTTTGTACAGGGTGAAAGGGAGGTGTTTAGTTTTATTCTTCTATGGCTGGTAATCCAGTTTTGCCAGCACCATTTGCTGAAGATGCTGTCTTTCCTCCATGGAGTCTTCTTGGCCCCTTTGTCAAATACAAGGTGGCTGAAATTGCATGTGCTAAAATTGCATGTGCTTCAGTTTTGTTTCATTGATCTATAGGTTTGTTTTTGTGCCAGTAACCAAATTAGAATTTTATACCCAGCTAAATTATCATTTATATATATGCCTAAAACATATATTTTATATATATATATACATATATATATATATCAATTTAATCTAAAAATATATAGTAAGCACTATTTACTTAGGGCTTTTTTGGAAGGGAAAGCAGCATGTCAAACTTCTGGGAGGAGAGTGTTATAGTAAGAAAATAAATTTTGGATTTAAAAAGAGATAGAAAGCTTACTATAGTGATTTATGCTTGTTGCCTCAACACCTAGAAGGCCGAGGCAAGAGGATTACCACCAGTTGAAGGCCAGCCTGGACTACAAAATGAAACCCTGTCTGAAATTTAGCAGAATGAAGTGAGGACATAAAATAGGAATGGAGGGAGGGAAGGGTGGAAGGAAGGAGTGAGGGAGAGAGAGAGAAAAGAAAAAACTATATTAGAAAGAAAGCAAAGGCAGGGACTGAAGAAAGAATCAGAGTTGAAACAGTCAATCTCTTTTTTGCTTATTTTTTTCTGCTGAGCAATATAAATCCTTTTCACTAGTTTCATATTGTAAGTTCAACCGTCTTATTAAATTAGAAATGCTAAGAAGAAAAACAGACTTAATCTAGTGGAATGGAGAAATGAGGGTGAAATTTCTCTCATAAAGCACAGTAATGGAGAACACGAACTATGGAGACCAACCCACATATATTGTGATTAGTAGTCACAATGTATAAGTAAGCTGAATTTAATCAAAACATACAGATCGTGAGAGATGAAGAAAATAAATATATTTTACTTAGGAACATCTACCCCAACCATGAAGACACTGAAAATATGACTACATCAGCAGAGTATTATAAAACGCATTTTCTATACCTGCCCAGATCTGAGACAGGACTTGGAAGCAAGATGCCTCTTTGAAATGGAGGTTTCTAGATCTTGGACCACATATTTGCCCAGAGGGTGCATTGCTGACTACACTGTGAACAAAAAGTTTCTGTAAAGAACAGCGGGCGGTACAAAGATGGAAGACCTCTGTGACAGCTGCTCTTCAAATTGAGTGGTCTCTTCAAAGCTGTGAGAGTAAGCCTTCAGGAGAGGTGGCTTCCAGGTTGGTGACTGTACAGAGGCAAGGAGTCCTGTTTAATAAATAGATATTACTCTTCAGAAGATTTATCTTTAGGAAGGAGAGAGCTGACTCCAGAGTGTCCTCTAACCTCTGATATGAGCAGTACTATGTGTGTCTGTGTATGCACACACAGAATAAATAAATATGTAATTTTAATTTAAAAATTAAGAAATTCCACATCATTTTTACACTAAAAAAAAGACAGAATCAAATTTTCTAAGACTTAATACATGTCAGAATCACAGCAACTGGTAAAGTTGAAGTTTAATAAACTAACAGATAAATTGGAAACATTTGCATAATGCAATCTGACCCACTTTTCAAATTTGGCTTCCTTTATCTGATACATACAAAATTACATATTGATCAACAAAGGAATCAAGTGTATATTACTTCCTTGCATTGATTCTAGTTGATTCTTTCAGCACTCTTAAGTCCTCACAAACTTGTATTATAACTGATTTTTTTGACAAGACCAAAAGGTAATAATGCATCAAATTCTGCTGGTTTAAAAGAGAAGAGCCTGTGCTGCCAGGGATTGGTTCTTGCTTGAGGACGGTGTTCATATCACACATTTCAAGGTTAGAGTGACGATTATTAAAATTGGGTTATACTGTCATCTCCAACTGACACTGTAATTTGTGCCATGAAACAAAAAGCCCTCAGAGGCCATTGATTAGGGCTAGCTGGGAGTAAAACAAAGGGGTAGATGGAGCTTAGGAGACTGCAGCCTGAAGCATTGCCTGGGCTCTAAGGAAAAGCTACTCTTTGGTGGGGCATAGGAACTCAGGTCCAGCCTTGACAAATCCTCCAATTTCTTGGAGAAGCCAGAAGTCTAGATTTTATAAGGATATAGAAAACTAATTCAAAACTTTTATGAGACATCTTGCATATGCTGAGCCGTGGCAGTAGATCTAATGATGCAGGTAATACCAAAGCATGTTCCATGTCTGTCAGGATCTCAGACTGTTGCAAAGTGGATGAGGCAATGAAGAGAGGAGTCTTTTCTAATGGGCGGCATGGAGGATGACAGGAGTGTCAGAATGGGCTTCCCATTAGATAAAGGGTTGAATGGCTTCCAGGAAGAGCTGTGCCCTTCGAATGAGGTCTGAAAAGATAAGAGTAAGGGAAAGATGAAGACAGAACTATTCCTAATGTGTACAGCAGAGAGGGATGGAAAGGGTGGACTTGGGTAGAGGTGAGGTAGTGTAGATAGGCTACTGATGGATCTTCAGCAAAGTGAAGCTGTCCTCTGTCCTGGAAGGAGGAAATACGGGCAATATTCACAGAAAGGCTTTGAATTTTTGTGTTAAAATTAGTTTCACTGAAATCATTATTAAAAGTCTGATGATGTACAAATAGGGAGATTAAACTGGAGTCAGAACGTTAACTCAGGAATATCTGAACTGGAGGAATGGGAAAGAGGGGGCAGATTAAACTACCAGGGTAAAGTGGCTCCAGAAGAGTGAGGAAGGGGAAAGAATCACATCGAGAGGGAGACTGAGAGACTGTTGCTGGAGCCATAGGCAGAGAGAGAGGAGCCAAGACTCAAGGGGGAAGACAGGGACCTGGAAGACTGCTCCCTTACCAAATGCAGCCAAGCAGGCAAACAGGCAAGCAGGCAAGCATGAGCTCAGATTCCCAGCAGGGCAAGACAGTGGGTAAGTGCAGCTCAGGTGGTGGTATGGGAAGGAGAAGAATAGATGTTGGCCGGTCAATGAAGTTTAGGCTCAGTCAGAGACCCTGTCCCAAAACAATAAAGGTGAAAGTATAATAAAGAAACAGACCTCTGGCCTCCACATACCAATACTAACAGGTACATACCAATATACAGACACATACACACACACAGACACACACACCACATCATACGCACATTTAAAAGGAAAAAGAAAGGAAGAGAATTAACTTAAGACATGTGTGGCAGAATGCATGTACTGGGGCAGTGCGGGGGCCATGGAAAGGGGAATGAGTCTAAATTGGACAGAGAAATGTTGTATGAAATACATAAATCTTCAATAAAAATATTTTATATAAAGGAAGAGAATATGCAATGAAGAAGACAGTAAAACTGTTAAAACCCTTTCTTTTTCTTTAAGCTTTACATTAAAATGGCTCTTTATCTAGATGTGTATTTAAAACCACTTCTATGAAATAACACCTCTCAATTTTGTTTTGTCTCATCCTCATCCCATTACCCAACCCTGAAACTCCTGAGCATCCAGGTTTGGTATTATCTGTCATTTACAAACTAGGTGGCCTTCACAACTACCTGTAGCTCCAACTCCAGGGGATTCAGACACCCTCCTCTGGCCCCCACCAGCACTCATAAGCACATGGCATACACTCTCTTATACACACATATATAAAAACATTTGTTTAAAAACCCAGATAACTTAATCACTACAATTACTGTTAGGTTCGGTGAGTCTGTTATATGTCATAACTTAAGTTGGGATTTTGACACCATGACATGACATTCGTTCCATTCTCTAGAAGGAAAAGGAGAAATTTCACTGCCAAGGAAATAGATTCAGTCCCAGCCTATCAGTGAGAGATACGAGTTGATGTATTAGCTGACTCACAAACTATCTTATTATCTCACTTATTCAGTCACTTATCTCTCCATTCCCCCCACACACTGAATTTCCCATTCATTAATTATTGCAAGTGGTCTGCCAGGCACTGAGTTAGATGTTGAGAGCCCCCAGAAGTCATGGACTTGTTGGAAGCACATATGAACAAACAAGCAATTATAATATAGTGTGAAGAATGACACGAAGAACACCAAGCCATGGAACAAAGAGGAGAAATCAACAGAGAGCAGAAAGGGACATTTTGTTTTTCCAGGGGAGAGAAATAATTTTAAATGGGTCATTAGGAACTGGAAAAATTAAGGGCTGGAAAGATGGCTTAGCAATTAAGAGTGTTGGCTACTCTTGCAAAGGACCCAGGCTTGGTTCCCAGCACCCATATAGCAGGTAACAATCATCCTTAACTCCTAGTTCCAGGAAATCTAACACCCTCTTCTGACCTCCATGAGGATTGCATGCACAGGTGTACTTACATACATGTAGGCAAAGCACTCATATACATAAAATAAAAATAAACAAGCAGCTAACTAAAGCTCAGTGAATGAATTTGCACTGAGGAGCCTCTGAGGACACTAATTTAGCATAGTAGGCCTTAACACAAATGAAGGAATGTATGAATTCCAGTGTGTGGCTGTGGGAGTATGTGAATAGAGAAGGGGTTATAAAGGTGACTGAGACTGAGATGTTATGCATGAAATACACAAAAATTCAATAAAAATTAAATAAGCAAAAAATTTTAAGTGGGAAAGTTTGTCTTATTTGAACAAAAGGTGGGGGATGGGTAGTTTACTTAAAACAAGGAGACCTTTCTATGTCGTCAACAAAAAGCAGGGGGCACAGTAGCCTATTTACAAATGAGTTGAAGGGGCCAGGCGTGGTGGCGCACGCCTTTAATCCTAGCACTTGGGAGGCAGAGGAAGGAAAAGTTTTTTGAGTTAAAAGAAAAAAAAGACAAAAAAGAGAGATTCAAAAAAAAAAAAAAAAAAAAAAAAAAAAAAAAACGAGTTGAAGGGTAGCAGGCCAATAGAAATACACCAAGATGGAACTAGAAATCCAAGGGCTTTGAATCTAATGCCAAGGAGATTGGGGTCTTTCTTCTGATTATGAAGGAACCCTGGAGGCATTTAGATGACATGCTAAAGTTTGTATTATTTTGAGGACTCTTCCTGGAAGCATACATAAACATCCGACAGACCACGCAGACTTGTTGCAGCATCGAAGTAATCTCTCTTCAGCTCCCAGAGAAAACTATTCACAGTGTCTATCTACATGTTCTGTCTGTGCAAAAATGAAGGCATTCTATAACAAGTCCACCTTGCCTGTCTTCCACATCTTTAACTTCAGTAAGTCTGTATTATCTTAGGTCTTGAGATATTAATGACTTTGACTAATTGTCAACACTAGCACTTACAGTGACTGATAACTTATCATTTCTTGCAATAAGCAATGCTAATTAAAATTGATTGTGCTAGAGCTTTCCTAGCAATTGCCCCCCCCATCCTTTTTTGTTTAAAACATGAGCTTCCTATGCTCATTTGGCGAACTACAGGCAGGTCTATTATCCTGGTGTTTATTCCCAGCTCTATGGTACTGGGACTATACTAAAATCATCTGAACTTGTGGCATAAGAGTCAGACTTTTTATTGATTGATGATTGATTGATGATTTGTACATTCATTCATTCACTCATTTATTCATCTGACAGGCCTTTATTAGACATCTATTATATACTAGGAACTAGGTTAGGCAAGGGAAGACCAATGACCATGCCATGATAATTGTTTACCATCGGGTAATTGCCTACTGTGTGGAAGCCCTGAAGTGAGCAGAAGATCAGCTCTGCCCAGAAGAATGTGGAGAAACTGCACAGAAAGCTTTAAGATATGACCATCACACCAGGAACAGTAACTTCTTTCTCTGAGTTTTGTACTTGTCTTTGTGTGGTGAATGTGCCCGAATTATGATAGGCCTCAGAAAGAAAAGCACATGACTCATTGTGTTAAGATAACCAGAAAATTAGGGAATCAGGACCCAGAATTGGACTCTGAAAATTCCAGGCTGAAAAGAAAGACAAGTCCGGGGTAGCATGAAGAATGCAAGTGCCTATGTTAGAAGGAATGGATCCCATGCTCCAGAAAGGATGCCAAAAGCATGCTCCAATGTGAAGTGCCTAAGGGACAGTGGTGGTCAACAGTGCTGGCTAGCCAGTGCAGATAGGCACTAATTGAACACTGCCAGGGGCTCTGCTCTGGGCCACCCTATGTGGCTGAGACATATATAGTTCCCTGGGCACTTAGGTATTGGTCAGCTGACAGTTTAACCAAGTGCCTCCTGGGACTCGGCCATTGGCACAGGGAGTCATTTTGTCCAAGGTTAAGCCTCTGCCTAAAGAAGTAACTTGTCTTCAATAATGAGCCCCAATTCCTTGCCTCCATTTGAAATAATTATGAAGGGCTATTCCAACTCCAAAGATCTCTTCCAACCAAGGAAAGAATCTTGCTAACCACATTACACTAGACAATTCAGCTTCACTCTCAGCTGGGTCCTGGTTCACATATCACTAGCTGTCTTTGATCGACATTTTGCCTGTGAGTTTCAATCATAAGATATTCCCTGAGGAGTTGAGTCTAAAAATAGCTTCACTGTGTCCTAGGTTTGGGGATCTAACAATACAACAGATAAGCTTACTGATATAAGGAAAATAGAGTTTTATGGAAGCTAAGGCTTGTGGATACAAGGGAGAGCATTAGGAAAGTGATAACTTAAGAAATACACATGTAGGAGGAGGAAAAGGGGGAAGAAGGGGGGCAGGAAGGGATGAAGAGAACTTCCAAGTACATGAGAAGCTATTAAGGATAACACAGAAATCACTCCTCCTAAGAGAATTTTCATTCAGGTGCCATTTGGCTCTTTCTTTTTTTTTTAATTTTTATTTATTTCTGTATGTGTATGAATGTACTGTCTGCATGCAGGTCTGTGCACCCGTGTCGTGCAATGCCGCGGAGGTCAGAAGAGGGTGTCGGATTCCCCTGCAACTGGAGTTCTCCTGGAATTGGAGTTTCAGACGGTTCTCAGCCCCATGTGGTGCTGGGGATTGACCCAGGGTCCTCTCAAGAGCAGTGGCGCTCTTAACCGCTAGGCCATCTCTCCAGCCACCATTTGGCTCTTTCCAGAGAAGGGGATTCCTGGCCACCCACGGTGCTACAGCCTATGATGGTCTTTCTGATGGAGAAATCCTTCTTATATTTTGTTGGAACATTTTTTTCTGGTTCTGTGCTCTACAGTCATGTAGATGGAATTGGCTCCTTTATGAAAGGCAGCTAGTTTTCATTTATTTGAAAATGAAAATTATTTACCTGTCAAAATTACTTTTTTTAATTTAGGAGATAACAGAAACTTAAGCATTAAGTGGATAGATGCTGATATTGAGGAATCCTTTAGTTATGATAATAGTTTATGCTATGCTTTAAGGGAATCCCTTTATTTTAGACATACAAATTGAGATGTTTAAGGGTAAACTGATAGGGTGTCTTAAATTTGCTTTAAGATACTTTGGAGGGGTAAGTAGGGATGTATATGAAAAAGACTGGCCATACCTTATTTTATTTTCTTTTCTTACATAAATTTTCTTTTTTTAACAAATCTAGACCTGTGTCCCCCCCATTCCCCCACCCCACCAGAGCTCATGCATTCTGCCAAACATGCTTTCCATCTCTTAGTCTTTCTCAATATTTTCCATGGGGACGTTGACTGTTTTGAGCAGAAGTTCACTGTTTCAGTCAGTTCTTTGATGCAGTATTTTCTGTTGTTGTTGTTGTTTCCAAAATGCATTATGTCCAACTGCTTTGTACAGAAGCTCAGGGGGCCCTACACAAGAAATACTTACAACTGGGTAATTGGCACTAGCATCCACAGATGAGGGATACCATTCGTCGTTTGTTTTTCTGGGACTGTGTTACTTCACTCAGCATGATGTCCTCTAGCTCCAGCCATTTTCCTGCAAAGCTCGTGATGTCGTCTTTCTTTACTGCTGCATAGAACTCCATTGTGTAGATGTACCACATTTTCTCTATCCACTCGTCAGTTGAGGGGCATTTAGGTTGGTTCCAGCTCCTTGCTATTGTGAAGAGAGCTGCAATAAACATGGCCGTGCATGTATCTCTGTGGTGGCGTAAGTCTTGAGGGTACATGCCCAGGAGTGGTATGGCTGGGTCAGGTGGCAAGTTCATTCCAAGTCTTCCAAGGGTTCTCCACACTGCTTTCCATAGTGGCTGTACGAGTTTACATTCCCACCAGCAGTGGATGAGTGTTCCCCTTTCCCCACAACCTCTCCAGCACTTGGTATCATTTGTTTTCTTGATCCTAGCCAGTCTTATTGGAGTAAGATGATATCTTAAAGTGCATAGCTTATTATTGAGCCTGCATAAATTATGGACATTAGTCCATTCTACTTTTCTGATAGATATAGAAATATTCCAAATATTACAAAGTAGAAACATTTTAATACATTTTAACTCATTATAATGATACATGTATATCATTGAAATAATAAATGCTAACCAAAGAAAGTCTTGGAAGGTAATGCAGTGGAATAGTGGTTCCCAGTCTCCTTCCTTCCCTTGTCTACAGGTTACTACTTTTAAACTGTTATTTGGGTGGTAAGGGAAGTTTCTACAAGTTCTCCCTATGTATCACTAAGGTAACTGTTTTATCCAGTTGTTAATTGTTTTCTGTGCATTGTCTGTGGATCCCTGCAGGACTCAAGCAGAGCCTTCCCCCATTTCCCAAACCAGTATTCTTGGTTCCTCCCTCAGGTCACCTCAGCAGTCCACAGCCTCCTTCACTTCCTGCTCCTTTACCATCCAGGAGGCCTGGAGGCCAAAGAAACTGTGAGGAGTCTTCAGTGAATGATTTGCATTCTTATTCTGAAACTTAAAATTCCTCCCAGCATTTGAATGATTCTCACTATACAGCTGTTAACAGCAGAACAGACCACCATGGCCAGAGGAGGCTGGTGTCTCTTCAGACCCCCTCTGTGAACAGCACAGCACCCAGAGATGACACTTCGGTATCGAGATGAGAACTTCTTTTCAAACTCAACCCATCTTCTCACAAAATAGCATCTCCCAAGTTCATTCAAAGCCCATCCATCACCACCTCCACTTCAGCTTCTACCTGCTCTCTTTAGCTGGCCACCTTCTCTGGAGCTCACCTGGACTTTTAACTTCGGGTAAACTTCCCCTGTGTGTGCCTGTTCCGAATACACCCTCACCTCTAATGTGCTTGGTAAGGTTTTTGTCTGTTTGCTTTGTTTTGTTTTGTTTTATGTTTGTGAATGTTTCACCTTCTTATATGTAAGCATGTCCATGTTGTGCAGTGACCAAGGAGACCATAAGAAAGAATTGGATCCCTTGGAAATGGAGTTATTGATAGTTGTTAGCCACCATGTGGGTGCTGGGAACTGAACCTGAGATCTCTGTAAGAGCAGTCAGTGTTCTCAATCACAGAGCAGTCTCTATGGCCCCAAGTTTGATAAGGGTTTTAAGTTAGAATTCATTTTCCACTGTATTTCTTTAACCTCTTTTTTTCTCTACTTCGATATTTTATTTTTTATTGTTTATTGACAGTAATATTTTAATTTCCAATACTTTAGTCTTATTTTACCCTCTTTTAAAGTGCATCTTTTATTTTATAGCCGCAATACCTTCTCTATGGTTTTAAAGAAAAAAATAATTAAATTAAAAAAATTTTTTTTAGTTCTTGAGTATTTTTATTCCTTCCACATTTACAGTTTTCTGCCTGCATTTTGTGACTTTTTGTTTGTTTGTTTGTTTGTTCGTTTGTTTTATGGTCACCAGTGTTCCTTGTCTATCTAACCAAACTTGGTTGTTCCCTTCTATTTTGAGATGAGGTCTTCGGCATCATGTGGAAGTCTCTAGGGAAGAGTGGGGCTTACAGGCTGGTAGATATTGGAGATTGATGGGGATACATGGTCAGCTGCTATGTTTACTGCTTTGGGACAGAACTACTGTTCTATCTGGGCTTCTAATTAGCCTCCTCACAGCTCACTCTTCTGCTGGAGACTCCTGGAGCTCAGCAGGGCAGGTGGAGTCTCTTTAGCCATGAGCAATCAATCCTTCATCCTCTCTATTGCTCAGGAACGTTTTGAAATTCCTTATCTACTGAGGATTCTCTTCTCATATATGACATAGTTCTGGGTTTTCCCATTTTGTTTCTTCATTGCGTTTGAAATTTAGTACCGAAGAGTCCAAGATATATTCTCAGATGAATCTCTTTTATAATTATTTGCATGCTTCTTTTAATAGGAACCTCTGCTAACTCCATCTACTCCACGTAGTATCATTAACCAACACTTCTGGGATCCACAAACACACATGGAAATGTGGTCAGCCCCAAAATGAGATGTTGAAGTAACTTAAAACATGACCTCATTTGAGTGTAAGGGTGTTGCAGGTATAATTAAGATGATCTCATTAAGATATTCTCCTAATCCAAAAGAAACCTATCTGAAGTCACGGGGAGTAAAGCCACATGGTGATACAGGGAGTGGTCAAGCAGCTACTGGCCAAGGAGTCCCAAGCCATCAAGAAAGTAGGAAGAGGTGAGGAAGGATTATTTCCTTTAAGTGTCCTAGGGACCTGGCTTCTGGTGTCACCTTGATTTCAGACTTCTACCCTACAGAATGCGAGATGTGTCTTGTTTTAAGCCATTCAGATAGTAGTACTTTATATAGTAGCCCTTGAAAGATGCAGATCCAATGTAGAGACATTGAGGTAAGCTGCAGAAATACCCTTGTCTTCTAGCAAGTCACAACATTAATAATTTAAAAACTACCTACCTCTGGAAGGAGAATGCAAGCCAAGGACTGCCAGTCACTGAAAGACCCTGGTAAAGGCAAAGCTGACTGATTCTCCCTGGAACCTGTAAAAATGAATCCAGTCCTCAGAATACCCTGGTATTTAGCTCAGTGAGATCAGATTTACAAAACTGTGAAATCATATGTTCGTATAGTTTTAAGCCAATACATTTGTGAAAATTCATTATGACAGCCAGAGGAAGATAATATACTATGGGTATAAGTATAAAATACAGACTCATAGCTAATGCACAGGGATTGGGTGTGTGCCTCAGTGATAGAGTGTTTGCTATCATGCACCTTTCCCTGGGTTTGATCCTCAGCCCAGAACTACAATGGGGAGTTCAAAGCAGAATACCTGAACTGGGAAATAGTAAATTCTAAGTACCCCAGGATTCTCTTTTGTCTTATAAATGATAATTGAATTCTATTGCCAACATTTATTTTTGTAGTTGACCCCTGATGCCACATTCTCCCACTGACTTTGCAGATAAACAAAAGTGATGGGTACATAAAGAGATGGCAGTTTCATATTGCTGACCTCCTCATAGCAAGGTCTCAGGAAGCATGGCCTTCGGGAGACCTGGAATGAGATGTTTTAAATCATAAGCTTCAATTTTACGGGTACATCAAAGCCAGCAGCAATGTCATTCTCCTGGGGTGGCCATGCTGTCTAAGTGAGCTGATGACTCAAGGCTCTTAGCATGGTGCTTGACCATCTTACACGTGGGACGAGAAGGAGCAGGCTGATGTTGAGTTTATGCCAGAAACTCAGTGTTTCCCAACACTATTCCCAAAAGCCCGGGCTGAGAATGATATATGGTAATAGATATGGCAATATACTAAACAGGTATGCATACTTGTATGGATTCAGTGGTTTGTATTTGGCAGTCCTTCTCCTTCATCTCATCTCTGTGGCCCTGTCTACAGGCTGGAACAGTGCTTCTGGATGCCCAAGATGGTAAGGGCTCCTCTGTGCTGCTGCCCGCCCTTCTTTCCCCTCCTTACTCTCCGGCCCTACAGCCCATTCTACAGTTATAGATGCTTTTGGCTACCAGTTGCGTACTCTCTCTTCTCCTAACAGAATCTTACCTGATTTCAACACGTGAAGAAGACTCTTCATTTCTTTGTCTTATTCTCAGCAACCCATGCTTCCTTAAAAGAATATCTCCCTAAGATTATGAATAGGCTGTGGCATCTTATTCAGGCTACACCTAGATTTGAGACCTAACTTGGTCCCTTAAGAAACATACTATGTTCTTTCTCTTCGAGGTGATGGAAGATCCAGGAAACACAACAGATGCTGTGTGGAAAACACTGAACAAGATTCTTGACACCTTAAAGCTAATCACAGTACTGTGTTACTAACATCATTGTTACCTTACTGCTTCTGTTTTCTCTCCCAAACATATCCTCCATCCTCCCCTGGGCCCATTTTCCCAGCCTGACCGCCAAGGATCCCTCTCCAGGGCATTCCTCTGCTCTGCCAAACTACAACCTCTAAAATGTTAAATGATAGCTGATCCCTTTAGTTTATGGCAGGTTAGTTACTGAATCAAGCAACAAATGTCTTTCAATATGGTATTAATTAATAAAAGCCTAACCCGCCCCCTACCTGGCAGAGATGATGAGAGCTTATTAAGATAATGTCTTCATGGCACTTACCAGCCCCTTGAAAGACATTCACTAAGTAAACAGTGGTATTTGATTTTCATGCTGTTTGTTTTAGTTCTCAATGCATACTCTGGATTGCTTTAATAGGACGGCTGCAATGCCTCTCACTATATGGGTGCTTGTTTATTGCTTGTGAATGCTGAAAACTGGTAAAGCTGATGTCTATGTCCCTGTATCACAGTGCCCACCTCCCCTTCTCTCTCTTTCCCTTCCTCCCCCACCTCTCATTCTGTCTATGGAGTCTAGAGCTCTCCCTTTTTGAGGTTTCCAATCTACTGATTTTCAACCTTGGGTCACAGTCACCCAAGAGACTTCGTGATGCACTAGATGATCAGAAAATATGTGCTTCAGACCATTTAATCAAAAGACTGCGAAGTGCACCCTTGGTCTCATTGTTTTCTAAACTTCTCCAGATGGTTCCAGCGTGCAGCCAAGGCTAAGAACTACTAAACCCACCTGACTTCTATACACTCTATCAGACCCCGATCATCTGATATTCATAAACAGAGAAGGTGGTACCTAATATTTTTTCTCCATTCAACTAAGAGCTCCTCAAGAGCAAGTAATATCTCTTATTCTCCTTTGCTGTCAAGGAATAATAGGTCCTGGCAAAGAATGTGGATTAAACCCGTATGTCCTTAGATGAGCACATACCTTCTCCAGCCCTAAGGACTCTTAGGGCAACCTGGTTTTTATAACTACAGGATTTTTACTACTTCTATCCATCATTGCTGATTGTCTCAGTGAACAGTGATTTTGCTGCTGTCTAGCAGGGAGGGCCAATTAGTGCAGTGAGATGGTGCTGTGGTCACTGAGGCACAGGCCAGGCCACGGTTGTTCAGAAGAAAGCTTGGGATAAAGGGGCAGAGTGGAAAGAACCCAGGCCTCCCAGGTGCACAGAGCCAGGTTCAAGCAAGTCTCCAATGTGCTTTTCATTCCCACCAGGTGTTCTTTCTCAGGGATGGAGGGTACGAGGAAGGGTGATGCTTAGTACTGAGGTTGTCAGGGTCACTGCAGGACATGATGTAAAGTGACTCATCACTGTGTTAGTCAGCTTGGACTTCCATGATGAAGTGCCATGGACAGAGGACCTTGCTCCAGGCGTCTGTTCTGTTCATTTTTGAAGCTTGAAGTAAAATGTCCTCCTGTTTCTCCTTGGGCCTTGAGAGCTTCCTGGCTTCAATGGCCACCCTCCGGCCCTTGTTCTCACAAGGAGAGGAGGAGACTAAGAATTTCCTAGTGTGTCTTTTAACAAGGATAGTACCGCTTTCTTATTAGGACCTTCCCCCTGGAATACCATTTTACCTTAATCACCTCCCTGTCTCCTCTGTATTCAGGCATAGTCACAGTGGGGCTTAGGGCTTAAACAAAGATGTGTGGGCCTGGCTCAGTCCATAGTAATGACAAGCATGAGTTTAGTTAACATGAAGTTTAGTAATGTAAATATTGCACCCCTCCCTCCCTTTTTCTGTCCCTTCCTCCCTCCTCTAAGAGACTCAGAAACACTTCAAGGAGCTTTGTTATCCATTCATATGTTGATAGACACTTAGACACTTCCAGATCTTGGCTAGTGTGAATTGTAGTGAAAAGAAAGGAGGGCAGATGTCTCTTTGACATACTTTCATTTCTTTCAAGTGTACACCCAGTAGTGAGATTGCTGGGTCCTATGGTAGTTCTCGTTTTAATTTTTGGAAGAATCTTCATACTGTTTTCCACAAATGCTATACTAATTTACATAACTGAATAAAGAAAATGAAACACACATTTCACCATAAAAGGGACGAAGTCCTGTCATTTATGTTGAGTCCATGGATGGAACTAGAAATCTTTATGCCAAGTAAAATAAGTTACCACAGAAAGACAAACACCATACAATCTCTTATGCTAGATCTAAAAATGGCTGATGGCAGAGGTTAGGGGAGGAATGGTCTGGAGTGTAGGAGGTGCGAGTGTAAGACCCGAATTGAGCCTTACCCTTGCGAGACCCCCGAGTGAGAGATGCAGAGACAAGACTCACTGCAAAAGCAAGAGGTTTATTCCTCTGGTGCACCGGGGTTCGCCTGTACAATTGGGAGAGGCGAACCCCAAGCAATCTCTGCATACAGGTTTTATACACTTAGAGCAGCACAGGAATCAAACCCTGGTCTCCTGCGTGACAGGCGGGGGTATGCAGCATGTTTGGGTCTGCAGGTGGCTTGGGGCCAGGGCCCTCAGGGTGGTTCTTCCTGGAATTATAACTGACTGTGGTTTTCTGTTATTTGCTAACCTAGGGAGGGGTTGCTATTTGCTAACCTATTTGCTAACCTGGGGAGGGGTTGCTATTTGCTAACTGTTCCTCCATTCCTCCCTTTTCTAGTAACTGCTCTAATCCTGGAGCAGTGGATCATCAGCCCTTAACGGGGAGTGTTTTTGCCTTAGGTGCATAATCTGGACCGTGTTGATATTGTCATTGACAAATGTAATCAGGAGGTTCAGGATACAGGGTCCAAAGGTCAGAATCAGCAAGAGAATGAGTAATGGCCCCACAGAGTGGAGACTAGGGTGGTGAGCCAGGGGGACTTATAGGACCAAGATTCAAACCATCCTTGGTTGGCTTCTCTTTCTCGCTTACATTTGGCTAGGTCCTCCCTGACTTTGGCCATGGAGTCCTTGACGACCCCCGTGTGGTCAGCATAGAAACAACATTCTCCCCCTAATGCTGCACACATTCCCCCCTGCTGGAGGAAGAGGAGATCCAAAGCCCTCCGGTTTTGCAGCACTATTTTGGAGAGGGAGGTAAGGGATTTTTCCAGAAAACTTATAGAGGTTTCTATTCTTTCAAGATCTTCATCTGTGGCAGCTCTCAAGGACCTCATACCCGAGTGCTGGGTAGCTAGAGATGCTATTCCTGTCCCTGCTCCAGCCAACCCCAAGCCAAACAGAGTGGCTATAGTGAGAGCAGTAACGGCCTCCCTCTTCTCTCTTGTTCGCAACCCCCAGGACCAATGACTGTACATATCTTCCTTAGAATGGTAGAGGATCTGAGGCACAACAGAGACCAAAACACAAAATTCAGCTGAGCTGTTAAAAATACTAGTGGACAAGCTGGGAGTGAGTCCTGTCTGCGAACAAATCCACCATTCCCCTTCGTTAAGTATCAACCACTTGTTGGGGTCCCAGGTGAAGGTATTTGAGCTATGACACAAGTCCTTGTGTTGTCCACTTGGGGATTTACCCACACAGGCTCCCCACCCCATTACCAGTTGTAAAGTTAGGCCTGTTACCCTGTCCCCCCTTTACATTGGGAAGGGTTTTTGTTATTAGACACTTGCCCCATCCCTTCGTAAAAAGGGGGCTTAATATCCTAACACAGCCAGCATGAATCAGTGACATTGGGATTAGTAAGATTAAGGGCGGAATAGGCTGCGGTCACCAGCTTCCAAGTGGTTCCTTATCACTAGCGTCTTTTGGCGGGGTTGGCGAAGTCACCTGCCTGATGGCGGGGACTGACACCAGTGCTAGCCCCATTGGAACCACTAGTACTAGGTGGAAGGGTTGTCCTGGCAGGGCGATTTATTTTTTCCCTTGGAGAAGAGGGCTTTAATATTCAGTTGGGGCACATTGCCTGAGATGTAGTATTAGACAACTGCAGCAGTTGTCTTAGGGTTAAAATGGAGCCAGAGTGGCCTCCATATTTGGAAAACACCAGGCCCCATGCCTTTCCTTTTTGCCATTCAGCATAACCAATCTTTTTTCCCTGCTCAGTAAACCTGACCCAGACAAAGTCCAGTCGGTCCTTAGTACAGGGCTTGCCAGCGTACAGGGGAAGCACTGCATATGGGTTTCCCAAGTTGACAAAAGCAAATGTCACCAGATCAGGCTTAGTTACCTTCCACCCCCAATCCCCGTCGCTAGAGGTCACACAATCCCATTTTTACAGTATGAATACAGTATCCCTCCATGCTTTCCTTTCTGGTGTCCAGGGCATGCGTAGAAGCCATAACTACGAGCTCTAGCAGGACTGGTGGATTTATAATCAGGATTTATGTCGCTGAAACAGAAATATAGGTCAAGCCACCAGGTGTTGAGTGGGGCCACCTGTTGGGTGGTGCTAAGAGTATTACCAGTCTCTCCATCAGTCAGGATCTGGCAGAGTCTGAGTTTCAAGGGGTTGTTGGTCTTTTGGACTTCCCAGTGTGGGGGACCTGCTGGTGATGCTGGGGGTTTTACGTGGGAGGCGTGGATCCAAGCCTCGATTCCGTCAACCTTGACAGCAGTGGGAGTGGTCAGGAGCACGATGTAGGGCCCTTTCCACCTGGGCTCCAGCAAGTCCACCCTATGCCTCTGCACATACACCTTGTCCCCAACCTGGAACCAGTGGGGTGTCTCCAGAGTCCCTGGGGCATAGAGAGCAGATAACTTGGACCAGATGTCTCTCTGAACCGCCTGTAATGCCACCAATCAGGCAATCACATCTCTATCGTGGATTCATGTGACCTCAAAATCTGGTTCAGAGGAAACCAAGGGGGCAGGGGACCCATAGAGGATTTCATGGGGAGTAAGCCCGAGCTTGTAAGGGGTATTCCTGGCCCTAAAGAGGGCTAGTGGAAGGAGCACCACCCAGTCTGCACCAGTCTCTAAGGTCAATTTAGTTAAGGTCTCTTTTAGGGTTCTATTCATTCTCTCTACCTGTGCTGAGCTTTGGGGATGGTATGCACAATGGAATTTCCAATCTGTCCCTAGAATATTGGCTAGTCCCTGGCTTACCTGGGAGACGAAGGCCGGGCCATTATCAGACCCTATTACCTTGGGTATTACAAATCTTGGGAGAATCTCTTCCAGTATCTTCTTGGCCACTATCACTGCAGTTTCCTGCTTCGTAGGGAAAGCGTCGACCCACCCAGAGAAAGTATCTACAAAGACTAATGAATACTTATACCCATATTTACCTGGCTTAACCTCAGTGAAGCCGACCTCCCAGAAAACTTCTGGTCTATTTCCCCTTAATCTTTTTCCCTTTTCTTGTTTAGTCTTGCAGGCATTGACTTGTTGACAGACCTGGCCCTGTCTCACTACATCATCAGCTGTGTTTCTCAAGTCCATAACAAACATCTGAGATCCTTTCACTGCCTCTATTAACTTTCTCCTGCCTAGATGGGTCCACGGTGCATCTGCTTGATCAAGTCCACTGCCTGGCGCCTGGGGAGGATAGTTTCTCCTTTCAGGGTACACCATCATCCCTCCTCTTTCAGGTAGTAATTAGTGGGATACCCAGTAATTTGGGCCTCTTCCTCAGCCGTATATTCTAGGTGAGGCCAACCCTTAGTCCAGTCCAAAGTCTGTCATGGATCTTGCTCCACCTGTACCAGCACATGAGGTACCTCCTGTAGGGCCACCTGGCATGCAACCTGATTAGCCATATTTTTTCCCATTGAAATAGGATCCCTTCCTTTTTGATGCCCAGGGCAATGTATGATACTGACCTTCTTTGGCAGGTGTAGAGCCTCTGAGGTCAGGAGGCCATGCTGTTGGTAAATGGCCCCCATGTATGTGTGCGGTGGCAAAGGCGTACCTTCTGTCTGTATATATGTTGACCTTCTTGCCCTTTCCCAATGTTAAGGCTTGAGTCAAGGCGATCAGTTCAGCTTTCTAGGCAGATGTCCCCGGGGGTAGGGGGGCTGCCCATATGGTGTTGTGCCCCTCGACTACTGTGGCCCCAGCCTGGCATTGGTTTCCCTCGAGGTAACTGCTCCCATCTGTATATCAAGTGACCTCAGCGTCTGGCAGGGCCTGGTCCTTTAAGTCTTTTCTCCATCCATGTATCTTGGCGAGGACTTGCCAGCACTCATGATCAGGTGGATCCAGGTCAGGTCCAGGAGCAGGGAGGCCGGGGTGAGGCCGGCTGGTGGGGTAAAGGTGATCCTATCTGAGTTTAGTAACAGAGTCTGATAATGAGTCATTCTGGCATTGGTCAGCCACCGATCTGGAGGCTGTCTAATAGTGCTGTCCATAGCATGGGGTACAGTGACTGCCAAGTCCTGGCCCATGGTTAACTTATCGGCATCCTTAACCAAGGTGGCTATGGCCGCGATGTTACGAAGGCAAGCAGGCCACCCAGCTGCCACTGGATCTAATTTTTTTGGACAAGTATGCCACCGGCCTTTTCCACGGCCCCAGTTTTTGGGTTAACACCCCTTTCGCCACTCCCTTGTGTTCATCCACATACAGATGGAATGGTTTGGTGACATCAGGCAACCCAAAAGCTGGGGCGGATGCCAAAGCTTGTTTGATCGCCTCAAAGGCTCGCTGATCCTTCTCTCCCCAGGTAAAGAGTCCCCCATTCTTGGTAAGGGAGTACAGGGGGCAGCCATTTCCGCAAACCCTGGGATC
Source organism: Rhizomys pruinosus (assembly GCA_009823505.1). Lineage (NCBI taxonomy): Eukaryota > Metazoa > Chordata > Mammalia > Rodentia > Spalacidae > Rhizomys > Rhizomys pruinosus. The sequence continues at coordinate 1,162,226 of VZQC01006393.1, forward strand.
CAGAGGCGGCAGAATCCGGCTGTGCCTTGGAATTCCTAGACCTGCTTAGGGGTCGTTGGCTCTGGGATATGGAGGATGGTTTCCTTTCAGGCTTCTGAGAGCCATCTCCTCCCATCCCACAGCATATACCCCGACAGGTTACCTGTTGTTGACAGATCTGGGCTTTTTTGGCCAAGGCCCGATACCCCAGGTCTCCAAGGGTGCCAAGCAGGTCCTTTGTTCCCTGTAGGCACTCCTCCTTTGTTGCAGCTGCAATTAGGAGATCATCCACATACTGTAAGAGAGTTACCTGGGGGGTGCTTTCCCAGAAAGGGGTCAGGTCCTGGTGCAGAGCCTCATCGAAGATTGTGGGCGAGTTCTTGAATCCTTGAGACAATCGGGTCCATGTCAGCTGACCCGTCAGCCTAGAGTCAGGGTCATTCCATTCAAAAGCAAAGTATTCCTGGCTCTTCGGGGCCAACGGGAGGCAGAAGAATGCATCCTTGAGATCCAGCACCATGTACCAGGTTCTCAATGATGGCAGGGCACTCAGTAGGGTGTATGGGTTGGGCACAGTCAGGTACAGATCAGTTACCCTCTGGTTGACCTCCTGGAGGTCTTGTACTGAGTGATAGTCCTGGATGTCTGGCTTCCTTACTGGCAGAAGGGGGGTATTCCAGGCAGACTGGCACCTCCAGAGGACCCCCAGGTGTAAGAGTCTATTTATATGTGGTCGGATCCCTTCCTGGGACATCGGGTATTGGCGTACTGCCACTGGGGTGGCCTGTGCTTTTAGCTCAACATAAACAGGTGGCTGGTTCCTGGCCCTCCCTAGCCCTGCTGTTTCTGCCCATGCTTGGGGAATTGTCTCAAGCCACTATTTGATGCCCTTCAGCAGGTCTTTGTTCTCTTTTTCAAATAGTTTGTATTCATCTTCCAGTTTAAGGGTAAGGATGTGGAGTGGTTCCCCTTCTGTTCCTCTAAGCTGGGGTCCTTCTGGTAAGAAGTGGATCTAGACCCTCATCTTAGTCAGTAGGTCCCTTCCCAGCAAAAGGTAAGGGCACTCAGGAATGACCATGAATGAGTGGGATACCCACCTGTTCCTAAATCTACAGTTCTTTGGGTAGTCCATGAATACTGTTTGATGCTGGCGGCACCCTGGACCCGTGTCTTCTTCTTTCCCAGAGGACCCCCTGGCTTCAGGAGGACTGAATGTTGGGCCCCCATGTCCACCAGAAATTGGGTGGATTTCCCCTCCACTTTCAATGTTACCCTGGGTTCAGGAAGGGGTTCTGAACCCCGTCCCCCCTAGTAACTATTTTCATTCAGGACCAGTACTCTCAGGGGTGCAAACAGCCCCTTTCAATCTCTACCACCAGCCCCCCTTTTCTTGTGTGGGCAGTGCCGGGCCCAATGCCCTTTCTCCTTGCAATAAGCACACTGGTCTTTTCTAGCAGTCCCCCTCTTTTCTGTCTGGGCAGCACCCATACACCACCTTTACTTTCTCGGACCACAGTGGCTAAGATCTTCTGCAAGATTTGGTTCTGACATCTCTCCTTTTTCAGCTCTTTTTCCTCCTCTTCCTTCTTTCTATGATCCTCTTTTTCTTCCTCAGTTTCCCTGTTATGGTACACCTTCCCTGCTGCCTACACCAGTTCTCCGAGGGTCTTATCCTGCATCCCTCCATTCTCTGTAACTTCCTCTTAATATCAGTACTAGCCTGTTCTATAAAGGCTGTGGTAACGGTGGCCTTGTGCTCCTGAGATTCTGGGTCATAGGCAGTATTCTGGCACCTATGGGGCCAGGAGAAACAGGCAGGGGTGGATAGAGGCCAGATGGTGCAGGGGCAGCCTCTGCAGGTGGTGTGGGTGCCAAGGGGCGTAAAACAGGCAGGTAAGTGGGTGGTGGATCTAGGAGGAGGAAATCAGGGTGAGAATCGGGAAGGACAGGGGGTTTTCTTTGTCTTCGCCATCAATAGCGGCTTTGATGGCCAGCACCTGTGTAGGGAGGGGTGGAGGGAGGAAAGGCTTGAGCCAATTATGGAGATTTTTGACCAGGTTCTGCCAGGTGACAATGTATGGGACTTGGTCAGAGTGTCCTTCCCTCCCTGGAGCAAAAATCTTTATTTTGAGGGCCAGTAGAGTGGGCAGATGGAAAGTACCCTTGGCAGGCCAGCCCACTGGATAAGTGGGCCAATCAATGGAGCAAAAGGAACGGAATCTGCCTTTTCTAATTTCCAAACCTTCCCCTCAAGCAATGTCCCTTACATCTTTCCAATGGTAGATTAACAAATCAAGGGGGGCAGAGGCTTTCTGTCCCATGTCCAAAAAGATCATCAGTCCAAGTCCACAGAGACTAACACAAACAATTAACACAGATATCAACTGTCCCTGCCACGAATGGAAGATACAAGACAAAGATTAAACTAACACAAACAACACAGATATCAACTGTCCTCGCCACGAATGGAAGATACAAGACAAAGATTCACTAGGTAGGCACCTGTTCACTCTGGTACCAGGCACTGACTGGTCCCTCCCGGACCCGGTCCCCAGACACTGACCATTCCCTCCCAGACTCCGTCCCAAGGTGGCTTGGCCAAGAGAGTCCCGACTCAAGCCCAGACCACAGGAGAGTCGTCTCAACCCTCCTGACCAGAACTGGAGCGTCCTCCAGATTCCTCACAGTTGGAGGCAAAATCTCCCAGATCGCTCGTGAGCAAACTGAAAGAACAGACACAAACAATTAAACAAATGCCAAACAGGACAGACACACCATGGTACCTGCTAGGGCCCAATCTTATTCCTCCAAAATCTGTCTAGGCATCCCCACAGGGGGGGTCTCAATTCCCGGCCAATGCACCAGATATAAGACCCAAATCAAGCCTTACCCTTGAGAGACCCCCGAGTGAGAGACGCGGAGACAAGAATCGCTGCAAAAGCAAGAGGTTTATTCCTCTGGTGCACCGGGGTTTGCCTGTACAACTGGGAGAAATGAACCCCAAGCAATCTCTGCATACAGGTTTTATACACTTAGAGCAGGGCAGGAATCGAACCCTGGTCTCCTGCGTGACAGGCGGGGATACACAGCATGCTTGGGTCTGCAGGTGGCTTGGGGCCAGGGCCCTCAGGGTGGTTCTTCCTGGAATTAGAACTGACTGTGGTTTTCTGTTATTTGCTAACCTAGGGAGGAGTTGCTATTTGCTAACCTATTTGCTAAATTCCACTGGACTCTTTCTGTCCCTTCATGAGCGAGCAGGGAAATTGTTCAGTGGGAAATTAAGTTAGAGTTAGATTAGTGCTTAGCATAAGGAGTACTAGAGTGTTGCTGCACTGAGGGATGGCAGAAAGTAACAATAATGTAGTGAAGATTCCAAAAAGCTAGAAAGGATTTCAAATGTTTTCACCACAAAGAAATGATAAATCCTTGAGAAAATAGATGCATTGGAACTTATTTAAATATAACAATGTGATTTATCAACATTCCACATATTTATGCTGGGTGTGGTGGTGAACAACTTTAGTCTCAGCACTCAGGTGCAGAGGCAAGTGAATCTCTTAAATGGAGGCCATCTTGGGCTACATACCTAGTTCTAGACTACTGGGAGACCCTGATTCAAAAAGTAACAACCACAACAAAAGTTACACATGGTGCCTTGAAAATACACATAGTTTTTTTAGTTTTTATTGAGCGCATTTCATACAACATTTCTTAATCAAATTTAGACTCATTCCCCCATCCATGCCCACCCCTCATGCCCCCCTGCCCACCACCAGAGCTCATAGATTCTGTCATATATGTTAAGTCCTGTCTTACATCTTTTTTCAGTCTTTTATAACCTTTTAGATGCACAAGTTTACTGTTTTGGTCAGTTCTTTGAATAGGTTTTTCTCTCTTTTTTTGTTGCTTTGTTGCCTTTAATTTTATTTTATTCTAAAATATGCATATATACATTCCACACATAAATCAAAATTACAAATTCTGAAAATAAACTATAGGTTAATTCCAAAACACATTTAGATATTCACATTTTTTTTTTTCTTTTTGGTTTTACCCTTTTTGGGGGTATTTTTGAGACAGGGTCTCCCTTTTAGTACCAGGTGTCCTAGAGCTCGCTCTATAGACCAGGCCGGCCTTGAACCCACAGAGATCCACCTATCTCTGCTTCCCGAGTGCTGGGATGAAAGGTGTGCACCACCACGCCCAGATTTGTTGCTCTTTTTTTTCACATATTCACATTTTAACCGTGAAGTTGCATGCAGGTAAAAAGAAGTATAACTTTACATTCTTTTTTTTTTTTTTTCAGAATATGAATACATATCTTCCACCCATATATGGTAATTACAATGTGTGAATACAAGTGGTAGGACAATGCTAGAGCCCATTAGGAGATTCACATTGGAATAGCACAGTTGTTTTCAGATACAATGAAATACAATAATAAAGTTGCTCAGTTTGCCTGCCAACGGGGGATTTGGTGTTAGGATCCACAAATGAGGGAAACCATTCACTTTTTTTTTTTCTGGGACTGTGTTACTTCACTTAGCTTAATGGCTTCGAGTTCCATCCATTTACTTGCAAAGTTCATGATGTCATCTTTCTTTACCACTGCATAGAACTCCATTGTGTAGATGTATCACATTTTTGTTATCCAGTCATCAGTTGAGGGGCATTTGTGAAGAGAGCTGCAATAAACATAGCTATGCATGTATCTTTGCAGGAGGATGAGTCTTGTGGGTATATACCCAGGAGTGGTATGGCTGGGTCACGTGGTAGGCTCATTTTGAGTCTTTTAAGGGTTCTCCACACTGCTTTCCACAGCGATTGTACAAGTTTACATTCCCACCAGCAGTGGATGAGTGAAGGAAAATACACATAGTTTTATGGCTCTGTGTATACGTTAAGATTTATAATTAAAATAAATGAAATAAATACAAAATTTAAAAAGGAGCTTCTTAGGCAAACAAAGATGAATGCATTGAAAGAAGACGAAACAGAAAAATTAGTTCATAAGCTTGATGAAAACTGCCAGTGGAGTGCTTCAGAGTCTTAAGGAGTGGATTGGCTCCCATTGGAGTAGATAGTTGTGAGCCTAAAATCTCTAAACTCTTCTCACTGGTCTTGATGGCCCTCAGCCATGCTGTGACGTAACCAGAAGCCCCTCCCTACAGGCTGAACAGATGGGGTTGTTCAAGCTTGGACTTTTTAGCCTCCAAAGCTGTAAGCCAACTAAACCTCTTCTCTGTATAGAAGTGCCCAACTGTAAGTCTTTCATTATAACAAAACTAAATAGATTAAAATTTACCTCCTTACTCAAACCTTACTGGTTTGAGTGTCTCTTCCAGTGACCAATTTTTCTCTGTTTCCCCTTTAGCTTTGTGATATTTTTGTTAATAATCTTGAAAGCACCATGATTTAGTCCTCTCCCTCACTTGGGCAATCTGAATTAATTGCATAGATGGGTCTGACCTCTGAAACATAAATGCCTGTTAAAAATAAAAGGCTGATTATTATATAATGATCTACATTCAGTTTACTAAATAGTTAATGTAAACATAAATATATGTATATATTTATGCAGAATAGATGTGTAATTTATGCTAATGATAATTGAGATAGTACAAAGACAGATGATATTTATTATCCATGTTTCATTCTGTTCTGCTCAAGTCAGATAGTGACAATTTGACATGCCTTGGGACTGTGCTGAGTAACAAGGACCCAGAGATGGCTGTGATATAATCTTTGTCTTCAAAAAGATTGATGGTTAGATGGAGAGTAGGGTACATTTATAGAGGTAGACATTATCCTAAGAAGCCCTAACTCAGGGAGGATAGAGTGGCCATTGGTTTCTCCTGATGCTGTAGAGCTTTCCGATTTGTTGAGCTTGCTTCTATGCTAGAATTGTACTTATCTTCCCATAGCTAGAAACTTCATTGGTCCTTAATTTTTTTAGTCACTCCTTCTGAGGTTATGTGTATCAGTTAGACTTGAGTCATTCTGATGCTGAAACAAAAGGACCCTTCAGTCTCTGCAAGAGTCTTTTTGTCTTTTAGATATGCATTAGCACAGCAAAGGTTTGGGGTTTTTTTTTTTTTTTTGCTCACAGGAAGCCTAGTGTGATATGGACCTGGGGAATCCAGCATCTGTGGGCATATTACTCATTGTACACCACTGCTGCTACCCAGAAATTATTTTTCAACTGGACTAATAGTTCCCCAAACTAACTTCAAGGAAGCCTTTTAAACCAGAGAACCAATAGATTACGTAGCGATTATTACTGTTGTCACTAGGATAGAGATTTCAGAGCAAACTTAAATATTTTTAGGTCTGCATGGGAAAAGGTCCAATATCCCTTTACCTGTTGAGATTTGAACCTATAAATTAACATATAGAATAGAAATGGAGGCCAAACTATTGTCTATGCTCCTGACCAAGACACATTTTGTGAAAACTTGTTATCTTATAGCCAAGTGGATTCATTATTGGAATTGAGAATTCCTCGGACATTTGGACCAGGTTAGACTGACGCAGGGATGTTGTGTCCCTGCAAGATGGCTGACACTGGAGAGGGGATGGGGAAAGGGGGGAAGCGAACACAGCTCCCATTACTCTTGCCCTCCTGCCAGCCAGCTAGGTCATTTTACAGGGTGATGTGGATAAGGAAAATTGAAGAAACGTTGATGGGCTCTGAAGGGAAGCCCAAGCAGGGCAGAGATTTTTATTCACTCTTGCTAATTATCCCATTCGGATCAGTTACAAAACCTCTCTCAGGGTCAATTTGCTCGTCTATAAAATAACAATCATAATAGCTCACAATATCTCCTCTTGGGTCTTTTACAACCCCTGAAAATTGGGAGATCTGCTGGACTTGTAATGAGGTAGAGCTTTTCAAATGTCTTCTATAAAATGCTCATGAATACTTGAGACAGAACTACTTACTTATAAAGGCCAGATGGCTTTGCACACGTTCTCTACCTAAGCACTCATGCTTTTCAGATCTTCTGACTTGGTTTTCTTAGAAACCACCCTCCTGTCACTCAGCAAACATTTCCTCAACAACCCTCCAGAGTTCTTGTTGCTCAGAGAAAAATGTCTGAAAACACTTTTCCATCAAAGCCATCCACTCAAGTTTTCCGTGGAGGTTGCTGAATTAACTCTTTCCTGACTACCTCCATGTGGGTTTGACTGACACCGGGGAATGGGAAAATGGTGACTTAAGTCAAAACAACGATCTTTAGGAAAGTGAGCCACACATTCGCCTAGTCTGTGGCCCAAGGTTGACTCTGACTTCTTAGACTGGCATTTTTGCTTAATCTAAAGATTTTAAAAGTAGAAATGTTTTAACTCAAAGTATTAAATTATACAATTACATGTGTAGACGCTGCCATTGAGGGAGTTATTTTTGTGGTGTAGGCTGTATCCAGCATAAAAATATTTACTGCTCAGAAATGTCAATATGAAATAATCAGAATCTAAAATTAAATATTTACTGTATAATCAGCCTGCATTCATCCATCGACAATGTTCTCTAAGGAACACTGATTGCACTGAATTTGACCACCTGGATTCTCCTAATATTTTCAGACTTGCAGGGAAAAAGAAAACCAAAGTCTCATTCACAGACTTTTCTAACATCTTTCCAGGATGCCTGTGGACTACAGAAGTATGCAACAGACTACAGTTGTCCTCTGCTCAAGCAGCACACATGCCCTGAATAGAACTAGTATCTGTGATCTTCCCCCAAAGAAAACTGTATTTTAATCCCAATTCATAATGTGATGGCATTTAGAAGTAGGGCTTTGACCTTTGGGAGGTTAGAATCCTTATCTCGGGACATGAAATTAGTGTCCTTAAGAAGACCCAGGAAAGCCACTCACTCCTGTCCTCTGAGAAGAGCTGTGAACCAGAAAGTGTACCCTCACCAGATATATATTTGGTAATCATCTTAGGTCAAACTGAGAAATAAATGCCTGTTGTTCATCAGCCAAAACACACATAGCAAAGACCTAGCAGGTCAGCTGATAGCCCTTTCCCTAGCTGCTAAGTCCAACTTCAAGGCAGTAATTAACTGTCATTACAACTTCACTAACTCTGTCACTAAAAACAAAATACTAATAAATGACTGTGAATATCAGTAGGAATGTCCATGTGATCCAGGTTCTTGGAGCCCTCACTCTAGTGACAGTGCAATAAATAATCAGTCAAGACAATGCATTGTGGCAAATGCTGTGTTAGGGTTTAGCTCCATGCCAGAGGTTTATGGGATCCTAAAGACAGCCATCAAGTCCACAGTAGTCTTCTAAAATGGACCCAAGAGCAATTCTATTAATCTTCCCTAATTGGAAGAACAAGCTTAATTTTAACTTCTTATGAAGACTTCATTTTCACAAAGGAATGTTGGGTCTGGCAATCCTAGGATGTGGAATGAGGCTAGGTAAGGGACAACCTCCAGAAAGTGCTAGGAGCCAGTAAAGACCTGAAAGTCTCAGCTAGATAGCAGGGGGCCTGGCTCGAAGCTGTGTGATCTTGAGTTAAAGATACAATGCTTTCTCAGAGCAGCTGTTTCATTATTTGGAAAGCAAGGAGACCCAACCACTTATCTCTTAGGCTCCAGTCCCTAGACAGTCTGACACTAACTACAAACCGTTCTCATGTTTTCTTAATTAAAACTGATCCTAAAAGTACTTCTAAAAAGAATCATCTTAGCTTAATTCAATTACAGATATCTTATGTTTATTCAATACTCAATGCAATAATCTTAGAGGGTGATAGTCTGGGATCATTAGAACTCGGGTTGGGTTCCAGTTTTGTCACCTGCAACCTATAAAGCCATGAGCAATTGCTTAACTTGTGGGCCTTCCATATATAAAGTTAACAGGTTAAAGCTTATTTCAGGTGGAAGTCATGAGGATTAAACAATATTATACTGTACATTTAGTAATGTGCTAGGTGCAGAGTCACTATGAAAACGCAGTATGATTTTTTAGTACTTCTGTGGAGCACTGCTGTCCAAGATGGTGAGGAAAATCCCGATTCCTCACTGATAAACTGAGACACAATACCATATATCTAGTTCCACTAGCTCTATCAGAGCACAGGAAGCAGAAGAGAACCTCAAAGTATGAAACTGTTAACTAAGAATGTTGTCCAGAGGAGGGGACGCGCCATCTAGAGTTAGTGCCTAAGTGAGTTACCTCAGCGTGAAAAGCATGAAGGCCGATGCAGAAGCAGCGTCAAAGGGGCCCAACTCTCATGCTGTGCTAGACTAGAAAAGAGTGTCAGATGGGGCCAGAGACAAGATCAGCGGACAGCCTGGGATCACCTTGGGAAACGTCTTGTGGAAAGTTTGGGATTCTACCTCAAAAGTCCCCAGTGTACATACTTCAAATGCTGATTTACTATGAGTTCATTTACAAATTTTTCAACTAATTCACATTCCTCAGTACTCTGTTGCCTCTTTGGTCCACATTAGAGAAGGTACTGGTCTACTGGTCTGCAGAGAAAATCTGGCCTGAGGTCCAAGCTCAGAATGCCTTGGATATGTTTATGTGGTTGTATTTTTTTAATTAATCGATCATATATCAGGGTGGGAGAGATGGCTCAGCGGTTAAGAGCACCGACTGCTCTTGCAGAGGACGCAGGTTTGATTCCCAGTACCCACATGGTGGCTAAGAACCATCTTTAACTCCAGTTTCAGGAGAATCTGATGCCCTCTTCTGACCTCTGTGGCACTGCATGACACGGGTGCACCTACATGCAGACAGTACACTCATACACATAAAAAAAAATGAGTAAAAAAAGACATTTAATTGATCACGTGTGTGTGTGTGTGTGTTTTGTCTGTATGTCCACCAGAGACCAGAAGAAGGCAGGGGAACTGGAGTTATAGGCAGTTGTGGACTGCCATGTGGATGCTGGGAACTGAACCCAGGTCCTCTGCAAGAGCATCCATGACTCTTACCTGGGAAACCAGCAGTCCAGCTCCAGTGGCTGCATTTTGAATGATTGTTCTTCTAACTAAATGCTCAGCTTCATCCCTTTGCCACCATGCATAAAATACAAGTTGATCCCTTAAGATCATTTATTTCCTGAATTGATCTAATTGGATAATGTTTAGCTACCATTATTTGTATTAAAATGCTGACATGTGGACCACATTCATAAATGCTGGTTCTATGCTTACCATGTGCCTGGAATTGTCTTCTTCCTGAAAACAGTCCTGTCATTCCAAGGTCCCTTTCACATTTTGCAGCAGGCTCAGAACTGAAAATAGTTTCTCTTAGATAATATTATAACTGAATAAAGAGGTTATAGAACTTTGCTTTCTTTTCCTGGCATTTAGTCAACAATACTACTCATACCTGTTTTATTTGCCTGAAAATAATTTCCCTCTTCCCTAAGTCAGTGTAATTTTTGTAGGATTCATCTTAGCTGGACTATTGGTGATCACCCACATTTAAAAGACATGCAAATAACAGGAGGTTGGGCAGGATGGTATTTTCTCTAATTCAGCAGTAAACCCACAGGCCTGGCGAGGGATGGCTCTGTTTCCATAAGGTTTGCAGGGATCCAAGCTGCTTTCTATGTGTCATTTCTTCCCTGGCCTGAAACCTCGCTCTTCCCTCAGTGAGGCAAGGAGGTTCACCACTACACAAAACCTTTGAATCAAGGAGGATGAGAGCATTATTGAAAAATTGTGGCTGTGTAATGCCCCCAATGAGCAGAGCTAGGCTATCTGTTGTTATTAATAGATAGCTAATTTTCATGAGTCTGGTGAAATGCCAGTTATTTAGTCTGTGCTGAATAAAAATAATTTCAGTGGCACTGAATTGTGAAATCAACATAAAGATGCGTTTCTGATCATCTTCGTGGCTGGAGGATAATGATGCCTGTTATCATAATGAGTGTACCAGTATAGTTACACTTGAAAGAGGATTTTTTTCTATTCTGTTTTATTATGAACCAAAGGTTGTCTTAAAGGATTTCAATTCTAGTAAATTTTGAATTCCATGCATAACTCAACAGCAGATTCTTCCAACCTCTGTACTATTTTTTGCCTGTGGCCAAATCCTATTAGATGTATTTCCATGTCATGTTGTGCTTAAATAATGTGGCAGGACAGGGCCTTGACTTTAGAAAATGACACACCATTCCTCCAAGGAGGCTTCGATCACAATAATTTCTTACAGAAATCATAGTTTGTGTTTTGCCTCTGTTGAAATGGGTGACATGGTTAAAAATTTATTTCTGCTGCAAGAAAATCTGATTTTTGGTTTATTGTGTCAAAGTTGCTAGTATGTGGTGCTGGGCAACTGTCCAGCTGTGAGGTCCACACAAATTAATTTAACCCTCCAGTACACTGTGAGGCCAATTAGAATGGTCCTTCAGGTGTGGCAGTGGGTTAGGAGAGCTGCCCATGCTTGGGGGGGAGGGGTTAGCACCCAGAAAATTTGATGAGGCTCAGCATCTTACAAGGAATAGTTTCCAAATGATGAGTTATCGTGCAAGACATGTTTATGACAGTTTAAATACAGATAAGTGAGAACCGTGCTGAGAGGAAATAGTAATCACACTTAGGTGTACATAAGTTTACAGAATGTACTATGCATTTATTGATTATAATCACATTAGAACCTCCTAGAAAACCTCCCTTTCCATGTCACCATCGTCCCCTCTCTGTAGTGTTCCTACTAAGAAGGGGTTGGGATGGCATGGACTACTTGGAAAGGAAAGCTGTGAATTCAACTTTGCAGCCGGGTGCCATGCCTCTGGAGGTCTGCAGATTCTGGTTTGAAGAACACTGAATTAAACATTCCGTCACTGTTGGCCATCACTGGAACCAGCACATTCATAAGCACAGTCGTAAAAGCTACCATGGAGTTCTCATAGCAGCCCATTGTTTGTGTCTCCATCCTCATAATTCAGAATATGCATATGTCAGTGTCTACGGTTATAATTAAATGTAAAAATAAAAAATCAATTGTCATACTGTTCTCACACACCAAATAATGTCCAAAGAATTCCCCTGGGGTCTTCAGATGTGGCGTTTGAGTAGCATCTAGATCAAATCCCAGTTTCCAAATGGCTCAACTCAAGGTGAAAGGGACTCTAGGATCTGCAGTTTCCTTTTGTCTAAGTTCCACTTCAGCTGATGAGGATTTTTAAAAGGCAATACAATATGGTATGCACAGCACAGACTTTGGGGCGGAAAGACCCAAGTTTGAGTTATGGCTCCATCTTGCTACCACATTATCCCCAACTTCCCCTGGAGAGTTTACTATCTGTTACAATCCCCCTGAGATGCATTTCAAAATGATCCATTTCCTTAGGTCATAAACAAGGAGCAGTCTGTCTTATGTGTGCTGGCTGCACTCCGCCTTTGACAACAACCACAATAATAATAATAAGGACACAATAGCAGATAATGCTCCCTGAACATTTATTACAGACTCAGGGCAGACACTACAACAGACACCTTCCTTGTGTTACCACATTTAAGCTTCAAAACATCCTTGTAAAGCAGGTGCTGTTGTCATTTTAGAGAGGAAGAAATAAGAACAGCTATTTGATAGAAGCATAATGCACAAGTGCCACCTTCAGTTCCCTAATATCCATATTAGGAAAGTAAAAAACATTTAATTTAAATAAAATCTTATACAGCGTAATGTTAAAATGAAATGCAGTTCTGTAAAACCAATAAAGTTGAGTCTAATGGAAAAATATTGTTCAGTGCTTTCATTTTTAATTTAAATTTAAATTAATTAAAATAAAAGATAAAGCATTCAGTTTCTTTCTCAGTCACACTGGTTATATCTCAAGTGCTCAAGTGCCTTACATAGAGAACAGCCCCCAAACTGGAGAGCACAGACCTGCTGTGAAGATTTGTATATTCACTAAACTGTTTACTGAATATCTCTTATAAAAGAGGTGGTGCAGGATGGGGGATATAACTCAGTGGTAGAACACTTGTCTAGCAAGGTGTTGGGTTCTATCCCCAACACCACAAGGTAAACTAATGAAAAATGAAAAAATAAAACTAAATACGTGCTGGTCCCTAGAGACATGGCAGAAGGCAAAACCTCAGCAACAGTAAAGCTTTAATTAGGGTAGGGATGAGGGAGATAATAGATAAATAACAAAATATACAAGGTGACATTCAGTACCATGAAAACAGCAGGAGATAGGATGGGCTGCTGTGTTCAGCAGCCCAGTCTGCACTCTGCCCACATCCAGAGACCACACTTGACACTGGCTCTCCTGAGTGCCAGCCCTTAGAGGTATTCAAAGTAGTAACCCTGGGGGTATAGATTGAATCTTATGCAGGGTTGTTGAACCCTCCTCTGCACCAGCCAGAGAAGTTCGGGCCCCGACGGAAGAATGGGGGTGGGTAAATGGCAGAGTCAACACACAGACACTGGGAGATCCTCCAATAATGGAAGCCCATTTCAGCAAACTTTGATAGCCATGAGGAAGCAAAACACACAGTATCTGGAAGAATTATTTTGCAGTCTAGAGGAAAGGCAACTGCAAAATTCTAAGGGGGAGGAGTGCCCAGCACCTGTAGGAGCCCTGAACCCAAAGCAGAGGGGAGTGGGATCAAGGTGAGGCTGATCAGGAATGCAACAGAGGCCAATGAACACTAAGGACCAAAATGGTGGAAGCATAGAGAATGAGAGTCTGCCGAGTGTGGGTCACTGGACAGGATGCCTGTGTTAAACTTCACCCACCCAGGGCTCAGGGACCATTGCAGAAGAGTGGACAGAAAGACTGTAAGAGCCAGGAAGGGCAGTGCATGACCATATTGAAACAGAGTGTTACAGGCTCCTGGGATCCTGCTCATATGAGCCTACAGCAATGGTGTCAGTGTGCAAAACACCTATGCAAACTCAAGCAGACAAGAACCAAGCATAGAACTGTGGAAATGGGCAGCAGGTCCCAATCTTAGCCAAACAATTATTGAGCAGCCGATTACTGCTGGATGAGGAAGAGCCGATCTTCTTTAAGGGAGGGACTCTAGATAAGCTGACTAGACCCCAGTGGACGAACTTGCACTGAGTGACAGCTGCATACACTAATTTGACTCCATAGGCCTAACTATAAATGAGAGCATGCATAAAATCCAGTGGGAGGGTGTCTACGGGGAAGGGGTAGGAAGATGATGAAGATGTTGTATATGGAATATTCAAAGATTCAATTAAAATTTTACAAAATGGAAAGACTTTTTAAAAACATAATTTAATACAGGGCAGAGGCCAGGCTCTGTTTTGTTTATGAGTTCATCTCTCTGGCATACATAGGGCTGGCCACTCAATATGTGCTCAGTAAATAAATACATCTTTAGTAACTTCTTTTATTGATCAAGAAAACAAGTCTCAAGGAGGTAAGAATAAAATAGTAACAAATGGGATTAGAACTCGGGTGTGTGTTTTGCACAAACACAATGTCAGGATCAGCCATGCTTCTTTGTTTAGGTTGTCCAGGACACAGGCATCCGAGGCACGCCTTCTTCTTAGGAAGCTTGGTGGCCACATCCCGCTTTGATGGCCCCATTCCTTGATTTGTTTTATAAGTCAAGATGAGGAGAGGGAAGAAGAGCAATGAATTGTGTCTCTCTCTTGGTATGAATTCTAATATCTAGTTCAAATGTTCCTCTCAGCACATGTTCTACTTCGCTTTCAGTTTCTGTGAAAAACACCCTAAACAATACCAACTCAGAGAGGAAAGGATTTATTTGGCTTACAAGCATCATCAAGGGAAGGCAAGGCAGGAGCTCAGGGCAGGAACCTAGAGCACGGATCATGGAGGAAGGCTGCTCATTGGCTTGCTCCTCTGGCCCATGCTCAGCCTGCTTTCTTATACAGTACAGAGCCACCTGCCCAGGGATAGCACCACCCACAGTGGGCTGGGCTCTCCCACATCACTCAACAATCAAGAAAAAATAAACCACAGACATAGCCACAGGCCAGTCCAATGGAGGAAATTCTTCAATTGAGGTTCCTTCAACCCAGGTGTGTCAAGTTGACAACTAAAGCTGCCCAGCATATCACACTTTTAAAAGATAAGGAAATTTGTATTTTCCTCTTTCCTTACATGGTTTTCTTCATCCGAACATGCTCCTCATAACACTGGTGTAAGATTCCTACAAGACTTTGAAGTGACTGCACTTGCTTTTCCTTGTAGTGAGTACCTCAATCCAGACAGATGGAATGGGTGAAGAGTTGTGAGGCTGTGGCTTCGTGCAAGCTACAGCCCCTAGATGCTCCTAAGGTGCAAGAACAAATGTTTTTCTGCTTCTGTTCCATGAGAAGAGTTTCCAGCATTTTAAAATTAAAGGGAGGAAAATGTCAGTTTTGAAATCCAAATATAACAGCTTTCAAAATTCTTTGTGTAAGCAGGGTGTGGTGTCACATGCCTGTCCTAGCATTTGGGAGGCAGAGGCAGGCAGATCTTTGTGAGTTCAAGGCCAGTCTGGTCTACAGAGTGAGTTCCAGGACAGCTGGGGCTACAGGGAAGTCCTGTCTCGAAAAAAAAAAAAAAAAAAAAAAAAAAATTCTGGGGCTGGAGAGATGGCCTAGCGGTTAAGAGCACCTGGCTGCTCTTGCAGAGGACAGGGGTTTGATCCCCAGCACCCACATGGCAGCTGAGAACCGTCTTTTACTCCAGTTCCAGGGGAAATCGACACCCTCTTCTGACCTCTGCAGCATTGCACGACATGGGTGCACAGACCTAAATGCAGACAGTACATTCATACACATACAAAAATAAATTTTAAAAAATTCTTTGTGTAGATTCTCGCTATTTCTGTTTATAAGTGTGTATAAGTGTATGTGTGTGAGATGTGTGTGTACACGTAATGCACATATTGTAAGTCATGCTTGTTTGTTTAAAAATGCACATTTTAAGCCAGGCATGGTGGCACATGCCTTTAATCCTAGCAGTTGGGAGGCAGAGGCAGATGTATCTCTGTGAGTTCAAAGCCAGCCTGGTCTACAGAGTGAGTTCCAGGTTAGCTGGGGCTGCAGGAAGACCCCGTCTCAAAAAGAATAAAAATAAAAATGCACATTTTACTTTACCATGAAGCGTTTTTATTACATTTATTTATTCATTTATTTATGTGCATGTGTGTGATGCACATATGGAGGTCAGAGTAGAATGTTCTAGAATTGGCCCTCTCCTTCTGCTGTGTGGATTCCAGGAACTGAACTCAGCTCCTCAGGCTTGGTGGCAAGTCTCTCATTTCACCCACCTGCCTTACAGCATTCTTAATACTGCCTCCGTAGTTATGCACTACTTATTCTTCATTAGTAATGTGGTCGTCTTCTCCAGAAATAAGCATTTAAGTATCTTCCAATTCTCCTATCATAAATAATACTTCACGGCACTTTTTATCATAATATAGATTGTGCGTTCAGAAATTTCTTTGGTCAAAAATTGCCCAAAGTGAAATCATTCAGTCAAAAGTTTCAGGTGGAGCTAAAGAGATGGCTCAGTGGTTAAGAGCACTTGCTAATCTTGCAGAGGACTTGGGTTCAATTCCCAACATCCACTAACAACCATCTCTAACTCCAGCTTCAGGGGAACTGACTCCCTCTTCTGGCTTCTATAGGTATTGCGTGAATGTGGTGCACTTACATACAGGCAAGCAAAGCACTGATTCACATAAAATAGAATAAAGTATTTTAAAAGTTACTAGTGTTTCAGTCTGCTAATCCACACTGCTCATGCGTTTTATGAATATGCTGAATCACTGTAAACATCTGCCTACAATATACTTCAAATCCTCTTTCTCTAGTGTTGAGTATTGAGTTATTATGCTTTTTTATGTAAACTATGCTAAAATAATAAAAAAGCCACACACTTGTTTAATTAATATTAATGCATTTTGCTTATTTTAAACATGACTATTTCCATATACATTTTTTCATTCATTACTGTAAACATTTTATTCATGGCCTTTCAGACAGTTATCTATGGGGCATCTTCTCATAGGTTGGCTTAACATTTTGTAGAGAAAACATACTGCACTTGACAAATATTTCTCTTCATATATGCTTTTCCAAAATATTGAACGTTTTTTAATTTATTTGTTTTTATTTAACATGTGACTGTTTTGCCTGCATGTATGTGTGCTACGTGCATGCAATGCCCACAGAATCCAGAAGAGAGTGTCAGATCCCCTGGACCTGGAGTTAGGGAAAGTTGTGAGCTGCCATGTGGGAATTAGGAAATGAATCACATGTGCAAGAGCATCCGCTCTTAACAGCTGAGCCATCTCTCCAGCCTCCAAAACACTGAAGATTTTTCTTGCTGTTTAAAGCATGGAATTAGGGGCGGGAACCAGGGTCGCAGGGGAGACGCCATAACGCGCCAGGGCAGCAGGTACACAGTTCTACAGCTCTAGGCGTGGTCTGGCGGGGGGCAGCTGGGAGAGGGTCTCTGAACACGTCTACGGGGTCCCCGGCCCAGAGGGACCGCGCTCGGGTGAGC